>VZRR01005754.1:196037-409667 GCA_013398015.1 Oreocharis arfaki
GAAACTCTTCTTCCACTGCCTAAATTAAGGGGTGGAGAGTGAAAGGATGTCCTTTTTTTTTTTTTTTTTTTACCCATCGAGGCAGAGTTGCTTTAAGATGATTTGTCAGGTGACAGTCTTGAAGGGAGTCTGATAAGTTTATAAGTTATTCTCCTTGCTCGTAAATTCCATTAATATCTTTCTCACCTGGAGGCAAGTGGAGTGAAATTGTGTAGTTATTTGGTGTTATTCAGCTATGAAGGGTCTGTAAGTGTCTTATTAGGCCAACCTACTTTTAAAAATAGTTTCTTTTAATAGAAGAAAATTTTTTCTGCATAAATTTTCTATGTCTTTATTGGAATTCTCCCTACTATAATGCATAAAGCTAGATAAGTCCCACCCCAACACACGCCGAGCAATTATTGCTCTAAATCTGAAACTATCTGAATTTGCCTGGTGTGAATGTGTCAGCTGAAGCCAGCTCCTCTCTACTCAGTCTGAAGCGTGGATTTCGGTGCATCCAAGACAAACTGTAAGGCCTCAAAGCTCCTGAGATTAAAACTCTGGACATTTCACATTCATGAAGCATTTAATGTGCTTCGATTTTTGTCACTTGGGACATAATGCACAAACTAAAGTCAGGGTGACCCCACGGGCCAGGTTCCTATGGAGCCATTACAATGTATTTATTCTGTAATCCTCGAAACTGGGAGGGATTTATACAATAGACTAAAGGCTTCAAAGGAGTCCGTTCAGCCTTCTGGGTAGAAAAGTCCACTTTTTAACCCTTACAGTGCTGGCTCCTTGCTGGGTGCACCCACCTAAACAGCGACAGAAGTCCTCCAGGCCTTGGGGAGGAGGATGCACAAAGTTTGGTGTCCAGGGGGAATATACTGAAATTCTGATTGGACCTGAGAGAAAATTAGGGGTGAGGACGTGCCTTCTTCGGATCCATCCACACCTGAGCCATTCACACTTCTGTTCCCAGTGTTCAGGATAGCTCTGTAAAAATCAGTTGAGACAAATATCATCATACAGATGTCTAAATACATTCTCAAAATCCTGCAAGGCCAGAGGTACCACTTATTTTTCAGTCTGCATGGTGCACAGGCACTCATGTTTATAGCTTTTCATAAAATCTTTATGAAATGGCATTGGGGTTTGTCTCTATTCTTATTTTTTTTTAACAAAGACCAGCAAGGCCAAGGCGATACAGAAAACTTCCCTAGCTCCAGTTGATATATATATTTTGCCTGAGTAAGATTTCCAACACTTCTTTCACTTGCTTCCTAAGTAAATTTAATAATTATGAGAGGCAGGTTGGTACCTGATAGGCTGCTATCCTTTATTAATCTGCTTAGCGGGTGCAGCACTCACGTAATTTTGAGAAAATACACAATGCAATTCTGATAATAAATTTCTGTGTCTTCCCAAAAGGTCTTTCTCCTCAGATGGGCTTGCTTCACATCATCCTTGGTCCTTTAAGGAATACTCTGTGCATGAGGCACGCCAGATGCAAGTAGGCATATTGGAATGTGGAGATCTTCCTCCGAAGTACTATTCTGAGACCAGAACCTGCACCCTTCCCTCACTGATACTGTTGCAGAAGCGCTAGCTGTTGCTGAGGTAAAAAAACTCCTTCTGAAAGGTTATGTTCTTCAAGTTTTGTAGTGGCTGAAATAGATGATGTGTCAACTATCATGTGACCCAAATGAAATTATATGATAGGAGCCATATGTATACTAGGAATACAAGTTCCAGGGCTGTCAATCCACTTATATAGTAAAATCTTGCAAAATATGTTATTTTAAGAAAAGGTAAAGCAAAGGGAAATTGAAAGTTGAGATGTTGTTTAACTTCTGGGTTATCAGTCTTTCCATTCATAACTGGGGAATCATTTTCCATGTGGACTCTTCTTCCAGAACAGACTGTGTCTGCTTTATTCTGCACGCTCTCATAACCTTAAAAAGAATTGAAGGCCTCAAGTGTCAGACATGGTGTGCAATGATCGTACATGAAAGGGTTAGCCAAGATTGCCAGGAGAAGGTTACCTGTGTTACTACTGACACTGCTCAGGCCCACGCTTTGGATCAGTCCTAGGGCCTTCAGGGTAGCGATATCCAAGTAGCTGGAATAATTGTTGCTCAAGTTTTAATGTGCTTTGAAACCATGTTATATTCAAGACTTCCGGTATGAAATGACCCATTTGATTTTTAACTTGAAGTCTGAGATTCAAGTGTTCCATCATGGAAACCATGCAGCTGCATCTTCCTAGTTTGGCTGCAGTGATCTGGTAGGTAGATCCTTGGTGCTTCTGCCCCAGCGCTGGGGGTTTGCAGAAGTACTGCTGCCTGTGACAGGAGCACTGCCCCACGGCTATCACCAGGTGTGGGGTTTTGGTGGGAAGATACACTTAAGGCATAACCACTCCAGAAAGATACTGCACCGGGCTGCTGTTTTCCATTTGGTTCTGTTCAGTTGTAGCATAATAGCTATGGCTTAATTATATATTACAGTTTTAGGCTACCCGCAGTCAGCTGTAACTTCAGCATAGGACTGTGTTTATATTGACAATCAAGCCAGCACACTGGATGGAGAATTTTATTACTTTACTGTAACTTTCAATAATGGACCAACACCCAATATCACTGTCTGAGATGCATGTCTAAGGAAACGTGACAACTTCTTTCACTGCTCCTCCGCTCTTCATTAGAGACTGAGAAGCTTCAAGGGTTTGGCAGCTGAGATATTTGTAAATACCTAATTAATGAATTATGAGGAAAGCTTTTTACCAAAGTGCACCTCCCTCTACCAGCAGATACATGTAATCTACAGAAGCAGTGGCTATAAAGTCTTGTCAAGTACTTCTTTTAAATCACTGTTGTGATATTGCCTTAAAGCTTCATCTGAGACTGGAGCCTGACTGAGTCTGGTGCAGGCATGAAATAAAAAATGGTATTTGTCTCAGGAAATGTACAACCCAAAAGGCTAACTAAGGAAAGTACTGCCAGGAAAAAACAAACCCCTCAATTTCCAGCGGGAAGCTGAAGTATAGATCTGGTACAAAGCCACACAGGAAATCTTATACAGGGAGGGTTATCATATATTACTGTGTTAGTTCAGGATTACTCCTAATGTAAGAAGAAAGAAATAATGATGGGTCTCAGGTTTATGAAATTCGGCTGTAGAGCTATCTCTAGGTAGCCCAAGAGATATAATTAGGGTCAGGCTTCTGACATCTTTTGGCAAAAGAAGAAATGGCTCCATATGACACTGGAGATGTATCATAGTCACTTTTGACACTTGTAAGTGGTAGATGTGTAAAATACCTCTGATGACTGGGGAGAAAATGGTCTGTATGTTAGAGAACCTCTCTGAAGCTGGCAGACTGGGGAGCCAAAGGTTGTGTTTCCCACCTGAGCTGGGGACCGACCATCATGTTTGGCATTCCCGTCTGTGCGCTCTCCTGGGAGCTGTCTGGCTACATGTCATTTGCTGTGTCCGCCAGCTACATCTCAGATCCAAATGCAAAATCCACTACTCAGGGACATTATGTGGATTTGTGACACTACCCGTGGGACTTCGGATCCATAAACCAATGAATGGATTACAATGAGGCATAAATATAGTATTTTCATGGATGACATATAATCCTACTCAATTATTGTTCCTGTCATGTAAAGGGAAACTGTACCCATTTTTCTCATCCCTGCACACCAAAATTTCAAAAGAAAAGGAATACCTGATGCAAAAGATTCCATCTCGTAGCTCCCTGCCTTTTATCTACTAACAATTTTAAAGCTTAGGTTTCCCATTATTAGGTGTTTCCTATCATTAGTTCTTCGCATCTCTACAAGATTTTTATACGGGAAATTCACTTGACAGAAGCATTTAGAGTTTCTGGACTGAGCAGGCTGGTATGTTACTCTCTGAATGGTGAAGTGCATGTCACATCGTGTACTCTTATTTATGCCTGGATTGCCGTGCCCGGAAACAGCTTTGCCTTCTGTTTTGCTTCCATGAACTCCTTCTGGTTTTGAGAAACTGCTGCTACTGTCCTTTGCTTGAAACGACTTGGGTGTCATAGTTGTTTCAGGATTCAGCAAGATGTGGAATATCTCGTGCATAAAGACTTAATCCTTTCTATCAGTACGAGGCAGTTTTATGGGCGTGGATGTTTCACAATAGGGGGGACAAAAACGAAAATTGAGCTCTTGTTTTGTTTCCTTTTAAGACTGAGGTGCCATCTTTTACTGTCAATCTGTCCTGTTTTCTTTTTTTTTTTCCCCCCAAAGCTGCCCAGGCAGTAAAAATCCTTTTGATTTATAAAGTTAACATTATAATGCCTCAAAATAATGTTTTATTAGAGAATGGATATGTGCGATGTTTGTCCATCAGGCATTTCTAATGCAGTATGTTAAAGCTTTCTTCATACTGCTAGAGGTGCTGAAGGGGTGCTGTAAACAAAACCCATCTCTTGTAGCAAGAACTGTGATAGCTCCCCAGCACCATGTCCTGAATGTGTTTTACAATGCAGAAGCAGCTGCCCTGTAACATTCAGCTGATTGTCTGTAATAGGCAGTGGCTTTTTCAGAATTCTTCCCCGCATTTGAAAGAAACCTTTCTGGTTATGCATGGAACTGTGGGTGTCTCAAGACAAATACAAATATGTTGCCCATAGTCAATCCCACACAGGGGTTTAATCAGTGCCCTTTCCTTCTGGTTAGTAAAGTTTTTTGGGCGCCTGTGGTATGCTCTGAAACTACAGCCAGTTTCCTTAGAGGAGCAAATGAAGAATTTACATTTCCCTATGCGGGCTGAACTTTTTAGTTGAGTGTTACCCATCACTGTTTTTTCCCCTCTCACCTCTGTATACCCCCACCACAGCCACAGGATCTGCTTTTGAAAGGGCAGGGTCAGACATGCACTGCTGTTTTTATAACGCAGGGATTGCTGCAGTTCTCAGCACAAGTGCTTTAATCAAGCTTTCATCTAAAGGAGAAGCATCTGGTCCTAAATGTGCGTTTTTTTGCCCCTTCTGCTACAGTGCTACACGGATGGTTGATTAAACCACCCCTCCTTTTTCCTGGCAGCAGGATTGGGATGGCTTGCTACCTTTGTTTCCACTTGGGGCCTCTAAATGGGGCTCTATAAAGGGAATAATAATAAGATCCAAGGCTTCTGTTGGACCCTTTTCCCAAATTTAATCTGTGCCCAGGCCCCACTGGCCAAGCTGCTCTTATGTACATTGCTAGGTCTTAAAAAAAACTAAAATAAAGAAGCATGTGAATGAGATGATGCTGGAAAAGCCAGTGGTGAAGCCAAATGCTAGGTGCACTTGCATTATAACACCCAGAATGGTTTAAGATGAAAGACCAAACTGCAAAAGGAACTTCCTTAAACTGTGGTTTAGCTTAAATTTACATAGATACAGACATTTGCTATTTCCTTTACACAGATACACACATTTGCTATTTGCATTACACAGATACAGACATTTGCTATTTGATATTGCAAGTAGATCTATGCCAAGTAAGATCTTCTCTTTCCTCTTCCTCCTCAAAAAAGTTTCAAAATAATTTCATTGCAGCTTTAGCACTTGGAAATATAAAATTAAATGAAGTTGCATTTAGAAATGAAGTTTCATTGCAATGTTTGAAATATTGAAACATATGAATGTTGACACATGATATTATCTATCTTTACCTATAAATCGTGGTCAAAGCAATTCAGGAGAAATGAGATCAAGCCATGAAGTAACCCAGACAATCTTTCTTTAGTTTGGCTGTGGCCTTAGTGCTCTGCTTTTCATAGAATCGTGGAATGTCAAGGGTTTAGAATGGACCTTAAAGATCATCTAGTCCCAAATCCCACTGCCATGGGCAGGGGTGCCTCTCACTAGATCAGGATGCTCAAAGCCTTATCCACTGCCTGGGTTGGGGCATCCACAACCTCCCTGGGCAACCTCTTCCAGGGTCTTACCACCCTCACAGTAAAATATTCTTCCTAATCTCTAACCTAAATTTCCCCTCTTTCAATTTGTACCCATTACTCCTTGTCCTATCACTATGCTGTTCACCTCATGTATGTAAGGTAATGAGTCTCTTCTTCTATGGGCTGATATTGCCTAGGTTCACTCTCTCATACACAAAACCCACCAGCACTTCTGGATTTTCTTGTTTATGTTAGGTTCAAAGCAACAAAACAACACATAGATGCCATCTTTTCATCAAACGATACCTAAAGAGGTATATTTCAAACATTTTGAGTGTGCTGAATCCCTCAGTTTTCCAGTGAAGGTGCAAAGTGTTGTACAGAGAATTTTAGGCCGGTGGGAGTGAGTTCGTTCAGAGGCTCCACGTGGAGCCCCAAAGATTTACAGGTAGTTTATCATTCTCCAGAGGTCTGAAGTTGAAGTGAAGGCGGGAGAATTGGTCCTAACAGCAACACAGCTGCAGGTAACGTGGTGCCCTTTCAGGAACAACTGTGCTTACTTTTTGGGCTGATGCCAAGTCCAGGAGAGCTATTCGCTTCCACGCTTTGCACTTGGCTCAAGTTGCATTTCTCTGAGAAGCAATGAGAAGCTGCTTTTCACTTTGAAAGGCCAGCAGCCCTCCCAGCCCCCATCTGATGCCACAGACACTAAGGACGAAGGAAGATCTGAACGCCTTGTGCATCGGCTAATGAAACATATATGAGTTTGGGGCTGGTTGTGGGCCAAAAGAGGCTTTCAGCCAAGGGAAAGCACTGCTCCTTGACCAGACCTCTCTGACCACAATATCCCCATCTTCCCTTCCCTAAAATCCATTTAGGACCTCCTAGGCTCTGTCCTGGCGGCTGCAGGGCATGTCAGTACCCTTCTCACTGCAGATCCCCTGTCATTCTCTGTGGATGACCTGGAGTGGCATCCTGCTCTCTTGTCAGCCCCAGCCATAGGTGACCAGATGGCCTCTTAAGAAAATTCTGCTTCCTTTGCTGGCAAGGCTCCTGGAAGCCATCCTGCTACTGGTAGCAATGTTCCCAGGTCAACCTGTACCATGTACCTGCCAGCCCTCCTCTGCCTGTGGCTCCACATGGCGTTGTACCCGTCCCAGGCTAGGAGAGACTATACCCTTGATGGTCTGATGTGCTAAAGGCATGACCCACACCAGAAAATTCTGCAGCTTTGCTCGGTGACAAAGACCCCAAACATAGACATATTATGCCAGAATAGATGTTCTTTTGCTAGCATTGCTAACTCGGCTCTAGAAATCTCTGAAAGACGGAAAACCAACATGGGAAGGACTTTTTGGTGCTATGAACTCCATTCATAAGACTTGAATTTTAAGCCCAGCCTCTCTTGCCCAATACAGACATAGCAAGTTGTGCTCAAGAAGGCTTCATTTAGGATGGCTCCCTCTTAATTTTCTCTAATTTAGAACCAAGCCAAATGAGGCCTGAAGAAGTGCCACAGTATTGAAAAAAAAAAAATGCACAGGGATGAGTAATTTGGTAACTCATTCACAACATGTTTCTAGATCTGGAAGACGATTCTTATGTTTGCCAGCACAAGTTAAGAGGATGCTTTCGTGCTGTTTTTGTGAATGTTGTACATGCTGCATTCCTCCTTGTGTGGGGAACAAAACCAGAACAGGATGCAAACTGCTTCAGATTTCTCCCACTGCTGACCTTGCTGCCACTTGTGCCAAAATAAAGACAACAAATCCTTGGAAATCACCATGTGTGTGTTTCAATTTTTAATTGAAACTTTTTAGCTGTGCTGAAAGGTGGGGGTGGTGGGAGGGAGAGGGGAAAAAACAAAGCAACACACTTCCCTCTGCTCCCTATGAAAAGAAACTAGAGCTATTAGATTCACTTCAATTGCCTCACCTGACCTGAAATGAACTCCCTCCCTCAGGCCTGTAAGAAAATTCAATTAAAAGGTCCATCTGTGAGGCAGCAGCTGAAGGGGAATTACTGTAGGGAGGTCCACATTTTCATAAAAAAAGAAGCCCCCCTGTCTCCCTCCCCTCCTTCCTCCTTTCCTTCCTCCTCTATCCCTGATTAGGCCTGTTCCTAACCACTAAACCACAAGTCCCCCCAATTAACCAGATCTGACCACATACCCTTTATATGCTCCATTCAGATGTAAAAACACTATAGATTTTGTACACCCCTCAAACTTGGTGGGGTGGGAGAGGGGGGAAGGAGCAGAGGACAGAGGTTGGAAATCGGAACGTCCTGCCCCAATTAAGCTGGCTGATGCAATGGATTAAAGGCCGCTAATACGCAAAAGACTGTGCTGGCAGTGAAAATAATCACCATAAGGCAACAACAGTGCATAGCAGCTTAAAAAACGCAGAGGTGACAGGGAGAAAAAGCTGGCTCCAAGGACCTGTCTGAAAAGTCTCACCAGCTTGCTTGCAGCACCCTGCCCCAGCTGTGCTCTTATGACCAGAAATTTGTCCGAGACACTTGGGCAGGATCTGATATGTTTGGGGTGTGGTGTCTTGTGTGTTACTCCTATGGAGGTATGACAGAGAGCCTGGGAGAGACTGGGACAGAGTGCGTGGATGAGCCACATATGGCACATGGCTGCGATGGAGGGTAAGCCCCGGCTCTGGTCCTGCAGGCTGAGGGGGGACCTGGGGCTGTGCCTTGTGTTGCCTCCCACCTCTGGGGCTGCTTCCATCCAAGGGGAGGCTGATGAAGAATCAGGAACTGGCATGCCTTTTATTTTCTTAATAACACTTTTTCAGGTGCATTATGCTGGGGCTTGTAACAAATAACCAAGTGGTTCCTTGAGCTCCTGTGTGTTTTACTTTGTGCTTGCAGAAAACCTGACTTAACCATGCCTGAGAATACATGCACTCCCTATGCACTGACTTCATTTGTGCTTGCACAGTGTGTAATCAATCACTTTAAAATATCTAGCTCCCAGTGCTTGCCTCCCTGGCATGGTGTATATTGTGCCGAGGTACATCAGTACAGGGGGATTCGTTCGAATATCGACACTTTGTCCTCCCATCAGGTAGGGCTCTTGGAGCAGAGCACAATTAAAATCTTCATGCTATCCTGCTAATATATACATATATATATATTGCCATTTGCTTAGAAACAGAAATGGAACAAATCCTTCTAATGTAGTTTGGGATAATAAGGGGGAAAATATATCAACAATTCATGACTCGAAATAGGTGTTAAGCATGCTATTAGGTTTTCTTTTTTTTGTTAGGCTTAAGATTTAGTATTGAGAGCCTGTGCATTTGCTTTACAGATATTTGGCATGTAAGATATTTTGGACTGCATGGAACAGTTTGGCAAATTGGTCCTTTGGTGTCTTTATTGGCTTGTTTTCACTTTTTCATTAAATATGTAAAACGAACCTTGTTTTACTGCAATATCAACTGAAGCTCTATTTAAAAAAATTATAGACAGTTCAGACAATAAAAGGCCTTGTAAATCAACCAGAGATTGGTTATCTGCTCAACAAGATCATTAACTGTGCACAGGGGGAGACAGCTGAGGCAGGGCCACTGGAGAGAAGATGCTAAAAATTAATTTTACAAGGAAAGTTAGCCCTGCCAAGTTTGATTTGTTTTAGGGACACTCCCTTACTCTTTATTATTCATCTTTCAAGGCAGCCCTTGAAATCAAGCAGGCTTGTGATGAAGGGGTTGGGGGGTTTTTTTGCAATGCGTATTTCAGTGAGATACCCAAAATCTCACTCATACAAATTGTCACCGCTTGACAGACTTAGAACCTTATAATGTTAAATCAAGTCCTAGTGGAGGTGCATCAGGGAGTGTGAAATAGTGTCACTGGCTGCTCCTCTGCTGAATGCCTTGCACTGGAAACATTGAATGTTGTCTTCCATAACATAGTTATAATTAATATTGTGCATGGCACCCTCTACGCAGCTGCTCTGTATGTGTGCGGTGTATGGGGGTTTTTTGCAAAGCTTTCCAGCTGCTTTCAAGCTGTTCCTTTGAATCTGCCACAATATTTGTGCCATCCTCCCCCACCAGGCTGAAGGACACTTGGAGATTTGTTTCTTGTTGACTATTTAAAGCCCAGGTATCTCTCATGTTTAATTGAGAGCCAAAACTGAATAGAGGTTGGGTGAAGAGACAGGGGGGAGCAGTCAGCTTTCAGCAGAGCAGGTCTGGAATAAGGTTCTCTCCAGAGAAAGGAGGGTCTTCATGCATTAGCACTCTCTGCCTAGAGGAAGCCCTTGCCTATCCAGGAAACCTTGGCCAAAACATTTAATAGCTCTCTGTCTCTCTTTTCTCCACAGATGAAGGAGATGGAAGGAATGACCAGAAAGGACGACAGCAAGATCTCTCAGAACTGACATGAGAATCATTTGCTGAGCACAGTAAAGCGGTTTAGGCTCTTGAGAGGGAAAAAAGTCACCAAACACTCTAAAAAATATAAGCAGATACAGGCAGCCTACAAGGTTTAAAATAGGTAGTTGAATGACCTGTGTCACCTTTCTTGTGACCTCCTCTCTTTTGTTTTTTTTTTAAAGCCGTGCACCTGTGTGTATAATCCTCTCATAACTCAAAGAAGTATTCTTCTTTTACCAATGATAAATTTGGGATGCATTCTTAATGCAAGGAATTAATGGAATATCCTTCAGCTACAAGAGATGAGATCTTGAGAAACTGAGTGATAGAATGTAATGGCATGGGCAATCACTTAGGGGCTAATAAGAATTTATGTTAAAATGGGAATCCATCAATTGTAAATGACAGAGAAGGAGAAAGACAAGACTGGCCTATTAGTCAATCACAGAATGTCTGTGAACCTCTGAAGTGATGTGTCCAGGATAAAAAAAAAGAACAGGCAAAAAGTGCAAAGGTGTATCTGACAGATGATGTTCAGCAAAGAGGAGGAAAAGGGGAGTATTATTCCACTGGGCTCCCATTTAAGAAGGCTTTGGCTGGTTCTGGCCATCTCCACTGGTAAAAGCTGAACTCAGGCTACAGCAGGGACAGGCTTCTTAGGCAACTGGGAAAATAGGAAGTTTATGTACCAGGAGGAGGGTAGAGAAGCTGGGCTTACTCAATCTAGGAAAATATAATTTAATGCAACCTTTTGTCTCTAAAGATACAAGGCTCAGCATCAAGACTAAGAGTTAAAGGACAGTGCTGGCAGGAGGATAAATGGATGTTAACTAGACACAGACTGAACTTCACCAAGGCTTCCCAACCATTCCGGAAAGAGGCTCCAGAGCAGTTGTCCTGTAGGAGTCAGATGGGGCAAATGGCCTCTTTGACTTTCTTATGGCACTGAATTGCTTAACCAAAGGTGGTTAATTATGTGAAGTGGTCACTTTGAGGTATCAGTGAACTGAAACACGTGGTGTTGAATGTTGATTTTGGGATCAGTTTTTCTGTGTAGGGTGCCAATAAGTCATGTTAAATACTCTCAGATGTGCATGTGCACACATAGAGCAGCCTCCATTTTCTCCTCATTGCCTCTTCTGTTCTGCTGTGCTCAAAAGGAGCTGCTCTTTCTCGGCTCTTGACATCCTCCATCTTTAAGCAACAGAGGCCCACGCTCCCTGCATGCTTCTAGAGCTATTTTCCTGCTGCCATTGCAGCCCAAGAGCAAGCTGCTTGGCCCAGCATGCTGGCTTATATCACATTTTCATTAACTTTCCTCCTCAGCAAAGGTCTTCAGTGAAGACACCATCTTGCGGTTTAGGCCAGAAGGAACCCCAAACAATAACCTGCAGAGTCTCCTGGCGTTTTCTTATGTCAGTCTTTCACACTGAAGCCCTCTTGCCTCTTCTCAGAACACCATAAACCCTGCAAAGTAATCGGGCTTAGGTGGTTGGTGTGAGGCAGCACCCTGAGGAGCCAAAAGTTTGTGTCATTACCACCTATTTTGTTCCTCTGTTGTATTTAACCATATGCTTATTTGCTAAGCAGAGATCTATGTCTTGATTACATGGATGTAGAGCGGCAGCTATAACCTGAGCCCTATCTGTTAAGAGCCAGGCACTACTGCAGCATGAATTATAAACGCACTTTCCGAAGGACGGTGTCGCTTCCCTTTACAACAGTTGCGAGGGCAAAGGAGTTTAGGCAGTGAGGCCAGCTCGTGTTTTCTGCACATTGGCCCTTTCAGGAGGTGGCAGCCATTTTGGAAAATGAGCATTTTCCCTTCTCATGGCAGGGTAAAATAGCAAAGATACATAAAAACGAAAGCAAAGACACAGATACCTTGCAATGTATGATCACGTAATGAGAGCTGGCAATGCTGTGGAAGAGATTACCTAAGAGAAAATGATTGATATTTGAATAGGAAAAGTTAATACTATTTCATTAGGAAAATAAACTTTCTCCATTTCATAAAGATGCTCTGATGATCAGCAGATAATTTAAAGATAGATTTAAGTGTGTTTTCTTATTGGGAAAGTTATGCTTCAAGCCTACCAAGATTCTTATGCATCTGCTTTTGAATACCCTTCCTGAGAATTCAAGAGATCTGAGTTCATGCGAGAAAGAGCTGAGACCCAGCCCTGAAGACATGGCTTGGTACAAGGTTTGGCTTCGCTGAGCCCAACGGTGAAGTATTAGAAATCACTAGTTAATCGAAAAAATATAGACTTTGGTTTGGCGTAATACAACTGGGCCAGGTGCTACACTAAAAAGTAATTATTGCACTTGTATGTGGTCATCTAAGTCACAGAGGGTTTTAGCCCCTCCTCTTCTCCTTTGCACGTCTGAGTAAAATATGTAGTGTTGTGCTGTGGTGCGACAGTTTTATGCCAAGAGGAGGGATGGGCAATTGGCGTGAATTACACTGCACTGCGAATCTGCAACTTCTGTCATCATTTATGAATATTTGCACAGCCATAAGCATGTGTTTGCTCCGCTTTCCTTACCTGTAAAAGTGAGATCCCTGACTTCCCTTCTTCCTGTGCACGGTATTTGTGAGGCTTACTTCGTTACTGTTTGCAAAGCTTTCAGAATTTACAAAGCTCTATGCAAATACCACGTTGCTCACTCACATATATCCAGTAATGTAGGGGCACTTTAGGCAGATAAGGTTTAATTAGAGATGTGGAATAGTGCAATAACAGTAGGATTTTAGATGTTCTCGTATATCACTGCCTGTGCTATGTGTAAATGATGAGGCCAGAAATTACCATTGGAATTATCTAACGTGGCTGCCTTAGTAATAAGCCATAGTACTGTTGCAATATTTTTTTCTTCCCCATTTATTTACCTTTGGAGAAGGTCTCTGTATGGACACAGGAACAGGAGATTTTAAGCTCTCTAGTAATTGATTTGCTTTTCTCATTTATCTCTCACTAGCCCAATGGAGCTCACAGGGGTTTAAAATCATTTTTTAAACCACACTCCAATATGAAATTCAGAAGAATATTTTGTTTTGATTTCCAAAGTAAACTTCTGCTATTAAAACGAGCGAGTACCTCTCATGTCAGGAAGATTTAACCCTGAATTTCTAACAAAAATGTTTAGAAGGAAGAATCCAGCTTCTCCAATGTCTGCATGGCTCTCACAATTATTCAAATTATGCTTAAGGCCAGGCCTTTCTTCTTGGAGTTTGTATGCTTAATATGGGCTTGTCTTTTTGAGTTGTGCTTCTTCTGTTTGGGTTGTATTTATTCAACTCTGGAGTAGAGTCACAGAAGTGTATGAAGAGCTGCTGTAGATCTTGTACGCTATAAATCATAGGGTCAAAATCTTGCCACAGAGAAATCGATGACAAAACCTTCTATAGATTGGAAAGTACTTACAATTTTACCCATTATGTTAGCACAAAAATGATGTTAAAGTAATGCTAAAATAAACTGTGGGAGCTTTTGCCTGGTAAGTTTGACTATTTGTTTGGATTTGTGGTCCATTATTCAACTCTAATGACCACTATTTATTTGTTCAGTCCAACAGTCTAAATTTTTGTTGGCACATCCTTATTTTCTTAATGTCCTAAGTCTGAAAAAAGGTATGTGTGTGGTCTTTATTGCCTACATGCAGTTGTGTGGCCTTTTAACGCTTTTACCAATTTATCTGTTTACTGGATTAAGCCTATCATAAATATTAGAGTTGAGCTAAGGAGCTTACATTTGGCTAGGTAAAACCTCACTGATCCATAGACTGTTTGGTTTTCGTTGTTATCTGAACCCACCCACCAGTTGTGAGATTCACAGAAAATACCTGGGGTTTACCTTCTTTTGTAAGCAATTCTCCTTAATAAGAATTAATATTAGGAATAATAGCAGCATGACAACTGCAGTCCCATGTCTTCTGCCATGAAATGCCAGCCTTGATAGCATGAGAGTTGAGCTCTGTGGTTCCGAATTTAAATGTTAAATATTCAAGATCAGAGCAGCTCTAGTATTTTAAGCCTAATTACAGCTTCACTTTGAGCCCCTGGTAAAAAGCTATGGGTGAGAGCACAATTTTAAGAGCCTGCTCCTGTTTTAGCTATAGCAGTGTATGAGGTAGTTTAGATAGCTTCAACAGGGTATCTTTTTGCCTCAATGAGACGGATGAAAATGCAGAGGATAGTTTCTATTTTTGCTTGAATATGATACTGTTGTTTAAACCTTCACTCCCCATGTGAAGGTGTGTTTATACTTCCTCAAATACAATAGCAGTGTGGAAAAATGAAATCTCTCTTGGTCCACTTTGACATAGTCATTGGGTTTTATCCCATTGTTCTTTCAGTGGTGTTATTTTATTTTATTTTATTTTATTTTATTTTATTTTATTTTATTCCTTAAGGTAGCTTTCTTTGTGTGTGTGTCGCTTATAGGAGAGGAATAATTAAATCAAATGGAGCAAAATCTCGGCAGATCACCCTTTCATCAACTCTGCTCCTTGGGTCAACACTCCCAGCTTACAAACTGATTAGGAGCAAAAAACTCCATGCTTAAGATTCAGGCTTGTTTTGCTTTGTTTTGTGTATGTGGATAATTCCCTGCAATAAATCTTCCTGCACACCATCCCTTTCACTCTCTGATGTTAACAAGACCGAGATCTATGCCTATACATACACACATTGTCTGTCTCGAGCTGGCAATGTCTTGATAAGAGGTTCATTATTATCCACCACTGTCAGAAGCCGTTCTGAAATGATCTGCAAGGGGAAACATCATGTATGTATTGGGGATTTTTTTTTTTAATTAAATAGAAAAAGTGTCATGAAACTTTCTTCAAAGGTGCCAGGCAGCTGTTTCTTCTGAGGCATGTTGTTCTTTTCTTAGGCAGTGGGTCTTTGATAAGTGTCTCTCAGCACCCTCAGAAGTGTTTTCCAGGTTAGAAGGATGAGAGAGAGGAGATGGCAGTCGTGATGCCACCGGCTGATAAAGCCAGAATGCAGACTAAGCCTTCAGATCAATAGGAATGCAGACGGCTGTAACACCAGATTGCCTGGTGTCAGTTTTAATTTCGCTTCCTGTGCCGGCTTCACCCAATTTCCAGCCCTTGGAGTCAGAGAAAACCTCCCCCTGCTTGCCAGGCATCCGATGCACAAGCGAACAGCTTGTAAGCACAGGAAGGGCAGACAGGCAGGCAGGAAAGCATCAAGAATAACTACCAAACACATGCAGCTGTTTTCCTCCCTCTGGCCTTTACCCCAGGGGTGCCCACGGATGCTTTTGCCTTCATGTCCATTATTGCTCCAGTGCCCTGCCCCAGCACAGGGCACCGAGCTGCCTGGGCACCAGCTGCCTAAGGGTTTAGCCATCTCTCTTCCAATGTTTTATTCAGTATAAGATTTTATACCAGTGCATCTGCTGTAATTTTTTTGGTGGGGCAAGCAAGTTTCAGCTTTAGCCAGATTTGCAGGGTCTGGCTGTGCCAGCAGCTTGGCAGAGTGTGCTGGCTGGTGGCATCAGGCAGCCTGGCCAGGGCAGCTGGTGGGACAGCAGAGCAAGGCAGGCTGCCCTCTGCACACAGTTGTCTTGTTTTGGTCCTCCCGGTGGGATCTAAAACTCCCCCTCATGCAGTCACAAGTCTTATGTTAAATTACCTGTAACTCAGGTGTTGCATGGAATATCTTGACTTCTTCTATGGCTGCAATGCTGAGTAAAGGCAGGGATGAAATTTAAATCCTTGTTTTTCATGCAAGGCCTAAAGAGAGGCTTTGTTTCTGCTTTTCATGAAGTCGCTGGATTTTCAAATCAATAACGTAATCTAAGATTGGGTTATAAAGGAGCTAAATACTGAAATACAATTACAGAAAGGGTGACGAAAATGAAAAGAAGAAAGAAGTCTTTCTCTGAAGCCCCAAATTTTCAGTTTTCAAAAGTTTACAAAACACAGTTTATTTAACCATCTTTATTTATTGAGCACCATGGATTCCTGCAGGGAAGAGATCCAACACTTGAATTTATAATATAAAACTTAAGTCATGGGGAAATGCAAAAAGCAGGAGGACCCCCCCCCACCCCAATCATCTTGGTTTATAAGTGGAGATAAATACAACTTGCATGTTTGCATCTAATTTCTTCCAAATTCTAGGTCAGTGTAGGTGTAAGCGTTTTTATAAATCAATTCTAATCTTGCTACTGATGAGCCTGCTTGTAGTCAGCTTAACAAAAGTCCAGCATTCAGGAATCATTTTCCTAGACACTTTGGGCATTCTGAACCTGAGTGCAAAATCTGCAGTGTTAGCAAATTTGCTTTTCCTATTGATATTGTATTGGACTCCTGGAAATCCTTTGGTTTCATATTCATGTATATATATATAAATGTATATACAAATATAGGCACAAATAGTATGTATAAAATATTGAATAGCACCTTGAGGATTTAAGGTCTCTTCCCAGACTTACTGTATATTTTTTCTGTCTTCTCCAGCATATAAATTTTAATTTTAAAATCAATTTGCAGTGCAAATATATCTGCTGTTGCATTCTGGACTCATCTGAACTTTAAAGAAGAGATGCTTAAAGGTTGAGTTGGCTAATACGACACAAGCATTCTATAGTGGTGTAGTACAACCATAGGGTGATAGCTGAGCTGCCTTGTGAGGGTAGTTGGGGTTGGAGGCAGCTGATCATGCACAGAGCTGATCCCTGTCGTACACTGTGGTAGGCATCTCAAGAGATAAATTTCTCCTTATCCGAACTCTTTGAGTCCACAGGCAGATGAGAAACAGCAGAAAGAGAAACATTAAATTGTCTCATTTACTTGAATGGCTTTTAAAATTTGAAGCACAGTTACAGATATTTACAGGTCAATATCTTTAACCATTTCATTGCTATAATTTTACTAGGAGCTTTCAACAAATACACTTATGCATTTTGGCCCACCTTCCCCAAAATTGCTTACTTTTCCAGTTTTGACCCATAGAACTTAGAGTAATTCTTGCCAACAATTTCTGATTCAGTAAACTGAAGTATTTGCAGTGGCTAATTAAAAATATTAAATTGTCTCTGCCATGACTACAAATCATCAGTATAGCACAGGCTCTTTGATTTTTGTGGGTACTCTATAAAACTTGGTCCAGCAGGAGCAAGGGTAATTTGATTTAATAAGCTAATAAATATGTTTGAAATATGCTTCCTGCAGGTTATAAAAACAGAAGGGTAGAGCCACAACACAGGAAAAGGAAAAATTATGCACATTAAAAAAATACAGATTTGGGAAAGAAATCCCTACTGACGTGACCAGAATCCACTAGGAATTTCTGTAAGTTAGAACAACATTTTCCCTTTTACCTGGTGGCAAAGTGCTTTCTGCAGTAAGGTCTAGGGATAAGATATCCTCTATGACAGCAGATAATTAGCTGTGTGGCTTCCTTCACTGAGTGAGCAGAGAAGAGAGCAAAACAAATGGTAGAGATTTCCTTGTTGATTAATTTGACACTAATTTTATGTTGCCTCTAAACTGATGATTTCCAGTGGGCTGGCAAATAGATATAGAAATAAATTAAAATTCCTTGTGGAGTGACGCCAAAGTCAGAAGTGGAAGTTAGAAATTTTGGCAGCTGAAGGCGTCTCGTCTGTCTTCTAGGACCAAAGACAAAATGAGAGACATGCAACCCCAAATTCCCAAGTCATAGAAGCTGGGTGCTTCTGTTAAAATAACAGGCAGTGACATCATTAACAATGTTGACATTTAAATTGACATAATTAGGTTCTTGAAGTTAATAACCCATCTGTGCAAATACACGGGTGATGCTTACCTCTGACACTGTGGTTCCATCCATAGTGCAGGCTTATGCTCGGCTCACACTCGGAGCCCTGCTTCGGGTATGTGGAGTCCTTTAATTTCATCTCATAAAACCTGAGCAGCCGAAGGGTGCTTCAACTGCTTGGTTGGGATCCAAAGGAAATTCCTGGGTAAGAATATGGTGCAATGTACATAAGAGCCTGAGGATGCAACTGCTGTAAGAAGCACTTGGGTCTGGCTTTGGAAGGGCTCAGTTCCCCTGATCTCGCGCCTCCTTTTAGGTATTTTTGAGGAGCCTCGTGCTCTTCCAAGCACAGGTCAAAACTGCGGTGCTCAGGCATCAAAACAATAGCATTAGCAAAATCTGGAAGTTATTTGGTCAGCATCTTGCTGGGCATGTTTTGTCTGTATTTGTGTAAAGTTACTTGGTTAAAGTTATTGCTTTTGGGGAAGGACACAATTAACAGTGACAGCATCGTTTGGCACAAAGCTGTACCTTGAAATGCCTCTAACAGTGATTATTTGGAGCAAACATGTCTGAAGTAAGAGCAGTGCTCTTGTGCTTTTGGCTGTCTCCATCTGACTGTGAGTCTGCCTATCAGAAAGGACTGACATGCTGCATTACTGATAGAACAAGGAAAGGAAAGGAAATCTCATGACTCCTAATAATAACTTAAAAATGTTCATTTTAACAGTTTCAAATTGAACTGTTTCCTACTTATACATTCATTATATATTCAGAAATGTTTATCTTTTCATCTTGAAGTCACTATTTTTATTGTAAAACAAGCACTTCAAAAAAAAATAAGATTAAGAATGTAGCAGAATTTGCTTAGGTTTGAGCTAAATGATTGCTGTCAAATGAATAGAACTCCTTTTCATTAATGAAAAGTTCAACCTTAGCTATGTCTCCACTGCATTTTCAGCATCTTGCCTGAGCTTAAAAACATGTTTTGACTGAGTTCTGCCAGTACCCTTTCCTGCATTCTGTTGGGCAAAATAGGTGTGAGATCCTAGTATGCACCAGAACTAGTTTTAGAAAATCTCTCCCTAGATCAAACTATCAAGAAAAAACACCCAAGCAACTGGCATATTTAAATTATTGATCAGAATTTTGGACCTCTGTTTTAAACTGGTATAGGCAGTTTTGGTACAGTTTTCATTCTGCTGTCAGCTGTTCACACCGATTCAAGAATGCCACATCATCTTGATCTGATTTGAAATTTTATACGAAAAAAACCCCTGTAAATATTTGCTAATCAGATTTATGAATGAAATTTTGAAATCAGCTTGATTTGAGGAATAGTTTATGACTAGCTGATTAGCAGAAAAGTTTTGCATGCATACCTGCGTTATCACTCCCTTTCAGAGGAAACATGCCTATTACAAGCTCGATCAAGTTTGGGAGATTGCACCTCAGGTAATAATGGCAATAATAAGAGATACTTTCAATATTCCCTGCATCCAGGAAATTGCAAGGTTAATCACCACAAGTACAGAAAATGAGCATGAAATAATTTCACTTTCTGTGGGTTTGGTTTAGCTGGAAACAGAGCTGAAATGCAACTGCTCTGCATGCACCTATTTCAAGCATTGCTTTCCCTGATGAAGACATGCTATTACGTGAAATGCTCCTGTCTATTAGAAATTAGTTAGGTAATAGCTTTTTACAAGGATGAAGGCATTGCGTAATCCTGAAATCTTTTAACACATGGACTGTCAAAAGGGTCTGCTCTTATCTCATTCGTTGAGGAGGCAGTTTTGTATGGAACTAATATTTTCATTTGCTCAGGGTGTGGGTACATTTTTTTTGCAAAACTCAGTGTCTGTGTGATGACAGAATTTATTTCATTCGTTATTATTGCCACATATTGAAGCATTTTATTTCAATTCAGTAGACTATTTTTGTTTCCATAAATTATCCAGTCTGTTTCTCATATAAATGATGGGATGGATGCCTCTGGTGTTAAGGAAGATAAAAAGGGAAGGAAAGATATATTTGAGATTACCTTTAGTGTCATGCAAGTTATTACCTAGCAGTCTGAGAAGAGTTTTCAGAAGCGTCTGATAAGTATGTTTAGAACAAGCCTGAACTGGAACTAGCAGGGCAGACAGTGAAGTTGCACATCCAGCTTTTGATTTTATCCATTTTCTCAAAATGCAGATGAATCACTGAGGGCAGAAATCCATCCTTTCCCATCACTTTCTTAGTTTAATTTGTGTTGACTGACAAAAGGCACTGTATTCTCTTTTTGAGTAACTTTAGTGCCCTTGATGGCAGCTTGTTGGTGTATCATTGGACTGACTCCATGTTTCAGGTACAAGCTGATGGATCTTCTGCCTTTTTCCATACCATGGTGAATAGAGAGTGTCACCCACATTAGATGAATTGGCAAGTGGTGATAGAGAATATAAAGTCTGCATTTTTGTTTTGGCAGTGTACATGGGCAAGGGACTGGCAAGGTCTCTCTCTGAGAGGACCTTAGTGAGGTGAGCAGGAGGGTTTGCATGACATTTTTGATGTCATTCTTCAGTAGAGCGTAGTGCAGGGAGGTTGTTGCCAGAATGTTCTGAACCTGCCCTTCTGTGCCTGAGGCCATGTCCCATTACCAGCAGTTCAGAGGGGGTTATTGTGAAAACCAAAATTACTGCTCCTCCTGAGAAATAGAAGGGAGCATTGACAGGGTCAGGAATTACCAACAAATTTGAGATAGACATAAAAGGGTGTTTTTTCCAAGTTTTCCTCTTCTTCTGAATCCTGGCACTAACCTAATGATTCCAGGTACTGGAACGTTTGGCCAATTCTGAATGAAAGTTAGTTTTACAATTACAAAGCAAAACATAAAACTTCCGGAGCATCTCAACCTGGTGAGGTTGGATCAGGTTTAAAATCCAGAACACTCTCGGGTTCTAAAACCAAGTCTTGATATCTACAATACAAGAAAAATTCTTACTTTTAGGATGATGAAACCTTGGCTGTAACTTATTGGTATTGTTCTTCCTGAAATCCAGTCCCAAGTGCAAACATAATGCCTGTTATTTCTTTCCTCAAATGTATTGGCATTTGCTTCTTTGAGGGAAAGAGGAAGACCACTTTTCCTTTAATTAAAGAAAAAGGTTTAATCGCTCGGCAGCCCTAGAGTGGATGAATGTCAGTGTAATTTCACCTGAAAGTACTTGTGAAACCCAGCTCTTCCATTCTCCTGAGGCGTAGCTGCTGTCTGGGGAATTCTTCACTGGCTCTTTCAGACACAAGAACGGCATTGTGAATAGGAGGAGGTAATCTTACCAGTCAGGGAAAAGTAGCATACTTCAGGGAGACAGGCACACCTGGTGGTACCTGGGCGAAACTGCATCAACCACCATCTAAATTAACTGGAAGAATTTGGTGTTTGTACATATGCATGAAAATTGTTTATTCTTCATTTGTTAAAGGGACATTGCCAAGACTGGTAGGCCTAAAATTAGCTTTCCAGCTGTGTTTTGCTTTGCAGGCACGTGCATGTCTGTTCTGTTCCTGGAAGCAGCTGAGTGTTGAAATCCACAAGAAACCTGCTCTGTGTGAAATGCAAAAAAATACGTGATTTTTCAAGATTCCCTCCCTTTTGTTTGTTTTTCCTTACTTCTCCCACCTCTTTATGATGACAGCCTTTTCTGGCTGGAGACCAGAAATCTCTTCAAAGTTTATGAGTGTTACTTTTGCTTAGGAGGTGAGAGCCTGAATGCTGAGGCCAAATTTTCACCCATCAGTCAGCCAGCTACAGGATGTAAAGTGCATAGCCTCCTCAGAGCATGCCCAGCATTAATTTCCAGCTTGGATTCGTGCTTCTCCTTGGCAAATTCGTGCCAGCATCTTCCAACTGAATGCCCAGCTTGATACTAAGAAGGGAACGTGCAACTGGAAGAAGGAGGAACACGGCTTTTATGGTTACAGAGGAATTTACCAGAAAGCTATTTTTGTCTAGCCTACAGCCTTTCCTCAGAGACAAGACAAATAGATTTCTTAGACTCAGGAGAGCTGTTTTTAGTGGCATTTTTAGATGACTGCAAACTAATTCTTGGCTTCTGAATTTTCACTCCATAATGCTTGAGCTGTTATGCTTTTACTCATATTTAGAAACAAGCAATTATCTTTTCAATGTGGAAATATGATTTCTGTATACCCTAAACGACATCCCAGCAGTGTCTGTGTCTCCTGGGTGAGACTTCCTTCATACATGCACATTAGTGAGGCAGAGGGCAGGTGAAGGGCAGTATCTGAGAGGGATGGATGAGATCTGTTGTCCCACTGCCACCTCATGAAGTATTTTCAATTCTTTGTATTTCAGAAGGCACTTGGAAATTATCTCGAGCCTCAAAGTGTTATATAAGACCCCAAGGCTCTCCTTGGGGCTAGCATGAAGTGCTTTTCTTCTTTCTTCATTCCTCTCTAATGATAATATCTGTGAAGTATCTAAGGCATAGAAAGAAAAGATTTTTTCTTTTAATGGCAGAACTTATTCAGACTTTGTTCATACTAGAGGTGGGCCAGGCGTGGCTGTTGCTGGACTTTAGAAAATTAAGTATGATCCAGATTTTGACTGCTAACAGAACTAGTGAAAAGCTAGACAGCTAGAGGTGGGTTTTCCAAAGATCTATTTGCCCCTTGTGTCGCCAGATAGGAGACAAACTGCACCCCTGACAAAATCTTATGGCAACTGAAATGCTGTGGAGCCAACTGCAGAGTTCAGTTACAACTTAATAGAAGAGAATAAACATTGCACACCTGTAGCCAAAGTACATGGGAGGGTTTTTTCCTATACTGCTCCTGAGTTCACTAAAAGCTTATCATCTGTTTGCTTAGCTGCTGGTTCAATTTAGAATAATATTTAACTCCCACAGAATCTAAATATCGATGAAACTTTAACTTGAAAATCGACAATTCCTATTGTTTCCAGGCAGAAATGGAGGAAGATGGCCATCATACATTGCTCTTCAAGAGATTTACCAATAAATGTCTTTTATGAAAGGCTTGATAAAGTATCTGCTATTAACACTGTCAATATGGAGAAAGTGAAGTAAAAGAAACAGTAAATAGCCTGCCCAGATCTACAGGGAGTGTCAGGCTGCGCTTCTGCAGTATTGTAGAGTATCTACTGCTAAATCAAAACCACAGGAGCTCTATGGCAAAAATTGATGAACTGGGGTGTGTGTTTGATCCTTTCTTAAATTTACTGAAAAGATCCTGAAGGTGGTCATTTTCATCTGGACTTTGTGTAATCTCTGCTGTCCTGTGTCTGCTTGTCCTTCCCTATAGACGTCCCACAGCCAGCTCAGTGAGCATCTCACTTGTTCATTCTTGCCCCCCCTTTTTCTTCTAGAGATTCAAAGAAAGATCTGTGTTCCCAGATGCCCCACATGTGTCATCTCCATTATATGTCACCTCAAGTCCCTGTGACAGTCTCTTTTTCACAAAAGCACAAATCCCATGAGCATCCTACTTGGATTTGGCCTCATATATTTAGGAGATTTAACAGGTGTTCTTGCAGAGCTAGAAGCTCCAAGTCAGAAAGTATCTGAGAAGTGACAGGTGTCCCCTTGCCTTGTCTATCACAATCCATACTGGGCCTGCGTGAAAATAAAAGACCTTATAGAAAAAGGGGTTTATGTAGAAAGTTTGAATTGTAAGTGCCTGAAGTCATGTGATTGATCATATTGGTTCTGTGCAGACACCAGTGAGATTTGTGGCTGTTCATGGCCTGAACAGAGGCTCAGAAGGAAGCAGAGAGCAGTGGTGATGACTCTGGGACTGCTTCTCTCTGCCAGAAGCTTCCCTGTGCCCCAGGACAGCAGGCAGGTACCTTCTGAAAGGTGATCCTGCAGGCAAACATCCCCTCTGAGTGAACACGTTTTGCCACTTCCAGCACAGATGAATGGTCTGAGGCTGACAGCAAGGGCTTTTTGCAAGAGGTGTCCCCTGAAGAGCTGAAAGCAGTGGGCAAGGGCAAGCTGAGACTAGGCGAGCAACAAGCTCCAGGATAGAGCAAATGCTTTCTCTGCCTCTTTTCTAGGGTTTTTATCTTTTCTGTGATGTGCTGTCAAGATCCACTCACTTCCTCAAAAAGAAGATCCAGTGTCGCTGACTAGGAAGCATCCCACTCTAGCCTTTCTTGGGGACTGAAATCTCCTTGCAGTGCTCAGTGTCATTAGCTCTGACCAACCCAAAGGACTCCTGCTCTAAAGCCCTGTCCCAGATGGTGAACCCGTTTCAGTATGGGTGCAGTTTCAGGAAAATAAATGCTGTTGCAGTAGCAAAGCAAAAGAATAGTCGTTGCTTATTCTAATTTTAATGCAATTGTGAAGGGATATGTGGCTGCCCTTAAATTCCATAATAATATGGCCCTTTAAGACGCAACTATTTTACACTGTATTCAGCAGATAAACAGCCACTATAATTCCTAGGGCCTTCAAGTCAGTGCTTCAAGCTGCCATGGCTCCTGGGCTGCCAGAAGGTCTCAGCTCTGACCACAAGACAGACAAAGCCAAAGAAAATAAGAGATCAGAGCAAGAGATGCAAAGAAGATGTTTTATTGCTTTTAAGCCAACTCACAAACAATTTCACAGCACAGTGAGGAGGAATCAAGGCTTTTGCATAAAATCTTCATCCAAGTATGTCTCCTAATCTCTCATCTTCTCAGTCCTCATGGTCAAACAAATAAACTGAAGCTGTCACAAACAATGGCTGTCATTCAACTTGGTCTGCTCCAAGCTCAGCCTGCTCCAGCCCAACACCATCTGCTTCCTCTGGCCTTGCAAACTGCCTGCAGGACACAGCAAGACCTTCACCGGGAAAGGTGGGCTGGATGTTCACCTGAGGGTGAGGACCTGCGGTTTCCATTGCTCAGGTACCCAAGCTGCTCATATGTTCTGTGGCGAAGCAGCAGCTGGTTGGGTGGCAAGTGAAGCAGATGGCTGGCATTGATGGGGAATGGCTCTGAGAGAGAGCATCAGCAAGTGCTGCTCACCCAAGCACAGCAGTGGCAGGGTAGTTCTGCTGTCTCGTGCTGGGCCAACTTCAGAGGGTTCTGGCCAGCTCAGCCAACATCTATCGGGCCTGCGTGCCCCACGCCACGCTGGTTCTGATGCTTGTGGTTATCCTCTGAAAGGCCCCAGAGATCCAAGGCTTCCTGTTGATTATGTACCACTCCTTGCTGGGGGAGGAGAAGGTGGGGAAATGTTTTCCATCCATTGTGGTGGCACACCAGGGGAACCCCATGGAAACAAAGACTTCTCTGACCTCTTGAATCCTACTGGGGAAGGACTGTGTGTGCCAAATGCCTCCTGAGCTATCCCATGTGAGGCTGACTTCCTAATCCTAAACTCATTATTTGCAACTCAGGGGTGGAAGCGTGTGGCTGCCAGCTCCCAAATGACTGGTTCAGCCCACTCGGGACTCTCTGATCCTCTTGAGGTGGATTGCATCTTCCGCCCCACAAAAGGAGTGAGCTCACCATGGATCAGGCTGAGCGTGTCTCTCCCTCCCCTGGCAGTCCTCCCAGATTACAGCATGACCCTCAGCTATGAGTCACCTCTTTTCTCACAAACCCAGACGCTGTACAGAGCAGGCAGTTCCTCATCTGCGCCAATGCTGAGAATTTACTGCGGCAAAGTGAGTTTGGCCTGCAGTGACTCCTTCTCTGCATGTGACCTTTCTGACTTCTGCTGGTCCTCCTATGTAGAGCATCTCTGTGCAACTGCTTCCACAAGCATGGACTAGCAGCAGTGCTTGGGAAGAGAGCAGGAAAATCCCGTGGGGCTCTTGCATTGCCAAGGAACAAGTGACAGCCAGGTGCTGACCATGCAGTGGGGCTTTCCATGGATTCATTTCTGGGGACAACACCTGGCAGTTTGCCTCTGCCCTGCTGGCTATAATCAATACTTTATAATAGGCAGTGATGTTGTTGGTGTAAGCGCTCCTTCCATGCATCAGTGGGGATGAGTAGGGTCAGGGCAACCAGTGACCACTGTCCGTGATCCTCCTGGCAGAGCCCAGTGGGGAGCATCAAGGCTTGAGCGGAAGGCAGGTAGGCTGTTGAGTGGGCTGCAAACTTTGTACCCTCTATCAGACATGTGCATGCACTCTGAGCCTGCTGGTTCCCAGTTGCAAGCCAGAGGACCTAATTTTGAGAGCAATACCAGTACTGCCTTTGGTATCAGTTTGCTGTGTCAATCCAAACACCTGCTCCAGGACTGGAGGTGTGAGCAGTGCCTGGGCTATCCCAGGTGCAGGCATGGTATCAGAGGCACCAGGCAGCCACAGGGCTGAGACTCGGCTCCTGCAGCCTCTGCCAGCCGGGATGCACAACCAGAGAAGTGAATCAGCACCACTGTGATGCACAGTCATGAGAGAGCTGACTCCTCCTCAGAAGGCTGGGAGGATGCTGGGTTTGAAGAAAGGCAACTTCAGAGTGCCACTTCTGCTCTCTGCTTGTTTCCACACCTGCGTGCTTCCAGCACTTTCAAAGGAGGAAGAACTAGCCCAAAACTCTATGTTTTGCTTTGGTTTGTTTGTTTCCTCTCTTACGGAGCTGTGTTCCTCCTATGTCGTCTGGTTTAGCATTTTGCCAGCTTGGCTAAGTATCTTGTAAGGAAATAATTTATAATAAAGCTAGTATGCTGGGGTTTATCATTTATAAGTGTGGGTCAGGGTTTAGTTCACTGTGTTAAACTCTCCATGCTGCATGTGATTTTTCAAGCTTTGTCAGGAACAAAAAGTTCTGGGGATGTGCAAAGCATGACTGCATGGTTTCCATGGAGACTCTGCTAGTTAGGCTGTGGAAATCCTGAAAAGGCCAGAGGATGACTGACAATACAAGGTCTTAGCGGCTGATCTGAAGAGCCAGACTGAATTAATGAGATTTTTCACAGAGAGTTATTAGCAAGGCTAGCACGGTATGGCACTTAGGCCTCTTTCGTTTTCTCAGCTGCAGTCTTGGAAAACAGAAATGGAAATATCTAATTGCTGTTTTTTAAGCCCTTTTAAGATTATTTCAACCTATAACATTTTAAGGATGTAATGAAAAGCAGGTTTGTTTGCTTTTTTTATCATTTGGTTACTGTTATTACTGTGTTTTTTGGTGGCAGTTGCCCTTTATCTGTACAGAGATGTGAAATTCAATAATACTTATTACACTGAGCAGTTAATTCCCACATACTGTGAACACATTACTGTTCAAAGTAGGTTATCTCGAGTTCCATTTAGAGCCAAGCACGAGATACCATGGCTTTATATCTCCTAGGGCCATATTAATTATTTATTACTGACTGCTAATACAAACTGTTAACTCTGGCTAGTAATAGTTTGTTCATTTATCCATCACTTACAGCTTCTTCCCTGTGTTTCTGCCGACCCCCTTTCAACAGACTGCTCAGACTATGAAGCCACGTATATTTTTGGACCCAATTAAAACAACACCAAAACTATTATCAGTCTGAGATGCTGAGTTTTGATCAGGACCCAACTTTCCTAAAAGTTTTGCAGTGTCTGAACCACAGGATTTCACTGGACCGTTAACAGGTGGACAGTCAATAGTCAGAGGGAGATGTCTGCTCTTTGCCAGTGAACTAAATGGATGTGTCTGCCTGTTTCTGGTAGGAGTAGCTTGCTTGCTGTTTCATTTTCAACCAATACAACAAAAAAGTGTTTGAATACTCTCCTCCTTTCCCTGGAAAATGCTGTATCTGCTGAAATCAGCACAGCTGGTACAGCGAAGCGGCATGTTGGGGACTGCTATTTCTCGTTGGTTTGCACAAGTGCACATGCCCACATGTTTCTGAGAGACGTAAAACCATAATGTTGCTGCTGAGTAATCCACAACAAAAGCACATGCAGGCTGCATTCCTTGGATTCCTGTACAGTAGACTAATCCACTTAATCTCGCTGTTCGCTTCTCTGGCTGGAATTTCACAGTCCCTTTTGATTCACTGGTTTCTAAATCTCTGATTAAGTGCCTGGGGGAGGCAGGGGGAGAGGATATCATCTCTGAAGCCCCCTCTTTCCTCTCAAATGGTTTTGTGGGAAGGAAATGTGTAAGTTGAAGTGGGGGTTAGCTGGTCTTATTTGGCCATTATTTTGTCATCATCTTATGATTTTCTAAAATATTTGTCCAGTAGTTTTCTCGGTTCTCAGCTGTTCAGTGCATGGGCAATGTCTCTTTTTGCCACATGGCAACATTTCCACTCCCCAAGCTTCGCAATTTTCTTAGTATTCTCCTTTTTCCTTTTCTAGTTGTGTTTTCAAACAAAGACGCTAACTGAGACGTGTGGAAGTTTTCTATTAGTGCACCAATAGTTATTGACAAGCACAGAACACAGGAGCTAGATGTTGGCTGTGAAGCAAATTCCCAGAAATCTGCCGTTTTGGAGGAGGCAAGCGTATGAACACTAGCTAAGCAGGCAGATAAATGAGAGAGCTTGGCCTCAGAAGGTGCTCAACTGATACAAATACCAATTTAGGACCTGCCCTTGAAATAGAAAAGTAGAAGTAATAGAGGTGGCTCACCTGACTTAATGAGTTATAAAGGATGGGAAATCAAACACTGAGCTCCCAAAATAAACCCTCCATTTACAACAGTAAGTTACTGTCACACCCGCTGCATCCTCAGCCCCTGCGAGTGCCCTGCTTTTGCGAGTGTCCTGGCTGTGAGCAAGGCTGTCCCCAGGCAGGGTCCCGCAGCCAGGACGCAGCTGCTCCGCTCCGCACAGCTCTGACTCACCGCCAGTCCTCCCCCTGCGTGCTGCCGAGATGACTCCCTGCCGAAGCGTGAGGACACTTCCCAGCTCATCGGAAAATTCCTCCGCAGCCCCACACTGCCTTCGACAGCCCCGAAGGAGGATGAGCTTTAGGTCGCTGCCTTCCTCCCCCTCCTGCAGTCATGCATCCCACTGAGCAGCTTATGAGTGTCCCCAAACAGTGCTGCTGGTGGGAAGGATCTGTCGCTGAAGCCAGGCGTAACTATCCGTCAAGAAATTATTCAGAACAGGTCTGAAGAAGTGAGCAGGCAAATAAACAAACATATGGGCTACCTGACAGCACAATGTTCAGAGTAGCCTTCTCAGGCAGAAAGGATAAAATCTCCCACGCTCTCCAGGGCTGTCCAGAGACATTTACAATTAGATCTAAATTGGTTTTAGGCAACAGATTTCAGTCTGAGTTGAATTGCCTGGACTTGGATCGGAAGATGCCAAGTCCCGTGAACTAACCTCTGCCCAAAGTGATGAGAACTGCACAAGAACAACCTCTCACAGTGCTCCTGCCATCTGGACTGGTGCCAGGTCCCAGGGCGTGGAGACAGCCTGCTCCCAGGATGGGCCATGCTGGTGGGATTTCAGCTGCATCTGAATGGAAGTGGAAAAAAGATTTTTCTAAACTTTGGCTGTAAACCAGAGCTAAAGCCACTGGGGCAGTCAGGCCCTTGGGTATCAAGCTGATTTTATTCGAAAGTTTGGAAGTTTTTGTTCTGATATTTTGGCTTTAGCATGCCTGAAATGCTCAGAGGAAGCACTGGGAATGCTGTGAATCTCACCACCCATACTGTTAACCTCCTACAGCCAACATAGCCTCAGTCATCCTTCTGAAAGGGCTCCCTGGTAGGATTGCTGCAGCTGAAAGTCAGATAAGCAGCAATGGGCAGTGGAAAGAAATAAGGTCTCACAAGTGTATTCCCACAGTGAATTGGTAAGAAGGATGATAGCTAAATGCCACCTGAACTTTGGGTTCAAGATGTAGAGAAGATAAGTGAACCACAGTGACTCAAATGCAATAAATCTTCTGTTCCAGACAAAATTAATCCAAGGCTGTCACAGGAGGCTAGAGAGGAAATTTGGAAACCCCTTTGGAGTGAATGTCTGCCAAACTTGGAAAGATATACATTGTGCTATGACCTGTCAGCCTGCATGAGCCCATGCTGCTGGGGTGCAAGCCAGACCCTTTGGCTTTTTGTCCCTCACAGTGCAGACAGTGCTGCTAAGAAAGGATAATACAGGAACTCACAGAAAAGTTTTTGCTATCCAGGCATGCATCTGCTTTCAAATAAGCTTAAGTACAAGTGGGCAAGAGAGAAAAAATGCAGCAGCAAGGTAAGACTTAATGTGACGCCAGCTGGTTTAATCAAACCCTCTCTCAGGTGTGCCCACACTGAGGAATGAGCGCTTGCTTTCACAAGGCTAAGGCTGACCCGTGCTAGCAAACTACCATGCTGTTTCTGTGAGCGTGTTACAGCCTCCCAGCTTGCTGACCATCTGGTGGTCTCTCCTGTTAGGATTAGACAGGTCTCTGAGTCCTGCTCACATCAAAGCAGCTGAATGGTTTGATGCCACTCTTTCATGACATGCAGTGTTTGGTGGCACTACAGGCTCGGCCGGTCCTTGCAGTGTGACCCGCTGGGTCTTGAGGAGATTGTGAGTGGGTGTCTGCAGACTGCAGCTAGCTCCCCTCCACCTCCCCTAACCTCCCTGTCTGCCCAGCTGCACCCACCCCTGTGGGCTGGGAGGTGGCTCGGGGCAGGAAGGTTATCTTCGCCACTATCAGGGCTAGAGGCTTTGTTTATTTTTAGATTACTCTGTAAAGTCTGAACAGAGAGATGAAAAGAGCCAGCCCAAAGAGGTCTGTGCGTGCCAGACTGTCTTGCTTGTGCTCTGGCTCTGAAAACGCAGGACAGGAAAACGTGAAGGGATGGGCTCGATCTAGCCAGATTGACTGAAGATGACTCTGCCCACGTTTTGAGTGGCAGATGTAATACGGGGGTGGGCTCTGATTCATTTTGGTGCAAAGGCAGCGAGGCTCTGCCAAATCCTCTGCTTGAGCCAAGCCGATGGATGTTGAGCTGATGAGGATAGACCCACCAGCACAGCCTGTTGTTTCAGTAGCTCCTCTTAGAGAGTAACAATTTCCACCTGGGAAATGCTGAAAACACCTTGTAGGAAGTACAGATCATTTTGAAGTGCCCTTTGGTGCGGGTCAGCTGTGAAACAGAGGTGGGCCTGAGCTCCAGGCTATCTAACAAACATGGAAAACCATTTTTCATTGTCCTGCATTACACATTACAGGGAATATTTTAAAAGTGTGCAGCTCATTGTCACTCAAAGGCCAAATTTAAAAGTGATCTGGAAAGGTTGTTGCTGCCTGCCCGGCTCTGGCATTTCAGAGCTCACTGGGGTTGATGAGACGGAGCCTGATAGCCCTGAACCCTTTCAGTCCTGCCCCTCAGCAGAAAAAGGTGCAACATATGGAGGTGAGAAAGGCCACCCTCCCTGTCATCCCCCAGGTGAGGCGACAGCAGCTCTCTTGCTGATTGTCAGAGTTTACTGACTGCTAATGAAGGGGAGGGAGAAGTGGCTTTCGATGATATTCATAAAAAAATAAATGTGTGCAAACCACTGGCTATTTCTGGAGAATTCTGGCCTGCCTCCTTCCCCTTCCCCTCCCTTCACCCCCATATTTAAGCATCATCCTGAATGAGGTGGGGGTTTTTTATGACTATATACGGTTGTTGTTGTTTTTTTGCAGCAGTGAAGTTAATAAAGATGGATATCAGCAACAAACTGTCAAGTCCTGAGCTGGAGAGATTTTTCACTCAGTGAAATAGACCAGGGAAAATAAATAATCCAAGAAGTGGTAGAGCTTGTAAATATTGACATGTACAAGCAAGGAAAGAAAAGTTATGCAAAATAAAAAATGGGTTGGGGATTGCTATTTTTCAGGTTATTGCTTGAAAAAAAGAAAATCTACATTTACCTAACATCCTGTCTAGGGAAGAGTTAATATTTTTCAATTAGAAGGTTTTAAGTGTTTGAAGGGGTGTGTTGCTGTTTCTCCAAGACAGAATCTCTATTTGAGGGTCAGTTCTCCTTCCTCACCTTTGGGATCACAGTGAGCAATAGTCCTTTATCCCTGTGGTATCTATAGGAATATCCATGACAGAGAAGACTACAGAAAGAGGAAAGAAATGCAAGGTGAGAAGCAGAAGAGATCAGAGGGAGACTGCTCTTTTCTCTGGTTTCCCACCAGAAAAGGGATCTTTCTAAGATCTCCACAAGAATACCTTTTAACCTCAGCTGGGGTCCAGGCCTACCGCCCAGTAACTTTGCCAGTGCATTGCTTGGCCCCAGCTCACACAGAGGGACATGCAGAGCTGCACAGGTCCCACCAGTTGTTGTTCCCTCTCCCATACAGACAACAGTTTTGGCTCCCTGGGGTGTGCCACCATGACACATGGCTGCCACACACCAGCTAACTAGCGGAAAACATCTTTAAAACACCTCCTGCTTTGTTTTGTTTCCCTCTGCCTTCTTAAAAGCTCTAAGAAGCTACGAGGTTTAGCATCTGTAGTCAACCAATCCATTGGTTGACTGGTTGTTTAACTGGTTTGTTGCCCAAGTCCTCCTTTCCTCAAGCCACTTTGTCATCCTTATAAATGAAGGAGATTGCATTGCTGCCCTGCTTGTACACACTCTGGAAAGGCTCCAGACCTTTGAATGTTGCAACCATATGAAGAGCAAGCCAGTGATGTAACCTTAAAGGGACCTTCTTTTTCCAGTCTTTTCAAGATGGGAAATCTTTTTGTTCCACCCTGGCATAACATAACAGAGTGCCAGTGAGCATAAATAGCAGTGATGCAGGAGCCAGTAGCGTTTCAGCCTCTCATTACACCTTAGTGCTCAAGTTGCTGTAATTATGGTAGGTGGAAATGAGGTTATTTGGGATGGTGTTCCTACAAGGCAGGCATAAAATTCTAAATAAAAAAAGTGTTTCCAGATACTCAATGAAATTAATGGAAGGGAAAGAATAGTGGTCTTTAATTATTTCAAACCCAGACAGTTAAGGCAGGTGTACATCACCAGTCTTCTAAGAATGTCTTGGGGACATAGCCAAGACAGTATTTTTTTCCCTCCTATCATTGCTGATTTAATATCTGCACTAGTGCACACCAAGAGGATGATACGACACCTGTGCTTTTCAGTTCAAGTCCCTGTAAATGACTCCCCCTTGGAGAATGTTAGAAATGGAATGGGGTTATTGTAGCACATGGGAATCAGTACTTCAATGCATGTGCCAGGAAGGCAAAGGTGGGTTGACCCTGTCTGTGTTAAGTCAGGGAAACTATGGGGTTGAGCTGAGCAGCTAGTGGAAATAAAAAGAAAAAGTAATTCCAAGCAGGCCCCAGTGAGCATGCTTTTATCCAAAAAGCAATCAGAGAGAGGAATATGACCTACCAGATGGAATTGCTGAGGCAGAGGTGAAAGTTAAAAACAACAGTAATGAAACCCGATCAAGTATAATTTTGACAGAATGAAGACATTAGACAGAAAAGGCCCCAGCAGGCGAGTCTGGCTCATCCTGAGCCCAATATTTCATTTGCTTTCAGAAGACCCCTGGAGAAAGCCATGTCACAGCACCATAAGATGTTGAGGCTGAACCAGGCTGAATGCTGCAGTGCTTGCAGCCCCGTGGTGGGGCTGAGGCTTGCTGGCAGCAACCTTCCTGGGCTGGTGGGCCAGGTAGTGGGAAGGGCTGCTGTGCCTCTCCTCTTTACCAAGGCCTCTGAAAAGAGGGACTAGGGGTGCTGGTCTCACTCCAATTTAGTACTCCCCAGCATTGCCCCTATTAGCTATTGGGAAATTCTGTGGAGAGACACCAGACATGGACTTAACTCTCAACCCTTCTTTTGCTGTAATAGGGATTTTGTGTGCTAAACGACATTTAGCCTCACTTTAAGACTCTCAATGCTGCCCAACAGATATGAGAGCCTTAATGTAAGAGAGAATCAGACCCTCGGTGCTCATAAATTTTGGTCTGTCTTTTAGAGCCATTAACGGTTGACAAATTCACTAGGACAACTAGAAAAACAAACTGGAGCTGCTGTGAGGAAAGTGCGCTGGGAATAGAGGAGCATGTTTTAAAATTCTGCCAAATGTCTGGTTTGCTGTTCCTGTTCTGCAGTGTGTGGCTGGCTATGGGTGCCCGGGATGGCCGCTGGCAGGACTGCGGGGGCACAGAGGGGGAGTGAGGAAGTGTTGGCTGTGCTGGAGGAGGCGGCAGGAAGTGGAAGGGTGAAGCCACAGCAACGCGCAGAGCTCTGTCAACTCTGTAATAACGGGGTTGTCTGCTTGAGCTTGGCTAGATACCAAGTCAAGGTTTTACGGTGTGAGTTCATCTGCTGGCTTTTCCCTGTACGTGATGTAATGCTCTCTGAGTGCGATATTTATTACACCCAGCTCTGTAGAGGGTACGTGTAGCCAGAGCCAGCCTCAGAAAGTTTGGAAACAGCTTCTCGCTCTTTTTTTGCATCCTTTCGGCTGACCTGTGACATAATCGGTCGGCGCCCTGGCTCCCTCCTCCGGCCCCCCGCTTCCCTCCTTCTCCCTCCTTCCCCCTCCCTCCTCCTCCCTCTCCCAACGGTTTGTCAAACTGTCTTGCCTTTATCTCCTCTCGCAGGCTTCTTGACAAGTCACAGGATGATTTATGCCCTGATAACTTCTGCTTTTAAAGGCTGGGCTAATAAAAGCAGCCTTTGCAAAAACAACTTTTGCGGGAGGTGTGGGGAAACCCACCCATCATCGCACTCAGCAGGCGAAAGCACCATCTCAGCAGACACGCCAGGAGAGCAGGGCCGAGGGCCGCCTCCCTCCCCATCCTCATCTGGCGCCCAAAGGGATGTGGTGCAAGGAGGACGGGTGGGAGGAAAGCCTGGGCTGGCGAGTCCCAGCAGGTGAAGGAGCACAGGGTGTGCGTTGCCCATTTCCCTTGTCTCCCTGTCCCGATATGCCCTGCTCAGCATCCTGCAGAGCTGGAACCTGATGTGCACCGTGGCAGCAGGTGGGGGGGCCAGGGCTGCATGTTTGGGCTGTTGGTGGTAAGGTCTGTGCTTTGCTAAAGGAGGAAAATATTTTATCATTGCGATACTGCTTTCAACATTTTATCTACAAGCTTCCTCAGTGCTGGGGCTACAAGGAGGCCAGGGATTAGGTAGGCAGCTGGACCTGTGATCCCACTGCACTGTCCACAGCATTGGGCATGCCAGAACTGCAAACACACGTGGCTCCCTGCCCTTCATTAACTTCTGGCCCTGAGGTTTGCCCCAGATCCCCCCAAAGGCACTGCAGCTGCACAGGGAGGCAGGCAGCGACGTGCTCCTATGCAGTGGGGCCAGCAGCTCAGCAGGGCTGCACCTGGGGTCATCTGTGCTGGCGTTACGGGCCTGCCCAGTTAAATGCTGCTGGAACTTCAGCCGAATGGCGATCCATCATGGACGTTCAGATGTGGGTATAGCTGTGGGCACAGACTGTGTTTTTGTGCTCTAAGCACCGTAGAGTTAAACCCTTAAATCAGCTCCTACTTCAAAGCACTCCCACTGTAATTACAAGACCAGAAAGATGAGGTGGGCACTGGCAAACATAGAAAGCATAGGAATATTTCTGCAAGATCTAACATATTTAAATTCTTCTTATGAGGTGAGTTTATAATTTTATTTTTTATTTTGCAACTAGGAAAGAGAAGGTTTTCCTGTGAGTGCTTGATTAACATGGGTCTGAAACCATTATGCCTTCCTGAACTAAAGCAAGCAAGCCATGCCACAACTAACACCAGCACACTGAATTTTCTGTGGTGGAAAAATCACAAACAAATAAAAATCAGGTGTTGAAATGAAACCTGAATCCTTGCCTTAACTGAAACCTTTGCAAGTAATACAATGAACACAGAGCAGGGAACAATTTAGATTTATGTAAAGATTTTTGTAGTTATTTTTTGTGTGGCGTATTTGATTTCTCAGGACCTTTTTTTTTTCCTTCGCTCCTGAAAGACACTTGCCTAAACTCCTAAACGAACTAGTTAGACCTGAGAAAATTTTCAGAGCGAAATATTCATTTAGTTGAAACGTGCTTGGCTTCAGGTTTCTTTACAATCTCTAAGCTCAGCCCTGGTTCACTGGGAGGTTTGCAAAAGACCATGAACTTTTAGAGGGAACATGGACTGATTTATGAGTCTGCCTGAAAGTCCATGTGAAATTTGCCTTTCGCACGACCACGATGCAAAAATATCTTCTTTCCCCCTCAACCCCTTCCTGCAGTACTGGATAAAACCTGATGTGTTTTATCTCCTGTTTCTGCATCGAGTCTGCCCAGCACAAGCAACATCTTGCTTGTTTCTTTATAAATCACCAGTGGTGCTAACAACAAAATGTTCACAGCTCTGGGGTTAGTACTTGTTAGTTTGTTGCTGCTACCACGAGCCAGGCAGGATGAAAATGATGCCGATTTTGATTTATTTTAACTTGACGTTAATGCTGTTGTGCACATTTTGCTCTGGCTTATAACAGCTGAAGACAGACTGGGGCTGCACAAAGGCTTTTCAACATCTTGTGGCACATGCCAGGTTGCAAGAGGGCATGCTGCTGTTGCATCTGGTTTTTTGCTTGAAGAAGTGCCGTGGGATGGACATGGCCAGCCATGCAGGGCCACCAGGGTGCTCGCTGCAGCGCAGCCCCTTGGTCCACTGCAAGGACAACTGTGGCACGTCCAGTGAAGGGTCTAGGGGGGAAGGGCCACTGGTGGTGTGCTTTTTAGATTACTTTCAGTCAGTGTCTCCCACAGGAGTGGGTCTCTCTATACTCTCACCTCAGGAATAGTGCAATCTTTTGTTAGGAATAAGGGATTCCACAGCCTTACTTGCCTCCTACACACATGCAGATGGCTGGATATTGACCTCACGTCTGGATGTCTTGTTTCTCCATTTCCAAACTGTGTGAAAGACTTTATCAGTCATCTGCAGGCACCAAGACCGACCCGTGGCTCAGGAAAGTCCATCTTCTTTCAAGCAAAGGGCACCTCTTCCCTTCTCTGTGTGCACAAGCTGCTCCCTGCAGCAATCCTTGCAAACAGAGCCACTTCTCAGGTCAGAGAAACAGCTGTGTAGTGGCTGGTCTCCATGGATTTGACAGCATCCTGCAGTGCCAGCCACAGGGGCTCATGTTTAGAGTGCCGTAGATAGCTCCTGGAAAGTTCCCATCTGGCCCTTGTTGCCAGAGAGGAAAGGGCAGGATGCTGCAAGTGAAGGGACAGCAGACTACAGTGGCTTCAAGACCTCTTGAAAGGTGTTTGACATTGGAAATTCTTTGGGAGATACTCTGGTTACAGGAAAAGACCAAGTCTATCCCAAATACACAGCTGAATTCTCCCTCATTGTAGGGATTGAATTCTCCTTATTGTAGGGAAAACACAGGATAAAGAATAAGTTGTAGGGTTTTTTTTTTTAACCACCACATGCCTCATTTAAAGGCTAAGTTGAAAATTACTTCTCCAATTTGGAAATGCCTTTCCATTTCACATTCCAAATTAATTTACAGTAAAACAAATTTGTCCGTTTGTAATACTTTAGGGGAAACACTTGGAAATCTCCCAAACATTTTGATTCAGCAGATCTGACTTATCTCTTTCCCTTTTTCCCATCCTCAAATTTTTGCTTGTTGATTTGGTTTTTTTCCACTCCTTTATGAGGTGGGATAAATATTAAATGTGACAGCAATTCCAATGGGACCAACAAAACGATTGTCACTCAACTCTGCTCAGTGGCTACTCCTCCAGCTCATATATCAGCCAGAAGGATCACTGTGGAGTTGCCTGGCTCATTTCCCTCTCTGGTTTGTCTGTGCAGATGATGTGGGTTAACCTGGGAGTCAAGAAACTGGAGCTGATCCTAGGCCCCTCCTGCACTTCTGAAGAGCACAAATGTGTGGAGCTTATAGGCCAGCTCACAGGTCATTTCCATTATTGCGGCTCTTTTGTTAGGCTGGTCTTACTATTTTTGATATATTGTATTTCTTCTGCTTCAGAGTTACTTTTATTACTTCACTGTTTATCACTTCGTGGTTTTATTTTATATTATCCCTGGCCCATAATGACTTATCAGGCTGTGAACACATATAACGAAACTTGAGCTGCTTTCTTTCTGGCAGAGCTGCAAACAGAACTCAGTTCGCGGAATTCCCTGATCCTGTGTGATTCATAAAGGTGTGAGGTGATAATTCAAACCAACATCTCACTTGGTCTTGTCACATGAAGTTAAAAATCCACAGAAGTTCACAGCAACTAAGGGTTGGTCTTGAAACCACGAAAAGAGGGTGCCAGAGCAATGGAGAAGTGAAGAGTCTCCAGGAACAGAACATCATAAATCCTTTTTAAATTGACAGCTAATTGTTCGGATAGGTTCAAGAAGAATTTGTAATAGAGTATAAGGTTAAATAATAACTTGGTGCTAGTTGATGGAATGAAAATATATCCTAGAGTTATCTTAGATAAGCATAACATTAAAAAAGACACTTCCATGGAAATTTGTGTATGTAAATGATAATATGATGAACTGGATCAAGATCAGCATATGTCCATTAGGAATTTTGTCACATTGAGTGAAAGAAACCTGCTTTAGGGACAACACTGAAAGTACAGTTGCTTTGAGGGCAAATCTGTGTTCAGAAATAAAGGCTTGTGAGATTGCAAGGGAAAAAAAGAGCAATTTCAGGCCAGGGTAAGCTGTTGTTTTATTTGTGTCTACTCAAAATATAGGAGTGTTTTATGTCAGAGGAGCTTTTCCCAGTGGGAATGAATGAGAAACTCTAATGGATAATAAATGCTGGGGGTCAGGAGGTTTTCAAACTTCTTTTACATTGTGCACTGGCTTTGAATGACTCACAATCCTTTACCCTCTGTTCCAGGGAGCATGCATCACCTTCCTACCTCTCCCGTAAATGAAATGCAGTGGCAGAGCATTCAAAGTAAGACCCAGAGGGTCTAAGCTGGAGGTACAAGTCTTACCTTGGATTCCAGATGAAAATCTGGATAGGGTCTGGCTGTTTGTAGGGGTCTGGTTGTTTGAACCGGGAGTCAAAAGGCCTGGCAGAGATGTGACTGAGCATGCCGTAAATCCTGCTGGTCTGAGAGGCTCACTGCCTTAGGAGAACCCTTAATCTTTAACACAGCTCCTCTCTGGCTTTCACAGATGTTACTTGCTGTGAGAACACAAGAAGAGATTTGGAGAATGGTGTTCCCAGCCACTCTCATGAGAATTTTGATGTGGGAGCAAGGGGAACATCCTCACTTATGCAATCCTTCAGGCTCTCTACAGTGTCCATCAGGGTCCCTGATGGAGACCTCTGTCAGGCTGTATGCTGCAGTTTGGGAATGCCTGTCCCACAGCATCAATAGGCTGTGTTGTATCTTCCCCACTGACCTCAGCATTTGCTGCAGTGCCTGGTGAGATCCACAGTCATGATGACCTTCCTTTACACCAGCTGAGATAAAATCCTCCTGGGTCAATCCTCACACACATCTCAGCCTTGTAAGACCCTCAAGGGGCTAGGGGATGATGGAGAGTTTTTAGCCATGTCCAGTATCCTCGTGAAGCAGACATCAAGTGATCATGAAGGAGGACAGGAAGATGTGTCAGTACTCCTGTCTGCCTCAGGTGTGATCCTTTCCCTTTCCCAACCCCAGCCATAATAGGACAGCTGGCTGAAGCCAGGCCCTCCTAAATGGAGATGCCCAAAATACACAGTCACTTAAAAAAAAAAAAAGAAAATACAAGCACAACCTGATCTTTTGCTTCCTCCAAGTCCTGACTGTTGAGTGAGCATAATAAATGCTTTCTCACTTTATAGAGCAGTATGACACTGAATACATTTTCAAAGGTGTCTCATGGAACAAGGATGACTGCCACAGTGAGAAGATTAAAAAAAAGGCTTCCTCATCAGTTTGTATCTCCTTTCTGTAAACTCCCTTAATAGCTACTGGAAAAGTACCATCACTTCACACACAAGCTACCAAATAAGAGGAACCCCCTCCTTTCTAGGGATTCAGGTGTATTTCCCCTCTGCAGCCTGAGCCTGGACCCTAGCCCCAGCCTTGCCTCTCCCTGGGGCCAGCAGTGACTCAGTGGGATCTTCCCCTCCGAGGTTTGGGAGGAGGTCAGCCACAGCTCTACATTCTTTTTGGGTGGGAGCATGGGTTAAATTAGTAATCTCTTAGTTTGCCTCTGGTTCCTCCCACATTGCATAAAGCTGGCTAGGTCATTCTGCTGCTTTGGTGGGGGCTCTGACAGCAGTATACTGAGCACAGAAGCCTACGAGGTGACAGAAAATAGATCCCTCCCTTGGCATTAGTTGAATATCACAGGAGATTTGTTAAATCTGTGCATAGTTTTTCCTCTTATGGAGAAGTTCTCAGCCTCACTTTCTTTTATGTAGGTGCAGAAGCCTCTCACCTCCATGGGCTGGTGCCAGGTGGGCGAGTGATGCCGGGTGGGCACAGGCATGGGGGCAGTCCATGCCTGACTCAGCTGAAGGAGTGTGAGCAACCCCGCTTCCTCTCACATGGCCCCGCGTGCGTGAGGGAGGGAAGGGGGAGTAGTGCCGGGATGGTAATATCTTACTGTCGTATTCCTCATCAGATGGCGTGGTAAGCCATCTTCCAGGACTGTGAATTCAAATCAAGAGAAGGTTGCTAAATCAAGGAATGAAAAATCAATGAACTAACCCTTGCCGCTTCCCTGCATAGTGTTGATAAACACAGGTCATGAAGCATCCCTATGCTGCAGAGGCAGGAGAGAGTAAATAGCCTTGTTTAAGAGAGGAGCTGATAAAGGCAGGGACAGCATGTGCTTCTGCTATCACTATAGACTTTACCTGGAGATAGCAGAGGTGCAGAGATGGCTGGCCAAGATCAGCAGCCTTCTGCCTGCAAATGCAGCTGGGGAACATCTTTGTCCTGGAACAGGAATGTTCCTTTGTGCAGAGAAAGGGCCGAGGCTGATGTGCCTGTGGTGGGTCAGAGACACGGCTGAGACGCTCTGTGTGCACCACAACCTCCTGTAAGTGCTCTTTGGGGTGGCATGGCCATGCTGAGAGACCCCACTCTCCATACCACATATACTATGAGGCTCATTGCTCAGAGCTGACAAAAGTTTGGACTCCTGCTGCTGTGGACTACTGGCAGGTGCCCCAAATGAGGGCCAACAACCCAAGTCAAGACATTGCTCTTTGAAAACCTGCTGCCACTGCTGCTCGTTTTCACAGTCCTTTCCCCTATGATAGTATAAACAAGCTGTCATCTATTTTTCAATGAAAAATACTTTTGCTTGGCTCGGTTTCATGTTGCACTGTTACTATTTGCTGTCGCGGAAGCTGCTGCAGCTATAAATAACCTCACCACAAGCTCCTCTCATCCATCCGTAAGCTCAAGCACTCACTTCAGAAGAGGCAGGCGAGATTAGGATCTTGTTTTGAAGGGGCGAGTGTCCCAGCAGAGGTGATGAGTGGGTGCCATCACTGGGGTGCTGGCACCTCATGTGCCTGAGCCTTCAGTTGGCTTCCTGGCAGAGAGTGCAGGGTTCAGAAGCCCAAAACCACCTTGCTTGTCACCCAGGAGCTGATGCTGTCATGAGAACTGCCAGCAGGAATGCTTCGCTTCCACGTCCCACTGATGGAAGCAGGGCAACACTGCTGTCCATGGCCCTCATGTTCCTGTCAGCATCTTGCACACAGCTTGGGAAAAACATCCCAGGAAGGCCCCAGTCCCACTGTCTCTGGGACCTGGCTGCCCTGGAGTGGGTGACATGGCCCTCTTCACTCCAGATGGGACAGAGGACTGTCCACAGAGGATGCCAGGGCACATATGCATGCCCTGACTGTGGAGGGAGAGCCAAAGGTTCAAACTGACAGAAAACTGCTCGTTTCTGGGGTTTTTTTTGACTTGGTTTTTTTCTTCCAGATTTCTGAGTCAGACTGGCTCAGATGAGAGGGTCAAGTGAGCCTTAGGTCTGGAGCAAGGAGAGAAGGGGAGGGCAGGCCCCATTTTGGAGTGAAACAGTGCACGAGTGACATCCTCCCCACACATGCTTGCACCTCTCTAGGTGGTTGCAGAGACTCCAGACTGCTGAGAAACCATGCACCGATCGCAGGCGAGTGCTTCGCAGGCGTCGTGCTCAACCTCTGGTGCCAACCAAGCGTGAGACACACCAGACAGGTTTCATACGCTCCCCTCTTCCTGCAAACGTTTGCTTTGTTGTCCAGGGCTGTTGTTTGCTCTGCTCTGTTTGCTCTGCAGTCCTGCCTTGGCCTCCCCCGTGGTGACAGCTGCATCCTCCCTGGTGTGCCGCCACTCACGGTAAATGTGTGCCGTGGGCAGGGGGCATGGTGTGACTTGCCCCAAGGTGGAGTGATGTGGTTACACTCGTCCGGATCATTGCCCGTGCCAGAATAAGTGCTCTGAGCTGATGATGCCCTAGATCGAGCTGGGAGGGAACTTCAGAAAGGAATGCTCATTTTGACTGTAGGCTGAATGAATACTGTGACTCATCTGAGTTCCTAAAAGAGAGAAGTGTTTGTTTCCATACAATGTGAAGATGCTTTAACTCTGTTCGAGGTCTCTGGCTGCAGTTTCACATGTATAGCTGGCTGCTGCTGAGCAGGGTAAGTCCCCCTCCCTCTCCTGTCCCCAGCCTCACAAAGTCCAGCCTGCTCCTGCCGTGATGCATGTCTGACCACCACAGTGAACTGACATAGGGAAAGTTGGCAAAAATTGTCCCCTTCCTCTTTAATTTCCATAATCTCAGTTTTCTGTTGGTTTAGCTCTGGTATCAGGCATGAGGTAAAGGGGAATGAGGCCTGTCCTGGGTGGCAGACACCCTTTGGTTGGCGTAGCCATAACATGTACTTACTGTTCCAAAACAGGGACCCTCACCATGTCACTGCTGCCTGCCTTTGCATGGTATGTGCAATGTGGGCAAAGCTGGCCGAAAGAGCTGCTCCCACATTGCCCAGGGCTCGGGCACAAGACCAGAGAGAAGCAGGCCTGCAGATTTATTCCTGAGCCCTTTTGTTTTTGTGATACTTTACTTTCCCAGCCAGACAGGATGAGAAACAAATACCACCGAAATACGATGAGAGAGGCTATTCTTGAAGTGTTTATAGCCCAGCCTCACTGGAGAATGTTTGGCTGCCTCCCAAGACAGCCAATTCTCACTGTGTTTCCAAGCCAGTGTCTGAACTTTCAGGCACTTACCCAAACAGAATCTGGACTTTTTGAAGTTTGCTTATCTCTGTTTACAAGGGCCTCCTGCGAGGGTGAGTCAGGGAAGGGCAGCCGAGGTCAGGGGTGTGAGGAGGGAGCAGAGCAGGGAAGCTCTGGTGAGCTTAGCATGTACCACATTTGAGAGCAGTACCCCTGTGCAGTCTGAATGCTGAGCTCTGGTCTGCCTGAGTCAATGGTCAGCCTGACTGTATCTAGCAGATCTCATCACTGCAAAAGGTTTTAAAAAGCCCTTAAGTCCCTGAAGCATTTTTAATTCATGAAACTGGAAGTCAAAATTATAGGGAGGGATATGTGCCTGGTTGAGTTAGTAGGGGATGATTGGAGCTGGAGCTTCAGACCGGCACCCTCCTGCAAATGCAAAGGTGACAAGGTGAAAGCTGTCAGTTCTGGCACACTTTTGCAAAATAGTGGTTGGTCCTTGCCTGCTTAAGAAAAGCAGCCGCTGCCCCCACCTTTCTTCTTCCCTTTTCTTTTGCAGTCAACAGTTACTTATTAATTTGGAGGAGATTCTGCCTCATTAGTGCTGGAGAATAGCAAGGGTTTGCTAAATTCTCCTGGTTTTCTTTTCATGTCAGGTTGTTTCCTGTGATGGTATCTTGGGATTTTTCTGTTTGCTTACAGATATGGCGTGTGAGAGCTGTATCAGTTTAGAAGGAATAAAATCCCAGCCAAATTATGAATGAGAAATGAGCTGCATGTTTTGGTGAACAGCCACAAATTTGCAGTCTGCAGAAGTACTTGAAAACAATAGTAACTAAAAGCTTGTGTTGCGTATTTAAGGTGAAATACAAACCAATCAGTGTATGAAATATATGCTACTGTTGATAAAATTTTGATCTATTAAAAAGTTATTTAATTGCATGCAACTATCCAATATCCTCAGCTGCCACTCTCAATTACTGCCATTATTAGTCTAACATTATTGTATTCAAAATGTAATAAAGTATCTCCATTAGTTTGGGAGCAACCTCATCACTGAGAAAAAAAGATGTTTGATAATGCACTAAGTGATCAAGCAAACACAGGGATTTTATTCTATTAATCAGCTATCAGGACAAACATCAACATTTTATGAGTAGCAAGCGATGTCAGTGCTATGTTTGTTTAAACTTATTGCTGTTTGAACTGACTGAGCAACAATAAAAAACCCTTTGTTTTTAGATAAACATTTTTTCTTTATCCTACAGGGAGCTCGTTTTGTTTAGCGTGTGCCATGAACAAATTTTGCTGTGTTGCTCCTAGTAAAGCATGTCTGTTTAAATCAAGTAAATTAAGTGTAATCCTGAGATTAAGGAAAAAGCTGTATTTTCATTTGGAGCAGCTTGTTTTTCCTAGTTGATATTGTTACAGTTTTCAAATGTTATGTAAACAAATAGTTTAATCAGGAACAATAGTGGGGGGAAACCTTAACATCCCTTTTTCCTCTACCGGTGGAAATAAATAACATATGTAATAAAGATACTGTAATTATGAAACAATACTATGCAAAAGATAACAGAGTGATTATTTTCAGTTTCAGAAATGTGGCATGAGCCACGACGTTCAGAAGCAAGGTTGCGATCTCACAAAGACCTGAGTGTGGTAACCTGCCCCACTGAAGTCAGAACGGTAATAAACAGGCCTGCAGGTTTCCTCCATGCAAAAACTCCAGCTAGGTCCTTGACATAGTTGAGAAATCACAACTGATGTTGCAGTTGCAGCTGCTCCCCACTTTTTGGATTTCAGTCTCTCACGCAAGCAGCGTTGGTTAGCCATATCCAGGCACGAGTGCAAGTGCGTGCATGTGCACGTGTAGTCCAAAATGAAACAGTCTTCTGTGAGCACTTCTACCTCAGGGGAAAGATGATGGGAGTAGATATGTGACTGATGTTAGTCATGTTACCAGCTTAATACACTGGTGGGATGCATCAAGATGCTGCTTAGATAAATGCCATGCAGGAAGCCATGGATCTGAGAAATCCCTCAAGTTTTGCTCTCAATGTTTCACATGAACCTGCCAAGAAGGTGCAGTCACTGTGGTCACTTGTGACAGTGGGAATAGAGATGGATCATGCTGAAACTCTTTAAAAATCTGAAGCCTGTAACCCAGTTCCTGCCTAAATTTAGCACAGTGCATTGTGTGACAAGACACTGACTCAGAGGAGTTACTCATACACTTGAGTCTTTGTGAAGTCGGTACCTTTCTGGTGACCTTCCAAACTGTTGCCTCAAAAGCCACCTATTGTTAATTTGTGCATGCAGCTTTTCTGAGAAGGTTTTGCTGAAAGAAATTTGAATGGAAAGCGCTGTTAACATTCTCATGCCCAGCCCTAATACATAATTTCTGAGTATACTTTATTGCCACTTAAACACTGTGGTTAACTCATAGCTTTATCTACAAATTCCTGAAGAAGTCAACACCTAAATTAAGTAACCTTTTCTTGCAGTGTATTAAATGGGAGGGAAAAATGTGCTTTTAAAACCTTCTGCGTAAGTGGCAAGCAGGGCCTGTAATTTTGCATATGTTCCAAAAGAAAACAAACATTTTATTTAAACTTTAAAAGTATTTGTGTTGATTCTCATGTCCTGTGGTTTTGCATTAAGGTTTCAGAAGTGAGCTTTGGGGTTTCTTGTCTCATAAACAAATGAAGTGCTAATTCTGTTATGTGGATGTTTTTATGGATAGGTGTTATCCTAAACAAATTAAATTGTAAACAAAGATGGAGGCTGATGAAAAATTACTTTCCCTCTGACTCCCATGGTACAGCCTGTTCTCCAGCCATCCATGGAGTCTTATGGGAAATCAGAAAATCTGGCTTGCAAAGCAATAAAAAAGCAGCACATCCATTTTTTTTCCTGGCCTACCAAAGCTCTGTAAGAAGTAAGAATTCAGATTTCTTTTTTAATGAAATGAGCAAAATGTTTTATTTTCTAGACTGTTATGTTTTATTTGAGTTTTTCTGTTAACTGAGGTGTCCTTAAACAAAGGCACCCTGTGTCCAGGGTAGCCCAGGGTGCCAGACCTCCCTTGCTGGAGTGCTCTGCAGAATCTGAATAGCAGTTGTTTTTACTTGTGTGCATTAACTCTGCCTTTGAAAGACATACGCCATGTCAGCACTCTACTGTTGCCTCCCATCCATTTGTTTAGAGATTAATCTTCCCTTTTGACAAAGGTAATTTTTAAACTTCAGAGCCAGGCAGCCCCTCTGTGCTGTGATGCGGTGCAGAGGATGTGAGCTGACACCAAGCAGCAGTGGCTCCAAGGAGTCGCTGCTGGTGCCCAGGGGGCAGGGGAGGAAAGTGGCATTGGCCCAGTGCAGCAGAGCTGCTGCAGCCCCCCCTGGATGATGGAAGCCAGGAGGGAGCCAGCCTGGAGGGCCTGAGTGGAGCTGAGCTGCCGGCTGATCGGCTGATCGGAGAGGAGAAGGCAGTGTGCTGGCAAAAATGCCGGAGTCCTGCTTGAAGCTGCATTTTCACCACAGAGAAATGATGGGCCCGTTTCCCTCGGGACCCTTGTTAATTGGTTTTGTTTAAAAAGAATAAAAAGCAAAGTGCTGACAGGGTATTGTTGGCTAGCGTAATCAGGTTTTAAATATGTTTTAAATCAGCCAACAGAGCAACATAGACGCTAGATTCCCTTCCACTTTGTGTGCCCAGGGAAGGAGGGAAAGAAAAAACAGCAGAGCCAAACTTACTAACAGATTTTAATCCTTCCCAGAGTTACTATCAGCTAGGCTCCTGCTACTGTTTACCCAGCTGAGGAGTCTTTAAATGGGTGTCTCCATTTGCAAGGATCTTGTCCCATTGTGGATATGGCAATGACTAGACAATGAGGCTGTTACAGAAGAAAGATGAGCTGGCTGCAGCCAACAAATCTTGCACTCTCCATTTACAGGGCTATAATTATCCAAAGTTTTAAAACACAATGCTATCTGCTGAAAGGGACCATCTGGGTGAAGACCAAGACGTCCCAATTAAATGATTGATAAGCAGCTCATGTGCTGGAGGAGCACACACCGCCCATACAGTGCAGTTCTAAAAATGCCACTTGCGTTAACAACCATCTTTAAGGAGTTTGAATGAAGCATGCACTGTGGGAGGGAGGAGATCAAGTGCGTTTGTGTGATTCAAAGTCAGGCAGAATAAATAAGATCAGCCTCCAGAGCACGGTGGAAAGTGCTCTTAGAGCACTGAGGTGCAGTGGCGGAGCAGTGCCCATCTGTGCTTTGCAGTCTCCTGTGTGAGGGCAGTGTTTTTGTCCAGGGGTGTTGTGAGGAAGTGTTAGCATCAGAAAGGAGGGGGAGAACAAACCTCTGCTCATGGGAGGCCATTGCTTGCTAGGCATGAGGGCGGGTTGTCCATCGGCCTGCATTAGGTGATGAGTGTAAACATGAGGCTGGGACAGGAGAGGAATCTGGGCTGGTTTCCTCCATCCACCACGCTTTGACTTTGGCCTTGCCCTGCAGTTCATTTTTCCATCTGCAATGAGAGGATGTCCATCTGTCCTCCTGTTCTTGACCCACCTGTCTTTTTTAAGTTTTAGGCTAAGCTCAGCCTAAAGAACCTAAGCTCGGTCTTGCAGAACACATATACAATGCCTGACTCATTAGGGCCAGTGTCTTGTGTGGCGCTTCGTCATACCACAGCAACAAAAAATGCAATTTGGCCCCCTAACACCTTCCCGGTATCTATCAATACTTCTTTTCATCTCTTCAAAGCAGTAACTGGCATGCTGGGCATGGATATGGTCAGAAGTGTGACTCAGAGTGCCTGCAGTAAAATAATGCAACCAGCCACAGCTGATTTGCTCTTCAACAATTGCCCACTGTTGCCATCCTGAGGTTATAAAGCCAGATGGGAGTTTGTGTGATAATCTGAGATGACCATAAGTCTTGCCTTGATTAGTCCTTTTAACTTGCAAAGTGGTCCATCCTGTGTGTAAGATATATCTATACATAGATATAATATTTTGCCTCTGAAACTTGAATCTTAGTTTTAGTGCTGCTGTGTCTAGCCACACCTTTGAGGCTTTGTTCTGGCCTGTGGCCTCTCTTGCTAAATTTCTCTTTGGCTATTGACTGATGTCACCCCCTCCACCTATTCTAAGCTAAATTGATTGAGGCACATATATCTTTAAAGTAGATTTATTTTTCAATGCTTTTCTGTGAACCCACCTTGATTTACCAGCAAAGTTACCCATATATGAGCATTCAAATGGGATGTGGCCTTTATTTTCTATGCTTAGAGAATACATGTGACTGCATTTTTAATCATATTTGAGTGCTGTTTTGCAGGGGTTACTGTGTGAATGACTTGTCATCTTCATTTGTGCTTCACTTTCCCTAAATCTTTCTCTTATCTGCAAGCTTTTCACCTAAGATTTGTTGTCATCTTTTGCTATCTTGCCTGTCTGGCAAAGCCAAATAGAAGGACAGGAATCCAGCTAGGTCTCAGTGGAAGCAAACCCTTGTTTTCCCAGCAGAAAAGGACCTGGACATGCTGGCTGACAGCAGGTGAACATGAGCCAGCATGTGCATAGGTGGCCAAGAAGGCCAATGGCATCCTGGCCAGGATCAGGAACAGTGTGGCCAGCAGGAGCAGGGCAGTGATTGTCCCCCTGTACTCAGCACTGGTGAGGTCGCATCTCAAATCCTGTGTTCAGTTCTGGTCACCTGTAAAAGTGAACATTCTGTGATGGACTCTGCTTTGCTCTAGGGTTGCAAGCATCTTTTAAAATAAATGTGAGATTAAGCCACCTTGAGCAAAGAAGTCTGCAAGTGAAAACATCCCCAGAACCCACATCACTGAAACAACTGGTGAGCAAGCTCATGTGGTGTAACCCTCTATTGCACTGATGTAGTTCAGGGCTCTAGGACTGTTCCCAACATGTGTAGAGGTTGTATGGGCCAGGCTGTTCAAGGCTGGCTCCCTCTGCCCCACATCCTTCAGTGCTATCCTGGGGGGAGAAGGGGGTGGGGCTTGCATCTTAAACCCTTGTTTTAACAAGCCTTGATGCCACACTGCCATCATATGCAGCACACACCCATGCTGTGAAAATACTGCTCTGGGAGGCAGTAACACTCCCAGCACTACCAACATTTTTGAAGTGATCCCACTCCTCATTCACACAACACAGAGTACGTCCCAGTGTCAGAGGGCCTCCACCAGGTGTCTAGAGACCTCATAGGGCCAGTTCATGTCACACAGGTCACTGGCCTGTTTTTAGGTACCAGCAGAGGTGACAGCTGCTATAGCAGCAAATGAAGTCTAGAGAAGGCAAGTTCTTTGGCCGCCATGTCCCAAATTATTTAGGAGCTTATATGCCAATGTACTGGGTGCTATTTTACGCTAGGAACTGTCAGAAACCTGGCTGTAGATCATGACTGTACAATAAACTCTGTGTGAAACAAGGCCTGATGTCAGTATCAGGTGCTAAAAGATGTTTTGGAAGGACGACTGAATTTAACAGCCTTTTACGATGCCTTGCATTAGTTTAACCTGCAGGTGACAAAGGCATTGATGAAGTGCCCTGAGGCCAATAAAAAAAGATCACACCTGTTTGTGAAGCCAAGTGTAAAAATGCAACCATATCCAGAGCTGAGGCTTCAACATTTGAATCAGCTTTAGGAAAACCCCAGTGTCAGAATCTCAAAAAAACCTATGTAAGATCTTCACTTGAGGAAATACACAGGACTGCTGCAGCGTCTCCTAGAAGCTGCTTTCTTCAACTGCAAGCTCTGTTTTCATATGAAAGATGCAGCTGTTTCTGTCCTCCCACCAGTCTTTCCTCCCAGCTGTGCTGAGCTGGAGGGATGTCAAGACCACGAGTTCCTCAAATGATGGAGTAGGCAGGATGTGCTTTGCACCCCCTTCGTGTTTATCTTCAGGTCTGTATACCTTCATGGGAGATATGCTGTAGCCAGATACAGGTTATTTTGCTCCTTAAGAAAATACTGGATGGTACTCTATGGCACTTCTGTTACAGGAAGTGAGGCTTGATTTTCTTCATCCCTAAAACTCCTATACCTCTCAAAAAGACAGGAGAAAAGCAACTATAAAGTCAAATAAAATGCCAGCTATACCTCACTGAAATATCAACGTCTTTGCTTCCCTCTTGATCTAAAATAAACTTAATTTTCTTAACTTAATACCAAAAGTAGAATGGTTGATTCAATTGGCTTATGCTGTTATGGAGGAAAATAGTATTTTTCATGCTGATTGAATTGTTGGACCTTTCTATCTTCCAGTGGCGAAAATATTTGAAAACAGAGAATTTTCCTTCTAGCGAGATGTGGACTTAAATCATAAAGTTTGAACCTGTCTAAAATATTTCCTAAATTCAAGGTCCAGGAGCTTAATAGTGCGAGTTGGTTAAATCCTCCTAGGGAAACTGGGATTTAAGGTATTTTAAATATGAGTTTCATGTAGCAGTCATAGCATTTGCATCCATTCCATTTGCATCATTAAAGGCTTGGTGATGAGAAAGGGAGAAGTATTTGGGTGTCAGACTTCAGGTTTGTCTACATTTGTCTGTCTTCAGCTCAGAAAATGTCTAAAGCATTTTTGGAAAGCTCAGCTGTGATCTGCCCATTCTTTATGCATTCAAGACAATTGCAAGGCAATTTCCTCTTCTGTGAAATAGTTTTTGTTCAGATAGAGCATAGCTAAGCTAGAACTTGTTTTTTTTTCTAGGGTGTTTTCCCAGACTTGCCTCAGATCCTCTCTTTTCTCCAGTAGTTTGTGATCCAGCCTGTTTTATCTATTCTGGTCCATCTTGGCCTCTATGCCATGCACATCCCATGGTTCTTGAATGTCCCAACAGGCTGCCTTTGTTGCCTTTCTTGCCCCATGAGTCTCACTTCTTCAGTCAAGAAAAACCTGTGACAACTGTCAGATAAAACCAACAAATTTGGCTTTGCCTGATAACCTCCATGTAATAAGCCCATCCTTCAGCTTGGTGGAGAAAAAAATCTTCCAAGCTGTGTCCAGGAAAAAAGGACAGGTCTTTGTGTCCTCCATCTCCTTTGGGCAAGCTCTCAGATGACTTGGCTACCCCTGGAGACTGAGGCAGCAAGCAGGCTGTGGCAACTGCTGCTGTGGCACACTCTTCACCCTGTCACAAACTTGTCATCAGCTAAGCTCACAACTGGACCTCCTGAAACTTCCCCCCTGGCAGTAACTGCTAGTGTTAGCCAAGCATGTGTTCATGTTTCCCTCTCGTGGTGTACCAGATGCTGGCTTAGTCTGGGGTCTTTTCATTTGTGCCAGGGGTGAGGGCTGGGCCAGCTGCTCCAAGGCTTCAGCTGGATCTGGGATGGCCTATGTGAAGAGCAGGACGCTGCTGGCTTTCTTGGTGGATGGCACTGGAGCTCATGAGGACCCCAGGTGCCTGAGTGCATGTAGCTGTGGCTATGCAATGCTTTAATGCAATGAAGATATGATTTCTCAAGTGACCAGTCCCAGAAATATTAAGGTTCTCTGAATTCCTGCCTGAAAGTGGCACCTGGGTGGAAGTGGTCTGTCTGTCAGGTGGCTGTTCTGACAAACACCTACTATGCATGTCAGTCAAAAAAGGAGCACACTCAATGAACACATCAATCTGACAGTCTGAAAATCATGGGAATCGTTGTGTGTGTGCTACTTAGCTTGAGCATATTTCTGCCTGGGAAGTACCTTGTACTTTTGAAGCTAAAGGTCCACATTATTTGTAATAAATTAAAAAGCTACACAAATACTTCTGTGAGTCAAGGGCGAAAGTTGAAATGATAGTCTTGTATTTCTGAGGTAATTTTGTCATGTAATAAGTCAAGACACTCTTTAATCATTTAAGGAGAATGTCTGGCAGATGTCCCCAGTTGATCTCCTCTTTCCTTTCCTACAGCCTGCAGCATGCATATGTGACTGGGAAATTGAGGCACACAGCAGTTCCTGCATGGAAAGGATAATATCCCTACCAGTTATTTTAAAGGCCAATCACTGCTATCAGGAGTATACTTTGGACAGCTTAAAATATTCTTACTTCACTGAGGAAAAGCAGTGATTAGTGTACAGGCTATCCAGTTTGTGGCAAGGCTGTCAGAACTGAGATCTAGGATGGGCATAGAGCATCTTGTTCTTTGTCACTGTTCAGATCCAACCATCCACTAAAAATGCAATTGCCAGAAGAAATGCTGGCACAAGATGTAGAAAAAAACCCTCTTGTTGTTACTTCACCAATTATTATTTCAGAGAAGGGACTATATAACTGTGGGGCCTCAAAAATAAAAAGTAACAGATGCACACTGGAGGAGAAGCATTAATGTTTGATTTATAGCACAGAAGCATTTTCCTCTGCTGCCAGGTGTCTCTTAAGTCTGAGCACTTCTTGCTTTGTTAGATGTATTCTCCTGTAAACACTTTGTTGCTGCTATTACATTTTCCCATGCTGAAAGTCTATCGCAAAGACTTTTTTTCTGAGGCATTGGCAGATGGCAATTAGCACCCTTCATATTCTTTCCCCGTAACTTCAGCAGTTTTTTGCCTGCATCCACTTAACAGCTCCAGGCATGCCAAATCGCACGCTTCTGGAGGACTTGTTGCTAGTAGCAGATCTTTGATTCTAAATGCCTGAGTAGCGTCTGAACTATATTTAGAGCAAGTACACGCCTGCCTATTCATGATCTTTTGTGTATAGCCTGGACAGCTCGGTGCCAGCGTGCAGCATAATCAGCTTCTCCTTTAGCGTTCAAATTCCACAGCTCTTCAGAGAGGAAGGGAGAGGGGAAAGAGTGGTGGGCAAGGAAACAAGGATAGTAATTAAATATGACTTAGGAAAAAAAATCCCTGAATAGCAAATTAGCCTTGCTGTTTTACTAATGTTACTGCTCTCTTCATAAAGTCCCAGCCATGTAATTATTGCACACTCATAACTCCTACAGACTTTCTAGAGAGTTATGCAGTACTGACTGAGGCTGTGAACATCAAGAAGTTGTCCTCGTTTTCCTGGACTGCTAAGGAAAGAAAGAACTGACTACATTTCCTGCTTAACAGCATTTCCATTAACTTAAAAGGCAGGCACCTCTTAAAAAAATTCTAGGTAGTTGTCCTGCAACTTTGCAGTGTAAGGACATCGGGAGTAACAAGGACAAGCCTAAAGCAGATGTAAGACAATAATTTGGCTTTGGCACTTACTGACTTGTATAAATGCTCAGAATTTAGGTATTCCAAGCATCTGATTTTTCTAAGTCGTGTTTGTAAGTACTTAGTTCTGCAACATTAGAGCAACATGTTTCTACTGTGAGACACAGACGAATTCAATCAAGTTGGTCATGTAGCGGTAAATGTAAAGATGATCAAACCTACCTGTTCTTTCACTTAGAGGAAAATAGGTAAATTTGAGTTTTTGACTGACTGTACCACTAACTTTTGTCTCTCTTGTGAGAATGTCTCCATTAAATTTCTGATTGGCACCTCTTCACATGGAGACAACCTGTAAATATTTTCCTTATAAGCCTCTTAAATAATAACTGCATCTTCCCCTTGAACGTTTGTAAAATCAACAAAATACAAGATAAGCCTGGAGTTTTCTACTGAAGGAAAAATAACAGAACCAAGAAGGGACACTGCCCTGGTTTGTCATTGTTGAATTTTTTGGCTATCCTCATTTAACTGGTCAAAGTGAAATCTGAACCTGTTCAGGTGTTCAGTGTGGGTGGCTGGAGAAATGACTGAAGAGCTTGTTCAGCCACTGATATCCAGCTGCAGAGCACAGGCCCATCCCATGAAAACACAAAAATGAAAATGAATTGAAATGTGTGTACAATTCCCTGTAAATTGTGCTACTAAATGAGAGAATATAATACGTTTAATGATTTGCCTTTTTCTAAATGCATTTGCTGTTGATTTGCCTTGAGAACCAGCATGGTCATTTCTTTACCAATGCACCATAGGTTCTCTCTGAGTGAAGTGCAACATTCTTTGCATGTTTCTGGTTCTTAATTTCCATTAAAAACGGTTCTGTACTTCCACTGTTTTTGTGGTAGTGCTGCTGCTAGAGATGCAAACTGTGTCTGACTTCTTCCCGCACGACGAATTGTAGGTATCAGCCTGTGCCAGGAACACAGGGCGCTGTGCTTCGCTGTAAGAGACAGCTGAAGCTTTTAATTCCTTCTGAACAGATGTGTGGGGTTTTCCAGCAGAAGGCAGGGGGGAACAACCTGGGCTTGCACTTTATGCTCAAGCCATCTTACCATTTATCCAATAGTTGTCACATTCGCTTCATTGCAAATTGAAGCTCTGGGAATTAAAGAAGGAGGATTTTTGTCTAGACCTTATTGTTGACAGTCTCTGTGGAACACATCCAACGTCCTAGGGAAGGAGGTCACTTTTCTTGACTGCAGATGGACTAAGGGTTGTAACATCTCCTGCTGGCCATGTTCCATTTCCCTTCTGTCCTGCTTTTCTTGAGAGGAGTTCAATTTCTGTCTTCTCTATATGCCTCTGATAATATAATCTTGTTTGGATGAGATAAGTATAGTCATTTCACTATTAAAACTGACTGTGTACAATTTTTTTCTCTGAGAATCAGAAAATTGGACATGATTTCAGCACTGTGCTTTGGGAATGGTAGGCTATTGATTAATCATCTGTCATACAGATTGTATTTGAAAACAAGACAGGTCTATAATTCTTTTCTTGATTGACATTTCTGAACCAAATAAATGAGTTTTATTTGTGGTTTTGGATGAACTGTTACGTAGAAAATGTTCTGGTGTTTTCCCCAGGACTAAAAATCCACAGCTGTTAGGGTGGCAATGAAAGTGTTTTTGTTTAAGTGATGTATGGCCCAAAACAAAGAAGTGAATTTGGAGCCTCAAAATGAAGTTTATGGCTTGTTCCCATCAAGTATAATCAAGAAAAAATGAAGTCCTGTTGGGTTTCTTTGTCATTTGAGGACTGCTTTATTCTTATATGGTGGGGTATTTTTCCTAGAAATTTTAGGTGGTAGAGGTTGGCGTTTTATTGCACAGGTACTTGAACAAGCTCTGAACATTCAGAGATAGTTTTGTAAATGTACCCAATCCACCACATTGAGTTCTGCCTTAGCAGGGAGTGTATTAGCTGTTTTTCCTTAGCAAGCAGTGTTGCAATTGTAGCAAAGCTTGAAGTTAGATTTTACAGAAGAGAAAGGTGATTTTATCATAAAACAAGCAGGTTTTACTTGCTCACACTCCCCTACTTGCATATTCACAAGCCTTTTGAACTCTTCAGGAGCTTACAGTGAACAGGAACTTTAGTCTCTGTATCCTTTTCTACCTCTGAGAGTCATTATGGTTTTCTCATAATTTTTCGTCTCTGTGTCTGGGTGCTTAAAGCTCAAACCTTGTTCTTCATCTTCTTCATCGCTGTCTCTTAACTGCTGTCCCTCTTTTTTGGCTGTCCATCGTTTTCCCTACCTGGGTCTCTTCAGAAGTTGCACATGGCCGTGCTATGATTTTGATGACCTGCAGAGCTGGGTACCAGCAAAACCTTCTGTCGCTCCTTCTGGTGCTTTCCCACCTCACCATTCCCACTCATTCTCCACAGGCCAACCTTAACCCTTCTATTCCAACTCTCTATGCTTCTGGGCCTGTTTTGCATTTGTTAAAAATTTGCACATAATTTTCTTTGGTACTGTAACACTTTTATGAAATATTGATGAATTGCTCAACTATTTTTACCATTTCCTTAACACTGTGCCAATAACCTGGACCTCCAAATTAACTGTATCATGGGAGAGAGTCTCCTGGTCCTGATAAAAGCAGTCAGAAAGTGCGGGAAGTGACCAGCCCCTTAGAGTAGTGGCTTCAATGTTCCTTCTGCAATCTGGAAGCCATTTGAATTGAGGCTCTATTTGGACATCCAAACATGAGGACCTACTGTCTGAAAGGACTTTCGTCCATGTCAGAATAACAATACTCCTTGGCATCCCTGGTAGCTGGTCAATGGGTAAGTGGTATTTTAGGTAGTGAAGTTGAAAATGCAGAGCTTTGGTAGCACACTTTTTCTCCCCTGATCATTTTCAGGGCTAACACAAATGCAAAATGAACACTCTTAAATAGAACTGAACTCAGAATGGGAAGCCTGCAGTGTCTGAAATCAAATGCAAGTAACAAAATGTGCCCTGAGCCCACCCATCTCAGGTGGCACTAGATACCCATCTGGAAGCAGTGAGCAGACAAAGGACCAGCTGCGTCGTCTGCCTGGTGTGGGGTTATACATAGGGCTTTTTGGAGAAGGAGGAGGAGAGGTTCATCCATTATTAAAACATAGATAATAGAAACTTTATGCCCCACTGGTCTTGCATTAGACAACATGAACTGAAAGATGAGGTCTGTGCTAATTCAGTGCCTGGTCCTCCTGAGACTGGCTCCCACGTGAGGGGGAAGCAGACAGCACTTGTCTGTCTTCTTCTGTCTGATCTCAGCCACCTGTGAGTTCCTGCTCCTTCCCTAGCAATGGCCTCCTGTGACAGCTTCACTTTGCTGGAAGAATAAAGATGTCAGAAAGGAGGAGAAGGCCAGCATCTACACGAGCCAGGCCATGGTTACAGGATGCAAAGTCAGGCAAAATGAAACAATCTCTACTCATGCCAGATCAAGTGCTTAATGTAAAACACATCTCCAACCCTCTCCTTCAGCAGTCACCCTAACAACAGCACTACTCTCAAAAGGAAAGTGTCCCTCAGGCAAGCTTTGTCCTTCCCAGAGGGTGGAAAAAGATGGATATCTTTACAATTATTTCTTGAGGAAGAAATTAGGATGCCATGGGTTATTCTCAGTAAATAAGAGAAAGCTGAAAAATCCTATAGTTATTCTTTCTTTCTGGTGGCCCCATAACTTGAAATGATATGGGCCTTTTTCCTATTAAACCATAGGCTTTGAGAAACTCTACTCTATGCATAGCTACAAACAAGTAGAGGAAAGAATGCTGAAGCTAATGGGGCTAGCAATCCATGTCTGATGAAAATATTTGATGTGACAAAAACTGCTAACACCCCCTGCCTCCAAACAGAATGTTCCAAGCACCCTGCCTTGAAGTTTCTGAAACCAAACCAAAGGTCTGTTTAGGACACTCTGTAATTGTGGCGTGTTTGGGAATCGGGGATGTTCTTTTTTTACATTTAGTGCAATGAGAGACCAACATGTTTTCTCAAGGTGAACCATTCCATTCTGTCCCATGCAGGGCTAGATTTGTTTTGGTAATCTGTGATTTTGGCTAAGATCCCAAACCACTGGCAATGCAAGTCCTAAGCAGATGACTCTTTATGGTAGTTTTGGATACCAGAAACTTTCATAATGAAGTCCGTATTTTTTTTCTTCAGTGGGAAAAATAAAACCATCTGAATGGTATTTAAAACAAAAATAGATTGAAAATTTCATCTACTGCAAAATTTGAAATGTGTTTCACTTACTTTGAATATTTTCAGATATGCTGGTTTCAATTATTCAAGAAAATTTGAGCCTGATGTTCAGATAGCGATATTTTTCACATAGTTTTAGTTTCACAATTTTACTTAGGGCAAGAGGAGAGAACTGGAAGAAAACATCTACTTGTTTTTATTTCTTATTCACAATTCTCTTGTAAATGGCACAAGTCAAGCTTTGAGGTGGGATTCACTAAAGTTTCACAACAGGAGACATTAATTCTACCCAGTGTGTATACCATTAGAAACTACTACTATTTGAAGGATTTCAGGATGTAGGAACAGATCCCTCCCATGTGATTAGACACAGAAAGCCTCCCTTGTTCGCTCGGACTAGTGTAAAATGGACTCCCACTGTTGTCAGTGCATCCCTGAACGCACACTTTTCCTTCTCAAGAAAGTGTAAAGCCAGAGTGCAGGCATCCAGGGATGTTTCTTTGTTTTCAGGAGAAGCAGGAATAAGCCCTATTGCCCCAGTGGGTCTTTCTTCCCCTTGAGTTTCTCCCTCGAGTTCTGAAGGATATAGTATTTTGAATAATTTGCCTAATTTCAAGCTTCCTTTCCCACCACTCCCCCACAAAAGTGACTTGTACTTAGCACAGAGATTGTGTGAATACCGCTTTCTTCCAGAATGAATTTCTAGGTATTTCTCAGAGCTGTGGTTCATCTAAACTTCTTCCACTAATGCATTAAATATTGTGGCCACAGCCACGATGTGCCCCTTCCTTTCATCCTTTGCCTAGTGGGAGACCTGAATGCATGGAGTTGGGCTTTGTTCTTGGACTAGAGAGGAAAGGGGGATTAGGGAAGTTTTATCTCTATGTCTTTTGTTTCCTTTAGTTAATACTAATTTGTAATGAGTCTTTTGAGAAGGCAAAGGAATAAGTCTAATGCTGGTCCTTAGTCCCCGCTGAAATCTATTTCCCCAGTGTTGGATGGCCTCTCCTAAAGGTCTGTTGCCTGAACAGTCTGCAGCTTCCCCCAGGAGGTAGGTGGGGCAACATACAGAGGTGCAGCTCCCTTTCATCTGCTCCAGGCAAGTCAGACTCTCACACTGGGACAGTGCCCTGAAAGGGGTGACAGATTTCATTAGAAATTTTATGGCACACGTCTTTACAGACCAGCTGGCAGGTTTGGTTGCTGTCCTAGCCAACGCTGGCAAGAAATATGTGTGACAACACGGTGCACAAAATGTGTCTTCTGGTGGGTCAGGAGGTCCTTGATCAGGAGCACGGCCTAGTTTGTGGATGAGGCAGCAAAGGTGTGTTATTCGCTCTATTAGAGGCTGCCTGAAGACAATGGAGTCACCACGGACTCCGAAAACCTCCCAAATTACCAACTGGCTCAGCCAGCCACGCACAGATAGTGGTGGAGGAACCAGCCCAGCCACCTGCATCCAGCAGGGTGGAGGATTGCTGGCGCCTTGCACTGCTGGCAAAAATGCTGTTGCTGTTCCCTATAATGTGCAATTGGTTGTCTGCCCTCTGTGAGCCCTTCCACTCACCCCAGGGGTGAGCTGCAGGTGGCAACAGTGGGGAGCATGTTTACTTCTCTGGGGGATGTTATAATGTTCATTTTTAGCCTCTGCAATTTATTTTACACCCTGTACATTATTTCTGGAGGAGAAAAAAATGTTGGAAAGTATTTAAAACAAGAGAAAGGTTAGCCTTAAAACATGGAGAAGTCACAAAGAAAGGAGATAAACATCTTGGGATGCTTTATCAAGGTTGCCTGTGGCTTGGGCATGGTGCAGAAGCATCAGAAACAGTAACAACCTTGTTCAGTCCTTGTTTCTTATTCCCCTTCCAATGGAAGAGCTCCTTGTTTTCTCCAGCTCCATCCTTTACCAGTGCATTTGGGTGATGGCAAGCAGATAAATCTGCAGCAGAATATTTTCTGTGAGCATCTTTGCCTTGCAGAGGAAAGCCCACAATACCTATGGAGTCTGTGCTGTGGGTACTCACCTCCAGCCAGCGTCTGTTGCCCACAGATTCACTCAGCTCTCTCTGCAGACAGCTGGGAAGGAGTGGCATTCATCACTGCCATGCAAGGGGCCTGTCTTCAGAGATTCTTGTCAGGAGTTCCCTTCACTCTGCCTGCAGTTCAGCTTAAGCTGTTCTTTCACATGTTTTTTCATTTATGCAGTTAATGGGAAAAAGCAAAACAAATGGAGTTGACTTGTTTTCCCCAGATTGAAAGGTGATTAACCAACACCAGTAGTTGCCAAACAGGTGTATACATCAAAGACGATACTAGTGTAGAGAGAAGCTGCCATTGTTGCTGGTTAGTCCATATTTTTAGTATTTTTCCATGTGATTAATTAAGGATAGGGTCTTTTCCGTGTGCTTGAAATTTCCTTTCGTAAACCGGTGATATTTTTCCACAGAATGAGGGCCAATTCTGATCTCACTTACACCTGTGTAAACCTGGACTAACTCCACTGGAGCCTCTTCATCTAATCTAATCTGCCTGTTTTCGAGTGTGCCAGGCATGAGGGTATCTGAACACCCCTGCTTATCCCTAGACGTAAACTGATGTCACTGGGTTCAGTCTTACTCACCATGCCCCGTCCTTCATATATAATTTATCAGCCAGAATGATGTTAGGTGATTTGCACTCTGAAGTAATCATCAGTCAGGCAGCAAGATGATGGATAGGTGGAGGGAGAGCAGATGGTATGAAAGATTAATCAAAAAGCGAGAGTCCGTGCCACTGCTGGTCCACAGCTAAAGATCCTCTTGGGTGTGAAAAATGCTAGAATAATGGTGAGATATTTGTCTCCTGAATTGGTGCTATTACTACAAAATCCTTCCGTGCTGCACAGCTCTGGAAAGGCCAGGTGCTTTTTTGGGAGCCTGTTGGGGCAGATCTCGCCCACAAGTGTGGCTGCATCAGGGCGGCTTGGCCTCCATCGCTTCAGTGATGCTGTCTCCTGCTTTTCCCCCCTCGTGTACCATTTGCTCTGGTACAAACACCATGCCATTCCTCCCTGGCCATCATTTCCCATTAATTAGTACTTCTGCTTCCCTTGCACAGACCTCTCTCTCCCTTGTCAGGTCACCCCTCTTGCCTGTGTGCTTCCTCCTTAGCTGGATGTCTCTTTTTCCGTGACATCAATCCTCTCACCTCTGGATAAGGGACATCATCAGTGCTACTGGAGCAGCTACTTCTCTCTTCCCTCTAGCAGTTGCTTTTCCCTTATCTTTCTAGAAGCCAGATCTCCTTCCAGGAAAGATGCTTCACCTTTCCCATTTGCATTCCTTTTCTCTGGTCATTGTTTTCTACTCTAGCTTCTTCCCGAATCACGATTCCCCTCAGACAATTCAGGTCCTCCTTGAAGAGTAGTCACGTATTCTGCAAGAGCAGTTGAGTGTGAGCAGAGGTGAGTGTCCTGCCAGAAACCAGGGCAGGCCAAATGCCAGGCTGCAGCCAGAGCCAGGCAAAAGGGAGGAAGGATGAGGGTTAGAACAAAGAGTTGGGAAGCCAGTCCCACCATAACCCTCACTGTCCCCACTGCCACCACAAAAAGCAGCGTGGAAACAGAGTCTGATGCTGTGAAACTAGACCTGGCCATGAGATTTAGGCAGGATCTGAGGAGAACCACCGAAACTGGTAACAATAAAAAGCTGAGAGTGATGGGGTACACTAGACCTCAGACAGTGAGAGCTGAGCATGGAAAAATTGAGGGTAGAGGAAAGTGTGGATCTCATACCTATGGCCCTGACCGTTAACTCATCAGTAAACACTGCAGCAGCTGCTTTTTTCTGCACCTTCTGGACATCAGTGTCTTTTTAATTGCTTTCATGCAGCCTCAGCAGTGTGGTATGCTTGGCTGATGCTTTCAAAGGATGTCTTCACAGCACGAGGGGCAATAAACTTGAAGACCATTACCTGTATTGGGCCACTCATTCCAACTGTGTTGGAGCTCATAGGCATTAATCTGGGCCAGGAATGACTATACCTCAAATTTATTTTAAATTAGAGCCTCTGGTTTTGCAGGAACTTTTTTATTGCCCCAGGCAAGAAGAGGGATGGAACAATGTTCCACCCTTCCAACATAAACCTGTGCTGGGCAAGGCCCACTGTGCACCAGCTGTGCGATCCTCATGCAGTGCTTCCCATTCAGCTATTTAATTTGATTGCCATTGGCCAGCTTTAAAACATGGGGTTTTGATCTGCTGTAAATTGGTGCAGCTCTACTGAAATTCGGTTTTCAGCCTGTGGTCTGTCAATCCTTAGGTCTCTGTGGACTACTCTGAAAGGATCTGCAAAAGGTAGCTTAAAAAAAGCAAACCCTAATGTCAATAGGCTTTGAATTGCCAATCCATGGGACTTTCTTAACTAGGCCATTTTGGGATGCCAAAAAATGAAAGTGACTGAAGATCATGAAAAGAGTACTGTTTGGCATAGGCTGAGGGTCTGTTTCTGACTGGTCATTTAGTAAAATACTAGTTTTGAGGAGATGATGAAGGTAAAGTAAGCAAATGCTACAGCTTAGGCTTGAAGTCCTATGTGGTTTTAGAAAGCAGACTAAAATGCTGTCATATACACAATATATCTATTTGTAAGCTGGCCTGGTTGAATAGTATGAGATAGCAAAATAACTGGAATCACTAGAGTATGATATTTGGGAAAACTGTTGTTCCAAATATTGCTTCAAAAGGCCTACATCCTTCTCTCCTTAATTAAAAAATGAACATTTGATGTAATGTTTTAATATACTTTCATGTAACATAACCTCAGCTAGAAAAAAAATACACATATAGCCTCTTACTAACTTCAAAGCAGTGAAAGATCTTTCATTCTTTTCCAGTAGTGTCACATTAATTTATCTTTTCCTGAGTTCCAAGAGTTTTGTATATTGTATAAGCAGACACAAATACGTTCTTTGCAGCATTTTATTTATTCTTCTCTTAGAAGTGGATAGAAGATACATATGCTGTTACACAAAGGATTTTGAGACTTAGTGTTGTCCTGAAGAGCAAGAAGACATTCAGAAAGAAAATTCAGGATTTCTGAAGGCAACAGTTTCCTCCAAGAGGTCCAAGCAGCTTCCTTGGAGACTGTCACAAGTCTTGTGTTTCTTCTTGACTGTAATTTTAAAATATTACTTGATTCTGTAAAGCATTTTGATTTTACAGATCTGCAAGTTCCAGTGGAAAAGGGCTCCATACAAACCTCTTCAAACAGTTCTATTTCATCATAGCACTACGATTGTAGCGCTGACTGCTGGGAGAGATTTGGAGCTAGAGCCAGATGCCTAACAAAGGCTGGAGCTGTTTGGATCTGAAATGTAAATTCTGTTTGTGATCAAACTCAGATTATTCTTCTGATATTCTCTAGCACCCAGAGAACAAAAAAAAATTTCTTTCAGTAGAAGTTTAGCAATCAATAAAAACTTGCTAGGCTTGAGCAAGCTCTGGTGACTGTACTGAACTACATGCATGCAAGCAGCATTCAGCCTCCTGTGTGGAAGCGATGCTGCTTCCCTGAATCTGTATTTTCTCCCTCCCTTAGCTGGCACTGGGATACAGCTCCCTGCTTTGTGACTTGCCCTGAACTTTTCTATTCTCAGACTTCAGGGAGTGTAGCCAGTCATTAATAAAAAAATACACTTTTTTAAAAAGCAACTGTAACCTTACACAGGTAGCAGAATCTGATGTGCTCTACCAGACAAGGGAAAAGCAAGTGAGGCTGCTGCAAAAGGAAAACCATTTTGTCTCTGTGATTCCATGTATGTTCTGTCTTTTACCTTTCCCCTCTCTGAATATTTGCCATGTGCGAATGACATGCGTTTCACATGGAACTAAACCATGCCGTATTTTTATATAATTACCTATGAGTAGTGGGTACAGTCTGCTATGAAAAGCAGAGGTTTCTGTTATTTCATATCAACATACAATCTCAGCAGTATCTGAAACATATGCTACTTACCATAGCATTTGCATGTGCATTCATATGTTTTTGTTCCACTCGGGTTATCTTAGAGCCTTAGGGCCTACCCCATTTGCACATGTTTGCATTAGATGGATGCAAAACCACCATATGAAAATATGATTGTGAAAGAGAGGATGGGGGACACTTCAGAAATCTGGATTATTTTCCTCCTTTCCTGTCAATTCTGTGTCTGCATCTGCATTTATATGCATATGTTGCTGTCACAGGTTTACTGGATTTACTTTCAGGACAAACACTCCTGAAGCTGCATCTTGCAGCACCATTTAAGGCAATTCGAAACCGGGAATATAAGACTCTTCTCCCGTTTGAAATACAGGTGGGGATTCCTATTTTCCTATCCCCTTTATTCAACTGTTTCCACTGTCATATGTGCACCTACAAGCTATTTTCCCCATTACTAACTGGACCAGTGGTGTGTACATGAATATTGACTCTGGAGGTTACAGTGAGGCAAACTCATGGTATTTTCTCTTTATGGAGCAGATGCATTGGCAGTTCATAAGTTATTCATGCTCATTGCCCTCAGGGATCCATTTATATAAGCTAGAGAGATGTATTGGGTGCCTGACTATCTCTTATGCCTGCCTATCTGATGGCCCTCATAACCATAATCGTATCCCAATTTATACTGTGTCATCATTGCAACGTGCTTTTGAGGAAGAGAATTGGGACTGTTCCCAGTTTTCTCAAGGCTAAAAGGGCCCTGGGGGATTTGAGCTGGTTGCCCCATGTCTCAAGAAGTTCATCCCGGCTCTCTGAAAACCCAAACTAACTCTGCTGTCTGTTGGACCTCTGATGCCCTCTCTGCCAGAGTGTGTGAAATCTCTTGTCAAACACTTCAGCAGCAGAAATTGGCAGATCCCAGCTTGGCTGCTGCAATGCCAGCTCTAAGCATCGACCTTGTCATCAGACACCAGCTCTTTTCTTAGAGGAAGACACTGTGTTCACTATGTTTCACTCAGCTTTTGCCAGTACTCTGCAGGGAAGGGATGGGTCACAGTGATTTCCATCACTGGACAGAGCTATGGATATAAATTCTTTTGGTTCATTTGGTTCGGTTTGGTTTGGTTTCGTTTTGTAACAGGTTGAAAACATTATGCAAAACAAATGCATGCTTGGGTGCCTTCTTAATGCCTCTTTGGAGTTACGTGCATCATTCCTCGTGCTTTGTTTACTGTTGGATTTGCCTGCTTTTCTAAATTAGCTGTGGATGTCCAGCTTCTGATTTATATAGAGCCAGAGATGCACTAGTTACCTCTGAGCCTAGTTTTCCTGTGGAAAAACTCCAGGGAAAGTCGTGGATGCACTGTTGAATTAATCACGAGGAGGAAGTGTTCTTGGAAGAAGCAGAACTTCCTTTCATGCAGGATGAGACACGGCCAGATGCCAAGGGTGGGGAATAGGGACATGATTAAAGATCTAGATAAAGAAGGAAGTGCTTTTCCCTGCGAAGATGATGCATTTTCCTAAAATTTGATTTCCTATGTTGCTTGGAAATCAAGTTGTTCCACCGGTTTTTTTTGCTTTATCTTCTGCTTCAGTTGCAAATTTTCCCTCTTACTCAGCAGACCAACCAGTAGAAACGAAATTTCCTTCCTCTTTGAAGCTTGCAGATGCTCGATTCAGGAAAGGGCAAATGGAGGCAGAGCACACGCCATGCCCATTTTTGGCTGCAATTTATCCCTCCAGGCGTGGATGACAGAGGGGAACATCATGGTCCTTTCCAGCTTTGTTCTCAGTATTAGACCACTGGCATCACCAGAATTTGTTCCACACTCAAATTTAGCCTCATCACCATTACTTGCCGAAGATCTATAATTAGCAGAGGTACATATGTGCATGTATGCACACACAGAGAGGGATTTATGGAGACAGTAGTGTGTCTCATTACTCCAATCACTACCAGGTGTTTAAGTGTAGTAGGGTTACAGACAGCTTGATATTTATACAGCAGCAGGACATGAGTTCTCACCCTCCATGTAAATCCGTTTGGCTTTGTAACTGTATGACCATACATCTAATGACGTTGGCTTTCCCACCCGACCCCCATAGCCTTGCTCTCGCTGCCTGCACGGATACATTTCCTTTCATTTCCATTCAGAGTGTGTCACCGTTTCATAACTTGGTAAATCAGCTCACTCTTTTGATTCCTCCCACCAGTGCAGCTGTACATCAGAGCAGAGCCCTGTGTCCCCCTGCGTGGGACGCCAGCTGTGGCATGCGAACAAGGAAGCCACCCAAGTTCTGGACTTATATTTTCTTAACTTCTATGTAAAAACATATATATGAGGGGTTTTTTTCACCATGCAGACATCCGCCGGAGCTAGCATTGTTCTCATTGATTGCTGCCGCTGGAGCTCTGGAGGCAGCAGTACTGATCCATATGGAAACAAGGTTTCCATAAATCTGTCAGACTTGAATTCTCTTGCAGAGCCTCATCCGGTTGCTTGCTCCTATTTTCTTTTCCGTGTTTTCAATTCCTGATTGAGTCAAGTTCAAACAAACCACTTATTTGGCAGTGCCCTTGAAATAAAGGTCTGGTTTAATTGTGCCTTGGGAAGCCTAGGAACATAAGGTTTCCCCATGCATTCAGGAAAAGTATATTCCCAGGTACATGTGCATCTGCTGTCCCACGTCCTCTGGCACACTCAGGGTAGAGCTCTCCCACATGCCTCTTTTTAGCATGAGGGGGCTGAGTGCTTTTCAAAGCCAGGGATTAGACTCTTTCTTCTGTTAAGGAGTGGCTATTAGCATTTGATGCCTTCTGTCCTGCCTGCTGCTTTTATGCTCCATTGGCGCTGTTTCAGAAATGACATTATCATGGGATTGAGCAGCTCGAGGGATTGCAAACCAGCAGCAGAGTCTTTCCCCTCCAGGTCAAGAGTTCATCGCTGACCTGGGCTGATTCTGGCTGAACATCATTAGCATCTGAAATGAGTTAGGGATCTCCTTTGCAGTCCCTACCAAACAGATACCTCATGGCTCCCCAACGCAAAATTTTGCCTTACTGAGCACTCAGGGTGCTGCAAAGACACCCACAGCTAGAAAGTGTCCTTTCAGAGATGTTGTCAGGGCAGAGTGGCCAGACAGTGTGAGCATAATATGCATAATATGCAGATGTGTTCTCCACCATTGCCCCTCTCTATCTGTCACCAATATCAAAGTTAACTTGCACGGCCTTGGGCTACAAGGGACATGATGAAAAGTGGGACACTATGCTAGACTGAGAGGGTTGTTCATAAGCAGAGCCATTTGCAAGTAAACTAAAATGTCTGCTCTCAATAAACAACTTCAGACTTTCACCGCCCATTCCTGTGTTTCTGAGGAAGGTTATCACTGTGAATCGGAAGGAAATTATGCTAATTCGTTGTCACCTTTGGGGATCAGAAGATGGTGTGGCGACAAAATCAAAGAGGATTTTTTTTCTTCATCTGGAGTAAACCGCGTGAAAGAAAATTTGCTTTCCATATGATACAAGATGCTACATAGATACCACATGTCTGACCTGCTCTAAAACCATCTGTCATCAGCTCTCGGCAGCCCCCATTTACCTCGGTGGAAGATCTCCTGTGGTTGGTTTCGTGGTCTGTCTGTTTATATTCATAAGCCTAACAGTGCTGCAGCTGGCTTAAACAGCTTATTAGTATTGTTTACTGTACTTTGTTGTTTAATCAGAATTAATGATAAGCAATCTAAAAACTAGTGGCTTTTCAAAGGCTTTCACATAAGAGTGGCATTGGCATGGAAGCACAAAATCAAGTCTTGTGAAGATGCAGCTGAAGGCTCTGTCCTTTGCTCCTCCCCTTATCTTTGTATTTTCCCCCTCAGGAATGCAGAGCAGCCTTTGAGTTCTTCAGCTGTAGTGGATTTATTATATGACCTTTTTTGTATCTAAGGAGACTTGCTCATATAATTTCTACCAAGAATTCATATTTCAAGTTCCCTTCTCCTCTGGCAAGCATCAGGGTGTTTAAACCAGTGCATCCTGCTGGGCCCCATTCCTACAGCTTTTCTTCCCTCCCCTCTTCTCTCCAGTACTGTGCATTGAACCTAGAGCCAAGCTTGCTCTGTGCTCTGTGTTCGTGGAGGTTACCGAGTCTGTGTGTGGGGACCTCCCAGATACAATCTGTCCTGAAACCTGTCTCAGTATGAATCAGCTGGTGGAGGGCTTGAGGAACCACTGGACAGCCATGAGAGCAACCGCATTATTAATTCCTGGCGCAGAAGAAGGAAAGGGGTGGAAGAAACCCAAAGGCTTTCTTTGGGCTCTGTCACACATGGCCATACATGGTATTGCTACCCAGACAACACCATGGCTATTTGCCTTCCCCTTGCCTTTTTCTGTAATGCTGTCTCCATGTGCAATATTTGCCTCCCTCCTTAGTTGCCATGCTACTGTTCGTTCCCTTTTAATCCTCACTGAAGAGTCACATTCTCCTGTGATTTCCTCAGGAAATGGAACAAACTTGAGTAAGTTCTTGAGTGCTCTGCCCACCCCCTTCCCCTTCGGTATTCTGCACATCTGCCTATTAGATTATAAGTGATTTGTAGAGAGGCTTAGCTTTAGTTGGAGCATTGTACATTGTCAACTTCATTGTTGTCAGTAAATGCATACTTTACCTGGGCTTCTTGCTTTCTTCTTTTCCTTTTAAAAATGAAAAATCCCTTGAAGCTCTAAAATAAAACTACAAATCCACAAAGGTTTAACTGCAGTGCCTTAAACAGGTGCTTTATCCACTGTTCTCTTTGAAATGTGGATTCTAGCTTTTGTGACAATCTCACAGCGATGCTTTGTCCACCGGAGAAAGCCTAATTGCTCCCCATGATGGCAAATAAATCCGTGGAGATTTTCAAGTTAAAATTTGGATTTCAGACTAGCTGCATGGTACAAAGCACTATCTCCACATCACAGATTCGAATGCACTACTAATTTCCTGGAAAAGCAATGTATTTTCTCTTTTAATTAGTATTTATTTATTTGTTTTATCTAACTGGGGTACTTGTCGAAAGAATATTTGTTGGTCCAAAATGGAAATCAGATACTCTACATGGTGAGAAATTAGTTGGGGCATCACTGTGAGAAGCTGGTGTGACCAGAGGGGAGAGGCCAGTTTATTCAACTGGGCATTAATCTTGATATTGGAATATGAATATATCTTTGGGTATTTCAACGAGACTTAGGTTTAGCTCCTGAGAGGTCTGGAAATCGGCCTCATCTCTCCTTGCCTAAGTTCCCCATATGAACAGTTTGCTTTATCCAGCTTTAAATGGACAGGGTTCCACAGTGAAAAATCAGGCTTTGCTCTGAGGTAATGCTTTAGTTTAAATTCCCAGATTTAGGTCATTTTGAAATGGTTTAGGGTCATTTTGAAATTCTCCATGATGGCAAAGCAGCTTGTAAGAGAATATTTAGACAGCACAGGTTCATCTTGAAGCTGAATAGGTATGAGGAAGCACTTAACCTTTGGGCTGACTGGTACCACTCGAGGCAGCCAAAGCTGAAGCAGAGACCTGGCAGTCTGGAGACCTGGGCTCTCCTTCACTCTGCAGTGGAACTGTGGTGACAGCGGCCTCTGGTTACATCACAGGAAGTTTGAATTGGATATTAGGAAAAATTTCTTCACTCAATGGGTTGTCAAGCATTGAAACAGGCTGCCCAGGGAAGTGGTTGAGTCACCATCCCTGGAGAGATGTAAAAGATGTGTAGATGTTGCACTTGGAGACATGGTTCTCTCTGTGCATCAGCAACTTTATATCATCTCCAAAGAAGGTGAGAGGGTGATGGTCACTGTGGGTTTGGGTCTTACCCTGTGTCTGTGCAGCGCTCACTCAGGATTCAGCGTGCTGTGAATTTTTGCATGAATAAATTTGGCTTTGTTGATGGACGTCACCCACACGTCCTGTCATTGTTTTGGAGCAAATGCACAGGCTGGCATTCTGAAGGAATGCTGTACGTCCAGTTTGCTGAGGTGCACGGAGTGTTAAAGGGCTGACATGCAGAGAGCTCGCCCTGCTAATGGACCAGGATTTTTATAGACAGAAGGGATATGCCATTGTTGGAGTGGTAAATCTGTAATGACAGACGTTCGTTCTATATTTGTGAATGACCTGATTTGGCATGCATGCAGTTCATTCTCCTGACAATAATGGAAACATGGTGTGAGACAGACAGAGAAATAAAGCTGTGGTTAAACTGAAGCTATACATTTATAAACGTTTTGATTTAAGGTATTTTCCCCCCTTAATTTCTCACCGTGTTTAAAAATAAAAAAAAAAATAAAAGCAGCCTCTGTTTGAATAGTCTTTGTAAAGCTTTCAGCTCTCCTCCTCCTTGTTTTTCCTCCTCCCTCACCTCCCTCCTAAGCTGAAGAGATGAGTGTAAGACATCTGTCAAAGCTGTGGTAGCTTATTTCTGCTGCTCCGTGAGGACCCCAGGAATCTGTCAGAGCATCCCTGGCTGCTGCAGTCCTGTTGCTGGGTGATGGCTGCCCCAGAAAGTGAGAGTCAGGCACCACTGGGACACAGACTACTTTGTCCCAATGTTAATTTGTCCTTGAACTGGAGGGAGGGGAAGGGGAGGTTTCACTATGGAAAGAGAGAATTTTGAGGGGAAGATACCGGAAAGTTTAAGAAACATTAGAAGAGGCTGTTGTGCCGTTAAAGAGCCCTTGCTTTCAGCTTCACATTTCTTCCTCCCTCTCTCAGGAAAAATTCCTAAACTACTTTGGCTTGGTACCAACTATTCCTTTGGCCTCCCAGCCAGAAAAGCTCGCTGAGGACGGAGAAATAGCCATACACAATGGTTTTGAGATCTAATAACACATGCATGCGGTCCAGCCTTGAATTATATGAAATATGGTGCATAGCTTTCAATCCTGTTTTGTCAGAGGCCTTGACTGCTTAAAAGCCTTCCAGTCCCTCTCCTGCCTCTCTTCCCCCCCAAAAAATAAAATAAATCCCACACATTTTTTCTCGACTTCCAGCATGTGTGACCGTAATTGTGTCTCAGATGCTGGCAGAGTGCCCGATCTGTCAGCCTCACATGGGAATGAGGAAGGATGCCTGCTGGATCAGCTCGGCTGGGAGGGGATGTGGGGGCCAGAGGCTGGGACACTTGCTCCCATGGCCCCACAGAGGAGTGGGAGGGCATGGTGCTGCCACTCGCCTGGGATGCACGCGGCAGGTCAGGATCTGCCCCAGCGGCTGCTTCCTTCTGGGGGAGCTGCTTGGGGCCAGTGGGTATAACTGGGAGCAATTAGTTAAACCGAGGGGCCAGCGACAAGTGAACTAATTACATCAGTGCATTGTACTCCAGCAGCTTGTAATTCTTGTGCCCTGTGTTAGTACAGATGGGTCCTCCCTCGGTAAATGAAGACACTCTGTGTGTTAGTCACGCTGCCGGATCAAGGAAAGTGTGGTACTGGGTTTGCAACTGAGCTAGGTGAACCTGCTCAGTACCTGGCCCTTTTTGCATGGTCTCTAGCATGGCTGTTTACATTAGTTAAAATACACAAAGGTGTGGATCACATAGCTCTCCAGAGAGGGTAACTCTTGGAAGTTGTGTGGTGCCTGGGGGAATAGTTATCTCTCCTGATTATGACCCCTAGAACTGATGCGATAGAAAAATCAATTTAATTCTGGAAGAACTTATCATTAAAAGACGACTTGTGGAACTCAATTGTTTGAAATAATTTGAGGTAAGCACAATTCCAGAAAATCTTTCAGAGATAACAGCCATATACCAGTGGGGGTAGCATCATCCTCTAGTTCTTAAGAAACTCCATTTCAGTGGATAAGGCTTTCACAAGGCTTGTGCTGTGATCAGCCATGAAATAATTAGTTGTTTTCATCATTAAATGTTGGTTCCCCACAACATGAACCGCCAAGTGAGCATTACTGAGCTCTTCCTTCTCAGTACTTAAGCCAATTCTTGTGTCCACTGGCATGGCAGAAGCATATATCCCTCTGGATTGTGCTCCAAAAGCAGGTAAAGGAACAAGGGTTCAGTGTGAGGGGTATAGGTGCAGCATGATGCCACAGCTGGAAGGGAGTGAGTGAGCAAGGAGCCGGTGTGCGCAGTGAGTGTGATGAGTGTGCCAAAAGACAAACTGCAGGAGAAGTGCTGGAGCTGTGCTGGGGACTCCAAGCCCTTGCTCTCACACTCCAAACTTCCAGGCAAACAAGACTGAATAGCTTTTTCCTGCACCTGCAAAGAGGATGAGGGCTCAGGTCCACAGCAGGATAGTGTTATCAGTGGACATTTCCACCATCATCACTGGCATTTTCCCTCGGTTTACTGTGGATGTGGTAGATCCTGAGTGTACACGAGGACACTGTTATGCCAGGCACCTAAAAAACACCAGTAGCCTGAAGATCTTGCATCCTAAGGGAGCATCCTTTTCCCTGAGGACAGACAAGCAGTGGAAGAGCTTGCCCACAGAGGCTATGCAGTCTCCATCTTCAGAAGTTCTCAAGGCCAGACCGGACAAAGCCCTGAGCAAACTGGTCTGATCCCATTGATGGCCATGATTGAGCAAGGGGTTAGACAAGGGGTCTCCTAGATTCCATCACCCTGAATTATGATCCTGTGATCTTTATCTGGGGTTGTTCATGTTTTTGTAGAGCACACAAACACCATGCCCTATCTGCAGGCAGGTACCTGCCTACAAACTAACTCGATGGCATTTTTCCTGTGCAGGGCCTTCTGAAGGAAATACTATGCATATGGATGTAGGCAGTCTCAGTTTCTTCTCACCTTCATCTTAATGATCAGGGCAGGTCAACATTAATTGGGAATATTTCTTAGAAGTATTATTTGTTAGTTGTTTGGTACGTTTTCCTTAAGCTCATTAAGTAATTACTCACTGTTCCGTCTCTCCTCTGACAGGCTGAATCCAGCAAAGCATTAATTTTTTTTCCTCTGGTTGTAAGTGTGTATCTACACAGCCTTTTTTGTTTTATCTGATGATGCTATTTTCTTTCCTCACAAGTGGGTACTTCCTTTGCTCTTCATCCTTCTTCCTCCTCACCCTCTCTACCCCTCGACATGCCTTCAGTGCCAGGATGGCAACTCTAAGACTGCTGGTAGTCCCTTGGCTGTTGCAAACCAAGGACTTTAATCACAGCATGATGCCATCATGTGAGCAAATATGATACTGATGGTGTTTGATAATTTTCCCTTAAACGAAAATGTTAAAAATTTATCTTTTGTGGAGGGGTTACATATTAATGTGTGGCAATTTGAATATGTGCTAATACTTTTTGTATTTGGAATGCTTAATTGGTAAAGATTATGTGGATAAAGATCTATAATTAACTGATTAACATTAAAACATTAACAGATAAAGATTTATATTGTTCCTGAGAAAAATTATAAGAGTTTTTCCTCTGCTGCACCCTTTTAAAGAGCAATAGAGGAAGAAAAATAAGAATATGGCATTTACTGCAGCTTAAATGTAACTTGCTCTATTGTGTTATTGCTGAATTGAGGTAATTAAACTTTGCACAAACTTTTAAAAATTATTTTTGAAAGAGACAGAAGTTAATTTCAGCCTAATTGTTATACTTTATTTTTGGGACCTAGAATTGCCATAATCAAGGATCAAAGCAGACAGACAGTTTTCCTTCATCTGGAAGTCAGCAGACACCACAGCTTGCATAACAAAAGATCAGAGATTGAAGGCTGTACAGTCTGTCTTCATGAGACTAAAAATTTACTCACATATGAGGAAGTCCATCAAAGCTTGTCTAAAAGTTGTATGTGACAGGAAATACACTGATTTTATAGGCAGAGTGGTTAAACAGATTTTCCTACCAAACCAAAAGTATAAGGAAAATTAGATTCAAATCCACCCACCTGTGGGACTTCAGTGAAAACACCCGCCTTGACTCTGCACCTGGGAATAGTCCGTCAGATCTGCGGACCTCACTCCTGCCGATCCCACCCTGGACTCACCAGATTTTGCTGCAACTCTGCTAAGGAGGCTGCAGCCCTTGACTCCAAAGGGCCAAAGGCTTGGCTCACTGCTATCTGTTTGCTCTCAGTGGCACACTGAACCTTCCTTATTGTTATGCCAGTGCCAAATCCATCCTACATTTTAAAATACATCTTGTACACTGTTTTCAAACACTGTTTCCTTTTTCTCAGCTTTTTTAAAAGGCTGTTCAATCCAGATGAATTAGTACTCCTGCAGAACAATGCTCAGGTGTAATGATCAGTACAGTCCTAACGATGTTGCTCCTTAAGCCTCCGTGCTCCAGGTATTTGCAATGTAGAATGTATTTATGATCACTTCTCCCAGTGGAAAGAGTGAGAAATTATTAGTAATGTGCAGACTATTTACCAGGTTTTTCTTTTTGCTGTGATAACCTACTCCTCAGCCAAGGCTTTTGTGTCCATCTAGGTGAGTACAGTATCTCTCACTAGTTATGTTTCAACATTAAATTAATGCTTTTGTACTTCTAAATGTCTGAGTCTTGAATCAACTACACTGCTTGTGGAATAGCAATGTAATCCCCAGGGTCTCAGATATTTTTTAAAAGGCAGGACATCTCACCTCTCCACCAGCACCCGTGTTTTGTAAGGGAACAGGACTGTCTCATTAGCACAGAACCAGTGTGGTTTCAACAAACCAGGATGTGCTGCTGCCAATCCTTTATCCTCCCAGAAGGGTGGTTAAGTGTTGGCATGGCCTGCCCAGGGAGGTGGTAGAGTCACCATCTCTGGACGTGTCCGAGAAATGACTGGATGTGGCACTTACTGCCGTGGTTAAGTTGGCATGCTTGTGTTCAGCCAAAGGTTGGACTCCATGATCTTGGAGGTCTTTTCCAACCTTAATAATTCTGTGATTCGGTGACTGGCCACATCCAGTCTTTCATGTTTCAACAGCAATCATCGTCTTCACCAATTCCCTTTCCCATCGCAGCCCTGCCTAGGAAGGCCAGGCTGTGTTCAGGCAAATGCTAATGGCAAGTCCCAGCTCTTCCTGAAGGCATCCCTGGTGTCATCTGACAGTGTGATGGGATATGTCTGAGCCACTGGTCTCTCTGACTTCCGGCTCACCTGCGAAGAGAAGGGCCCTTCCAACATGAACAGAATAAACAGGTGTGATAATTGTGTGATTATATCCAGAGCAGTCAAAACCAGAGTCCCAGCATATCTGAACATACAACATGGGCACCTTTCTCCAGGAGTTTTTGCTCTCTACTGTCGAAGAAACACAACTCAAACTCCTTTCATTTTATTTCTTAAAGCCAAAACAAAGGCTGCTTGTCTTAAAATGTTATTGTGGCATGACTAATTTCACCTAGATTTTTTTTTTTTTTTTAAATTCTTGGTAACTAACTGGATGATTAACTTTATTAAGAAATCAGGTCCAAAACAGGCAGCAACATTTCCTTTGATCTCTCTCCCTACCTGTGCTTCAAAACAACAATCTATTGGGGCACACTTAAGTTTAGCTTTCCCTGGCACCACTGGCTAGAGAAACTTTGGTTGGAGAAATAGCTTTAGGAAATGTTGATTTAAAAAAAAGAAAAAAGATCAGTCATACTGCTCTGCTAATTACATTTGCCATATTAATGGCACAGACTGCTCATTTTCAAGCTCTGTTGGAAAGATTACCCAGAGAAGTGTTATCCTCTCAGTACAGTGTCAGATGTCACCCTGTGGGATATTAAAGCCAAGTCAAGATTGTGCTGAAAAATATTTTTTTTTCCTTCTGTACAGTAACACATACAGCACTAGATTGCATTAAAAGAAATCCCTTTGCAGAAGAAATGTTAATGTGGGCTGCCAATTGGGAAAGATTTTCCATAGTTCACTGTTAATGTAAGACCACAGCTCTTGTGGAACATGCTGTTCTCTAATGAACAGCTCCTTAATGAGAGCAGAGAATCAGAGTTTCAGACCTAGACAAATGACAAAAAAGTTTGGAAGGTGTTGTTTCTGTTTTTCTTTCTTACTCTTTTTAACACAAGCACTAATTGGCCTTAAATAAGTGTGAGTAGAGCACAATAAATTTATGATATTTTTTGTGAAGCAAAACCAGATCTCAGGCATTCAGAGAAACAGACTCCCCTTTTATGAGGTAATTATGATTTAGTGTTTTCTCTCTCCCTGTTGAGTCTGTGGGTTGCCTTTAAAGTGGCTCTGGGATGAATGTCAGAAGTGGAATTTACCTTTTCAACATGTAAAATGCAGAAGACATATATTATTTTTGTGGGTAATATTTCTTCTCTGCTGCTACATTGGTTGGGGTTTTTTTCCTGAAAAAACACCTATAAATTATCCCCAGTGGACAGGTTGCTGCATCATCAGAAAATGGTTGTTTTGGAAGAGTGTTGGGAAGTTCAGGTATCTCTTCCAATAGTAGCAACACTCCTCCAAGCTTCACTTCAGTCTTTCAGTTGGAAATAAAGTTTTAGTTTATTTAAAAGTATGTAAATTAAATATGGAAAGTGACACCATCACACAGGCTTGCCTTTAGGTTTGTTTCTTGTTATCGGGAGAAGACTTGGGAGCAGTGTCCCTTTGGGGTTTAATTTCAAAAGGCTGTGACCCAGCTCCAGGATTTCAGTGGGAGCACATTCTGCCACAAAGCACCAGCTCAGCAGTGTTGTTCTGGAAGCACAACTGGACAGTTTGCTGCCAGCTCTCAACCTGACCTTTTCCAGGCGTCCTAGGAAATGAGGCATATCTCTCCTTCTTGCACTCTCTGCTCTTTGTTCATTGAATCATCCTGCACATTCAGCAACCCACCTGAATGGCATGCAAGAGCTGTGTTCTCAGCAAACCTGGCACCTCACTCCTGTCCGAACAGCTCTCATAGGTATCATTCCAAAATACAGTCTCCTCGTTGCTAGTTTCATACCTGCACGATTAATTTTTTTAAACCCTTTTTCCTTCCCTTCCCTGATACCAAGCTCAGAAACATTGAATAGGATTTAGGAATGGTTTAGGGAAAAAAAAACCCACCAAACAATGAAAAAGATATAAATTGCAAATAATTTCAATAGCATGGCAGGGCACACCATGTATTCTAGCTGCAACATAAGATGGATTGTGGGCTACCTGTGAATTTGACAGAGCTGCAGTAGTTCAAGTCATGTGCTCATGCAGTCTAGGAGATTTCTTCTACTTTACAGTCTTCCAGCACACAACCAGGGCTACATCAAAAGAGGTGTGGCCAGCAGGCTGAAGGAGGTGATTCTCCCCCTCTCTGCTCTCATGATACCCCACCTGGAGCGATGCATCCACCTCTGGGGTCCTCAACACAGGAAGGGCACTGAACTCCTGGAACATCTCCAGAGGAAGGCCACAAGAATGATCAGAGGGCCGGAGCACCCCTTCCACAAAGACAGTCTGAGACAGTTGAGGTTGTTCAGCCTGGAGAAGAAAAGGCTCCAGGGAAACTTTGGAGCAGCCTTACATTGCATTAAGGGGGCCTGAAGGAGGTCTGGAAAGGGACTTTTTACGAGGGCATATAGTGACAGGACAAGGGATAATGGCTTCAAACTGAAAGAGGGTGCATTTAGATCAGATACCAGGAAGAAATTCTTCATTATGAGAGTGGCGAGAGACTGGCACAGGCTGCCCAGAGAGGTTGTGGATGCCCCATCCCTAGAAGCCTTCAAGGTCATACTGGATGGGGCTCTGAGCAGCCTGGTCTAGTGAAATGTGTTCCTGCTCATGGCATGGAGGTTAGAACAAGATGACCTTTATGGTTCCTTCCAACCCAAACCATTCTACATTTCTATGATCTCCAAAAGCCCAGGAGCATTGAAAATGTGTGTTTAAACCCTGAGGGAATGTATCAATAAAAAGTCCAGGAAGGCTATTATCCTCAAAAACAAAGGTGGAGGTNGGCTGAAGGAGGTGATTCTCCCCCTCTCTGCTCTCATGATACCCCACCTGGAGCGATGCATCCACCTCTGGGGTCCTCAACACAGGAAGGGCACTGAACTCCTGGAACATCTCCAGAGGAAGGCCACAAGAATGATCAGAGGGCCGGAGCACCCCTTCCACAAAGACAGTCTGAGACAGTTGAGGTTGTTCAGCCTGGAGAAGAAAAGGCTCCAGGGAAACTTTGGAGCAGCCTTACATTGCATTAAGGGGGCCTGAAGGAGGTCTGTAAAGGGACTTTTTATGAGGGCATATAGTGACAGGACAAGGGATAATGGCTTCAAACTGAAAGAGGGTGCATTTAGATCAGATACCAGGAAGAAATTCTTCATTATGAGAGTGGCGAGAGACTGGCACAGGCTGCCCAGAGAGGTTGTGGATGCCCCATCCCTAGAAGCCTTCAAGGTCATACTGGATGGGGCTCTGAGCAGCCTGGTCTAGTGAAATGTGTTCCTGCTCATGGCATGGAGGTTAGAACAAGATGACCTTTATGGTTCCTTCCAACCCAAACCATTCTACATTTCTATGATCTCCAAAAGCCCAGGAGCATTGAAAATGTGTGTTTAAACCCTGAGGGAATGTATCAATAAAAAGTCCAGGAAGGCTATTATCCTCAAAAACAAAGGTGGAGGTGCAAAGAACACAGACAAATGGTGAATCTGCATCAGCTCTTGGTTGTGCATAAAAGAGGATGAATCTAATGTAGATCAATAAACTGAAACACTGACTCATTAAAACCCAGCATAAAATTCAAGTGGTTTATCCAGGAAGATAACTGATGGAAGACATTGATTAAAAAAATATGCTCAGTGCATATGGAGGATGAAAATCGGAGTTCTCTCCCACTACAGTCTGGTAGTATTTGGCAGAAGCAATTTGAAATTTACACGGCATTGCTACAAACAGCAGTGGGCGGTCAGCGGTGCTGAAGGAGGATTCTTCTGGAAACTCACACCACAGCAAACTCACCTTTATCCCTTCAGAGGAGGAGTGCCAGGACTCAAGGGTGCAAAGCACAGCCCTAGGGTGATGTTGCTGGCTCCCTCCCACAAAACCTGAGGGTATTGCAGGCCTACGTGACCTACGTGGGCCACGTGTTAACTAGCTCTCAAATAAAAGGGCAAGGGTGGTTTCCAGCATTTTCAGTGTTACAAGCCTTGGTGATCCTCCGGAACACACTTATCCATTTATCTCGCCCAGGTGATTTGCATCCACATGCTCAAGTTGCGTTTTTGCCACCACCTCAATTGTGCAAGCACCAGCCCGAGGAGTGACTGCTAATTCTGAAACGTTTTATTTACGACAAACAATGATGCAAGTACTTGGCGTGATGGACAAGGCAAGCAGGACACCAGTCAAGTGAGTTTTTGGAAGAGTTTCAACATCTGATGTGTCTTGGAAAACATTCCTACTGCGTGGGACTCGATAACCAGCAGGACAATTAATGGTGTTTGGAAAGCCATGCAGAAGGAGCGCACTCGCAGATCGGGAGGGTCTGAGGAAAAAGGTGATCATGTAGATTAAAGAATAAGTCTTGGATGAAAGCTGCATTTGATGAAAGAAAAGAGATGGCTATTTAAGAGAGTTACCTGAGGCCGAGCCCATTGAAGAGGAACAGAAGATGAAGAGAGAAGGCATTACAAATGTGAAACGACAGTGAAAAGTTAAAAACCTTTCTAAATTGATCTTATACAAGACCTATTGCTAATTCTCTTTGTGTTAGATCTGAACATAAACTGAAGCTTGAATATAAAGATTACCAATGTTAATGCAGTTCATCAAGAAATACATGAACACAAAAAGCAAACAAAATAATTAACTTCATGGGGTTTTTCTTAAGAACCCACAGACCCACTAGCATTGCCTTTCCTGTTTTAAGTGGAATTCAACCTGTTGTACCTGAAACTGTTTTGCTTCCCTGCTACTACACCATCTGTGCCTGATGATGACCCAGATGAACCTTTATTGCCATCCTACATCAGCACCCACTAGTTTTAATGGCATCTTTCCCATCTGTCTGCAATATGTGTATACATTACGTTTCTTTCAGGTACATTATTACTGCCCTATATTTATTCTTATGTCATTTCAGCGGCTTATAATTAACCGTTGTGTTCATACTATCTTTTATTTCAATATATTTCTATGGTGATAAATGTGTATGGGATGCATTAGGGAGTTTGGTGAAAGGAGTTGAAGTATATTTCCCTTAGTTCCTGTTGAAATAACAGTTTGCAAATGGTGGCTTTGCTACTATGGATTTCCCTTAAGAAGGTGTGTATCGGTACTGGCTGGGGGAGTGCTGATCCTAATCCCTGCACAGCCCACCCTTACCCAGCACTCTCACTCACCTCTTCCCAGCAAACTGCAATTATTTTAAATTTCTGAAAATGTTGACCCTGTGGGAGAAAGAAAGATCTCATGTGCTTTTCCTGTCCCCTTCCCTATTTGAATGTGAGGGGAGAAAACTGAAAGCTACAGTAGTTACTTGTTTTTTAAAAATAGTCTTTTATTTATTTACTGAACACTGTGTACTATGTTCTGTAGATTTAGCAGTGCTGTGTAAAATAGAACACTTATGTAGTTCAGGGATATTTTTGGTCACCAAAAGAAGGGAAGGGAAAGTAAAATCCTGAAAATAGAAAGTATTATAGGGTTCATATATAAGCAAAAACGCAAGAGTATTTTATAGAAAGCTAATAATGTAGCCACTGTAAACACTCGGGTTTCTACAGAAAAAAATAGGGATGACGTTCACAGGTGCCTCTGTGGACTTTCGTGTGTTGTTAATATTGTAGTTAGTGTAGGATCATATTAAGAATCAGCATTAAATTTCATCTGTGTCATACAGGAATTAGAATGACAATATAACAGGATTTTGAAAAAAGTAACTCAATTTGATGTGGTAACCATAAAAAATAATAACTGAACATGCAGCAGGAAAGTCTAATTTAAAACCGTATTCTAAATATCTCTTCAGTGACTATACTGCAATAGTGTATTTCACATAGCAGTTTGTTCATTTTTTTCCTAAAATTTCCCTTTATTTCTGTATCACACCCAAGGCATAGGTATGGGGGGGCGGGGTGTGAAGTGTGAATATTTTCTCAAAACTACTTTTTGCTGCTGGCTTTGACATCTATAGCCAGGGTAGGATAGATACAAACAGGCCAGTGAAACTGGATTATGGCAGGAGGACAAGGAGGGGCATTCTTCTGAATCTTTAGGACCCAACACACCTACTGTTTGGGAAAAATGTTAATATTTAGTGAAAAATAAAAATAAATAAATAAATAAGAGGATCTTAGGTGCTGTTTCAGTAAAGGCAGCTCATCTAGAAAATTAAAAAAAAGAAAGATGGAAAGATGGGTCTCTTCATCATGCTTACGGGTATCTTCACCATCATCAAAGAGGTGACAGTCCCAGTTGCAGAACACAATGAGGGGCATGTGGAAAAGACTAACACAGGGAGGCAGGAGAGCTTTGGAAGCCAGGTAGAACATTTTGAAATATATAAAAGGGGGTGGTGACTGACAGGAATAAAAATAATGAGTAAGTGGTCTGGTGTGTGAAGGACCCTTTTTGTAGTTACAGTAAACTTAAAATTTTGTAATATCCTCTCAGAAGAATCTCAGAATATAATTGTAGCACCTGAACATCAACAGCTGGCAAACAGGATAAGTCAAGGTCAGAGTTTTAAATGACATAGTTTTTACACAAAAAAAAAAATTAGAACAATTTTCAGAGGCCAAATTGAAGCAACTATACCCATTGTTTTTAGTACTTACATGGCCAACTAAGCTTGAAAAATCGAACCTTCCAGACAAAGTACATCAGACCACCACTTTAACAATGGTCTAAAAAAGGCAGGCTCTTGTTTCCAGAACCTAACTGAGAACAAATATCAGAATGGCTTTATGCATTAAGGCAATGTGTTTCATGAGGGAGCATTAAGCACGGCGAGAAGGGACAAAGTAAGTGTCCCTATGTAACTGGAGCCAAACAACGTCACTCCTAAGAAAACAAGTGTTATTGAATTTTCAATAGCGCTTTAGGAAGGCAAGACAAGACCTTGAGAATAATTACTTTTGATAGTTTTATTCCCCAAGGAAGCAAGGAATTAAAACACAAAAAATAGCATTGAACAGAATTTTAACTTTTTTTTTCTCTACTTGCTAAACCAAACTCTGAAAACAAACCATGGGACAAGAAACCTTTGGTGCAACCCCAGACACAGCGCTTGACACGTGTAAGGAAAGCGAAAGGGGATGTCAGAAGCTTGACTTGCCTTGCACATGGGGGAAATTTGGAACCACGTTTGTCATTTTTCAGAAAGGTGCTCCAGTTGTCAGACAAGGCAGCCAGGAGGGCCAGCTGTGTCCTGGGGTGCCTCAGGCACAGTATTACAGCTGGGCAAGGGAGGGGATTGTCCCACTCTGCTCTGCACTGGGGAGGCCTCACCTTGAGTCCTGGTGACAGTTTTGGGTGCCACAATATGAAAAAGACATTGAACTATTAGAGAGTGTCCAAAGCACGGCCATGAGGATGGTGAAGGGCCTTGAGGGGAAGCCATGTGAGGAGTGGCTGAGGTCACTTGGTCTGTTCAGCCTGGAGAAGAGGAGACTGAGGGGAGACCTCATTGGAGTCTACAGCTTCCTCATGAGGGGAAGCAGAGGGGCAGGCACTGACCTCTCCTCTCTGGTGACCAATGACAGGATTCTAGGAAATGGCATGAAGCTGAGTCAGGGGTAAGATATCAGGAAAATAGGCATGAATAGGCAAATAAAGCTCTCTCTAGTCCAATAACAGGAGTCCAATAGAGACAGACTTTGGCATTATGCAATAAATAAACTCCCTTCAGGAACGATGTCAGATATTCGGAATATTCTGCCAAGCAGAGCGTAACCGAGGTGAGCTTGCCAATTTATCTGTGCTACTTTTAAAGACTATTTGCTCTGGAAGTTCCCAAAACCTTTTCACTCTCTGACTCCAGGACTGTGTGAAATAAAATCGGGGGTTTTTATTCATTACTGAGTTTCCATCAGAGATAATTAACTTTGTAACCTCCCCAAGCCTGCATGCATGCGGGGGTGTGTGTCTTTCCTCCTCATAAGCCAACGTCCCTGATACATAGATAATTTATGAAAACAGAGTAGACACTTTTTAATAATTAAGTAATAGATAATAGGAGGGGACTTTTTCCAACAATATACAGTAGCTTTGAAGTAGAATACAGCACTGAAAGGTTAGTGGCTGTGGATAAATTACATCTCAAAAAAGAAAACCCGAAGAAAGGCGCTACACTTACACTGTATTATTAAGTAAATTAAAACACTGAAAAGGTTCTTTTCATTTTGCAGTGCATGCACTTCATCGCAGTAACATGTGAGCAGTAGTCCTGTGGCAAAAAGCCAATTGACTGCCCCAGAGTAAATCACATAGCATCAACACGGCCCATTCTCTCTAAATTACAGGGCAAACAATAACACAGGTAAAATTAGCCTCGGCCGTAATTATATGGCAGAATTGTGCCGAGGACGCAGGATGATAAACGGCAAATGCAGAGTGTGTTGTGTCATATCATGTAATCTCTCCTGCTGCAGAGTTGAAAAACAAAGGGAGAGTTGTGCCTTGTTTGTCTAACATGCTCTATATCACAAATTAGAAATCCTTCCTAATTAAGATATTGTTAAATTTCCTTTGTTAACAATTTTTTAACAATGTTAATTAGTGATCATTGATGACATTTTAACAATGTTAATTAGTGATCATTGTTCATCTAACAAACAATTAGGGTGATTTGCACTGCAGTTTTCAGGCGCATAAGTGCATCCCAGAGCCTTCCTGCCTTTTTACCCCCAGGCTGCTTGAGCCGAGGGAGGGCATCTGGGAATGCTAATGCAATACGTAGCCACTCATTCAGCAGAAGCATTGCAAGGAAAATCATGTCTGGCTTATGAACGTTTAATAGTTCGAAACAGCTGTAGCTTCACAAGGGTGTTCTCATCACACAAGTGCTCCATGAGGTCACTCAGGCCATTTTTACACTAATGTAATATAATACAATACTAGAGGCACATGGACATTCATTTCTCACTGTTCCATTAATTCTCATCTAGCTGTGCAGTTGGCAGTGGCTCTCAGAGGCCTGAGGTTGTAGTATCATCTAACTCCAGCCATTTTCTGGTCTGCATGTTGGTGACAGTAGTAGCAGCAGCAGCAGCAGCAGCACCTGCTGTGGCTCATGTCTCTGGTGCCTTTGTGAAAACTGGGACCTAAAACATCAGAACAAGAACCACTGCCACATTTACAATGTGGAACAGCTTTGGGAGCTGCAATATCGCTTTGATTTGTAAGAAATGTCCCTGAGAAAGAAGGATGTTAGCATCAAGGGTTATGAAGGAGCTTGAGAAATCAGCCTGTCAGTTAGACCACAGGAGCATAGAAAATGGACTGCATTTCCTGGCAGAGACAAGAGGAGGGCTGCAGGCTCTGACAGATGTCAGGCTCGATGCACGCTTCCTCTCCACAGTGGTCAAAGCATTATCTCTGGCTCGAGCCAGAAGATCTCTCCTACCAGAGAACTTCAGGGGAAGTTGGGTTAAATGTGAGTTCAATTTAAAAAAACCCCAACCATCCAAAAAACAGACTTGCACTGAGGAAAACGGACAGTCTGGAGGTTGAGCAGTGGGATAATATTGCTTGAGACACCTCCTGCTGTTGCCCTACTGCCAGTGATAGCAGCACTGGGGCAATCAGAGGCAGGGCCATCAAGCAAGCACTGGGCAGTAATACCGTCAGGGCACCAGCATCCGTCAGTGTTATCACTGTGACTCTGCTCCAGATAAGGTTAGACAGCCTGGGTGATAAGACGTCAACATACGGTGTATGTCAGTGCTCCGACAGTGAACGCTGGTGGTGGACCACCAGAGTAGCTCTGCACTGTTGAAGGCCCCCAGCACAGGTTTTGCTGCTGGGGGTGTTACTGCGCTTACCATAGGGTTCAGCAAGAGGCATAAATGCACTTTTCTGTGAGCCTTGCCTCGGCAAACATGCTTGAACCTTGCTGCGTTACAATTCCATTTCTCATTTTATATTCCTTTGCAGCCACGAATACCTGCTGTCTACCCATATCTCAGTTACGTAGTTTATCCATCTCTCTTCATGTTTGTAGTTTATTCCCTCTGTGATATGAACACTGAATTGTTTGCATGTTGCTATAAATGTTTCTGCAGAAAATGGTAGATGGAAACAAGTGCCAGAACCCACCCAACATGTTCTAAATGTTAACTGCAGATTTGGAAAATCATTTCCAATACAGGGCTGACATAACAGACATGTTCTTGCATTGTCCAGGTTAGTGGGTGGCATTGATATGATTAGATTATAAGAGTGAACCATTAATCCCTCCTTTTCCTGATTCTTATTGACAAAATTGGAGTGTAAACTAACACTAACCTACTCAGTTCCAGCTACATTCTCATGAATATACGTGCATCAGTCCATCAAATTTACATTTATAAAATGCCCTTCATTCAAGGACTTCAGAATGCAACAGGCAATCAATATAAAAATAAAATTGTTAAGCTTGATTTGGTAAGAAAAATTCAGCTTAGGAATTCCAAGATTTTTCTGATGGCACTTTCTATGGCGAGAGCTGAGTAGGATATGCCTGAGTTATGTCTTTCACCTTGCCACTTGGTCTTGTGGTTTGTGTGCAAATCCAAGTGCTGATAGAAACAGAGGATTAGCAGCACTTGATAGGATAAAGCTCTGTACCTGTTTTTGCAGCAAAGTAGCACTCTTTTTCCTCACCATTTCCTGGGAATGGCCGGATATACAGCTTCCAGCTACTCTAAAACAGGTAGCAGTTTGGAGAGGCCTCTAAATGGCTGCAGGGAAAGGCTGTGAAGCTACTTGCCTCGCTTTATGCACAGAAATCAGACACCAACCCTTGGAGAAGAAGCCAAACGTGCTATTTGTATGACAGTGACATTTTCCCAGTTTTCCAAGTCAAGAACCTGCAACTGGGAATCTAAAATCATATTTTAAAGGTGAAATGCATTTCGATGCTGCAGGGCTCATCTATGGCAGGTTTGGGCAGAATTATCCAACTTTCAACATCCACATTTGGTGAGGTGAGAGAGGGAACTGATAAATGTTTGCTTGTATTTCTAGGTACCTTTTTGTCATAGGAAATTTTATTACCATTTGTATTATGGATTGTGATTGTCAGACACAGATACGAAAGTCAAAATATATTTTTACTTCCATGGGAGCAGATGGAAATTGTAAACTCATTTTCACCTTTAAAGAATGACCAATCTTATTGCTAAATTAGATTAATTTGTTCTGTTGTTATGAATTTGCTGTGTTCTAGATTCCAAGTAGCTGCTTTTTTTTTTTTTTTCAAAAGAGAAGTAGGTATCCCTAAGGGAAAGTGTGAATGTTTTGTGAAGATGATGCTGACAATATGCTAGCTGTGGGGGAGTGGGCTATAATTAGAGACCCATTTGCACCCAGTAATTTTCTGTTATCGTTTGTAAGTGACAGTAAAGTGTGCTACATTTCCACCATCCTGTGGGTTTACTCATTTACTAATTCTTTGAGTCTTCACACTCCTCAAGTCATTTGTTTCTGGCATCATTATGTGACTGGTTTCCAAGCAGAATATTCCTAAGAGCCACAGCAGAAACGTAGGACACCTCAGCAGCAGAAAAAGGCAAAAAATTCTCTTTGTGCTCAGACTAGCTCACTTTGTTTGCGGGCCAGAAGTCATCAGTAAGCATTACCTACACTGCACCTCTATGACCACTGTCTTGTGCTGTAATACTAAACCAGGCTTTGCTGACATAAGGCAAAGGCAGCAAAATAAGGTAGTAAGCAAAGGAAGAAAAAGGTTCCTCAGTGTTTGATCTGCTTCTTTTGTATTTCCTCATGTACACCTGCTCCTGAAAATCTGCTGGACTCTCTTCCTAAGGTTTAGAGATTGTTGAGTCTGAAGGGGTTGAAGAACAGGACAAGGGAACATCCTTTTGTGGGTTTTTTTTTGCCCCAGTGTATCTATCTCCCCTATTTATCTGCATTTACAAAAGAAAGGCAAACACCATCTATGCAGACAACGCACTTTTCGAGGTTACACTCAGGGTCGCTCAAGCAGACTGGGAGTGAAATCATCGAGGATCTGCCAGATCTAGGTATTTTAGTGCCTTGAGCTGTGTGGATGCTGCAGTGGAGATGCAACACCAACCAGCCAGCACTGGTTAAATACCAGCAGTTGCAAACTGGCTGCTGGCTGGCAGGATGAAGGGAAGCTTCCCCTGACACCTGCAGTTCTGCTGGGCATGGCTGTTATGCACTCTCATGCAAAACATTCAACTTAACTGGAATTAGTTGCTTTCACTAAAAACTAACAAGTCCTTCAAAAAATTAATTAAAACCAAACCAAACAAACTACAAAATGCCAGAAAAACAAATCCCAAAAAACCCAACTCAACCCTAAATATGCTGGTTCAAGTAACTTGCACATTGCAGTATTTTGTGATAAATCTTACATTCTTGGTCATTCTCCAGCTGGAGCATAAAGGAAGAAAGTACAGAAAAAATGCAGCATTTAGATCCAAATCACAGGGAGAAATGCTGATAAATGGTCAAGAAAATTTCAGTAGATGTGTATATTTGTTTTCTTAAGCGGAGACAGATAAATAGTGTAATGTAAGAAATCTATATCCGCTATTTTCTATTTGGACAGAGAGATACATCTCCCTCTAAATTCAATTCTTTAATCAGTGGAAACTGTACCTCCTAGCACAAACAAAAGATGTTATTCTATGTTTTCATATTTAATGCCAGATACATAAAATCTCTGAAATATAAGAAGCCAATTTGAAACATACAGTTGTGTTGTTTGCTCTCCCCTGTTCTTTCTTCCCTCTTGGCTTTGAAGGCTGATGCTTGGGAAAACATGTGGAACATTCCCTCTGAACGAAATACCGCTATTTTATATTGTATGAATTTATGAGTGGATAATTATGTTCTAATTCCTCCCAAGTGGCCCTCTCCTGTTCTCTCTTCTGCTCTGCTCCATCTTCCTGAGCTTCACTGCGGTTTTCCACCCAGTTCCCACACTTATTTTTTCACCAGTTTTTATCTCATCAGATCCCACTGCTACTTTGTTCACTCTTCCTGATTTCTTAGTGTCCCACCTTATAGCCCTTCCTCCATGGTGAAGGCACTTCTTCACCGTATCTTGCCCTGGCCTGCTTCCAGCTCCCTCTCTCTCTCTCTCTGTCGTTCTGTGGTCTTCCTTTCTCTGCTTATTTCTTCTTTCTTCTCTTAAGTTTCGTTTCTTCTCATGCATGAGAATGTAGCTAGAGACCACCTGCCTTATCAGGAAGGCAGGTATTTGAGGAAGGCCCTAGTTAGCTTGATGGTCCGTGGGCTGCATGGCACTTGCCCATAATAGGCTTTACCAAGACAGAAAATTAAAATGTAGCATTGAAATATTCAGTCCATCATGTTACTATGCAAAGTGTCATCTAGTGGCTCATCTTATCAAGAAAATTGCCCAGCACCATCACAGTTTTTCTTCAGTCTTTACAGGCTGGTCATTGCCTCATTTTCAGTCAGGAAGGATTTTCTTAAACAATAAAACTATCCATAATGAGTCTGCTCTCTAAATTATACTCAGACATGCAATCTCTCACTCTAATTTTGAACCCTGATTGTCTAAATGAAGGCACCCAGTTCTAAGTTTTAATTTTCAGACATGCATTTAGGCACCCGAATACCCATTTTATTCCCGTAAGTGCCAATCTGAGCACTCCAATACAGAAGGTGAATGGCCACCCTCACCTAACCTGAAAAGTTCAGTTCAGAGCATTGCTCTGTCTCATGGAATGTGATTGTGGTGCTGTTCATCGTCCTGTGCCACCAACACCCTCCTCTGCTGCTCCTCCAGCAGAGCCCATCTCTTGGCTGGGTGCTGGAGATGTGTCCCTGTGCAGCATCCCACTGTCCTTCACAGGGGCAGGTTCCACTGGCACGTACCACACCGCGGACCTTGAGGTTGTTTGACAGGAACAGGACAAACTGGAAGGTGACTGAAAGACAACACGAGTGCTTTCGGCTTTGCAGCAAAGCTGTCACCTTTGGGGGTAGCCGCTGAGCGCCACAGCCCGTGAGAGATGGTGCTCGCGGCATCACCCGGGAGCCGCACTTCGCAGCTGGGCTTGGGGTCTGTAACCTGTAGGAACGCTTCTCTGCTTTAAGCACCATCCCAGCCAATTTAGTGACCTCTCTAGCACCGCCCCAGCTGCTTTGCAAATAAAATCTGAAAACCCCTAGCACCCCACTGCTCCCGGCCGACGGCCCGCTGGATTCCAAAGGGGGTTGCGAGAACGGCCATGTCTGGTGCAGGTGGCCGGCAGAAGAGCTCGGCTGAGCACTGCGGGGCTGGGCAGGCAGGGGACGGCAGCCGGCGAGGCCCGACCTGCCCCGAAACAGCCCCAAAATGAAGCTCCAAAGCACATCGGCCGCACACACCAGCGCGGAGGGCTCCCGCCTCAGCACAATGCAGCGGGAGACACGCAGGCGGCCGTGCCGTGGAAGCAATCATATTCTTTGTTCCTCAGTTTAATGGAAGCCTCCTCCAAAGCACCCAGCGGCTGATTTAAATCACAATAAGGCGCTGACTCCGGCTCACAAAAAAACCCAAGGAAACAGACATTTATAGTTTAAATCTGGTCTGACACCTGACCTTAACTGTGACTGCTGTGCCAGCAAACAGCAACAACAACAACAAAAAAAGGCTCAATTTAAAGCCTGTTCTTGTTAACGCGGAGTGTTAGATATAACTGTGAAATTCCGGCTTTTGTGGGGTTAATTGCATAACTCTTTGCTGTGCTTTAACAAGATGTTTTGTAGCTGAATAGCTGTGATTTCCTTTGTTTCTTTCTGTGGGCCGAAGGTAGTTTAAGAGGGGAAATTAGCCATTTAATTATTATGAGTGCAGGAGAAGTAAAAAGACCATATGGTTTGCTGTTGAAATTAGTCACAAGAAACTTTTTTTTTTTTTTTAATAATATGTGATATTTTTAACAAGCAGATGTGAAGCCACGGCGTCTCCCACAAGAGCTTTGCCAGGCTTATCTATTGTACCAAGTGCTGCAGGGGGGTATTTTTAGCGCAGGGGGTCCTTTGAGGGAGGAAGAGGGTAAGGAGGAGTGGTTGCAAGGCAAGCTGGAGGCACAGCTAACGGGAGGGCAAGGACAGCAGGGACTGGCTCCTGATCCCAGCACGGCTGCTGCTCCTCTGTGGGGCTCTCAGACCAGCCCTGGAAACGATGCTGAGCCCAGATCTCTGCTGCAGGGTATCTGCTCTGTTCCGTGCTGTCTTGAGCACCTGAACATCTCTTCAGTGGCCTGGGCTGCTGCTCGTTCCCCAGCAGGTGCCCTTCCAAAAGGCCTGTGCTCCTCTATTGGCTCGCTTCCTGTCCTGATTCCTCCTCCAGTTCCTCATAGGCAGCTCTGAAGCCTTTTTTCTGTCTTTCCACGACTTGCTCACCGTTCTAGGCTGGTCACCAGCCCAGCGGGATTGTGGTGGCATTCCAGGAGGCACTAGCTTTCCCAAATTACCGTTTAAAAGCAGCAGTAGGCGCCCCGCGAGCAGTGAACAGTGTTGCTCGACAAGGGAAAATGCTGCCCGTGGGGCCGGGCGAGATGCACGCTCAGCTCCCAGCTCCCCTCGGGACTCAGCTTGGTGGGAGCAGGGAGCAGCTGCCTCTCGCAGATGCACGTCTGCTCCTCCCTCCCCGTCCTCCTGGGGGCCATTGGAAATCTTCGCGTCGTATCTTTGGCACCTGTAGGTACAGTGTGTTGACCCCTCTACCTGATAACACAGATCCTATTGCATAACTCTGGAAATTCATTTCTCGTGTGTGTTTTCTGTTTCTCAGCCAGCTTTATGTTGGTTGTTGGGGGTTTTTTCCTCCTTCAACTTAGTCTGTTTTCCCTCTAGTCCTATTCTTTGTAAGGGAACTTTCATAAATGGAAACACAGACATACCATTGCCTTTATCCATTGTTTTTTATCACTTATCTAGATGCAGAGGTTATAGATTAGAGAGATTAGAGGTCACCGTTTAGAGAGGCATAGATTTTATCTAGCAAACTTGTGCTGTCTTTCCTCTACCTTGCCTGAATTTTCTTTGTATTAAACTTCTGTAGAAGGCAGAGAAATAATAAAAGAAGTGAAGGGTAAAGGAAGTGAATATTGCTATATAAGAACTTCAGAACATTTGAATAACAAGAATGACACCAGGTTACTTTTGTACTGGCTCCTGGCCAGATCAATAAAGTCCCACCCAGCAAGAAATACTCTGGTTTTGCTGCTAACCCATGCAATCCTTTTGGAATTGGTGGGTTTGCAAAAAAAAAGTTAAGTCAGGGCAGGATTTAAGCCCTTCAGGAAATTTTGAACCAAGTGCTTGATCATTGCATTGCTCATGCTGCAGTGCAGGAACTCAATTAGGCTGGCATTTACTGTGTGCAGGAACACCTACGCTCCTTTTCAGGCCTCTGACACCAGAGAGCTGTAACACTGTATTGGATTGTAGGCAGCGCTCTTAAACAGTGCTTTTTTTTTCATTGGGCATTTCAGGGAGTTATCACTGCTCTGATGTTTAATTTGAATCTTCTTTTCTAGTTTTGTATTCTCCTTTGAAGTCAAAGGGTTTCTGATACTCCTCTAATACAAACAATCAAGGGGCCTGGTTTGCTTTTGCCTGAAATTCAGGAATTATTCAAGTCCCCTTATCAAGATAATTCAATAAGCTCTTCCTGTTCAAAATCACCCAATTGAATGGCCTACGGTATCTGTTCCTTCCGTTCCCTTTTTTCCTGCCTGCCTGCCTTCTTCTTCTTCTCTGTTTCTCTACACCAGTTCTAATTATTTGACGCTCAAATGATAAATGAGTTTCAAATAATTAGAGGTGGTATAAAGAACCACAGCTGGGAGATTTATGCCAGCCGAGCCGTCCGAACAAAGAGCCTTCTGTGGGTATCGTTTTTCTCTCTGGGCTTTGAAGCCCTGTTCTGCTGTCTCCACCTTCAAAGAGCTATATCATTTTTAACCCACATAATTTTATTCTCCTTTTTCATACCTGGGCAATGTCACAGGCCCTTATTAAGGAGCAGACCAAATGTCAAAGTTTTGTTGTAAATCAGCAGGAAGCCAGTAACAAGTAGGGGTGAGAGGGCTCAGGGGAGGCCCTATACAAGGACCCAAGTCAGATGTGTTGCCAATTCATTAGAAAAGAGTGCTGTAAAAGATGAACCACCTCCAACTTTCTTTAGGACAACTTAGTAACAATAACAACAAGTTGGATTACTTTTGCATGGGCCCCTGGCCAGACTGGTCCTGTCATCTGGAAATAAAGGTAAACCTGCCTGACTTCAGCAAATGCTAAGCAGGGTTCTTGCCTGCTGCTAAATTCTTTGAGAAAAAGTATTAATTTTTAAAGTCAGATAAATAAATAAATGGGCATCCAGGACAAGAACATGCTGAGAAAGAACCTCCGAGAGAGAGAATATGTTACTAGCGATCCTCTTTCCTTTTTCTTACTCTCCTGGCAACTTCATATAAAGTTTGAAAGAAGAGAAACTTGCCATATCATAAAACAACACAGCTGAAACTCCTCCTTCCTCCCTCTGAGGCTCAAGCAAGGGCTTCATGCTTTGGCTGCAAAGAGCTTCTGCTGAATCAGAGCAATGTTTTGCATGCTGCTGTCTAACAATTGAAAGACGAATTGCAATGCCAAGCTGAAGCGAAAACTGATTTGGGTTTGGGTTTTTTTTTTTCCTCCTCAGAGCAGGACTCTCAGCTGTGCACATGCATTGCCGTATGACTACAGGAGGGGAGGGAGACTGAAGGTGGAGAGGTGGATTTAGCACAGAAGTGTTTGGTGCAGACCTGTGGAAACTGTTTCTCTGGGAAAGCCTCTTGGGGTCTCCAGTTCTAGTATACCTGGTGGTGGTGATGGCATAAATACATGTAATGTATCTGTTCTTGTTCGTCTGTAAAAACTAAGGTGAAAGGCAACAATTAATGTTTAGGGGAATGCCTAATGTGATTTCTGGTATCTTGGCTGAAAAGCAAGTGAAGACAGCTTCAGTTTCTCAGAGAGAGAGAATGGTAGAAAGTGTGGCCCACGACCACACCGGCTCTTCTCCTTAAGGCTTTGTTTTGCTTTTTTGTTTGGTTCTTTGTTTGGTGTTTAGGCTGTAAGCTCACTGTGCCAGCTCCTTTAAAGTCCTTTGTAGATCTGCTAGCGTGGTGCTGTGTCGCTGCAACCTACGAGCGGGTGCTGTCTGCTGCAGGAGTAGCTATCAGTGACTATCAGTATTTTCACAGTGAAAAAAGGATGTCTTTAAACAGTTTATTTCTCTGCTGAGCTTCTCCACCATAACTTGCCTTGCTTTGCCAGCTGCTGGAAAATCAGAACTGAGAGCAGTGAGTGTGAGAGAGGGATGTATCTTCAATTTCTCCAGGATGAAGCTGCAAACTCCCTCTCAGTTCACTGGAACAACTAAGTTGTTTGTGCAACTTAGCATGGGAACACAACCAGAGTTTTTCCTCTCGTTTTTCAGCCAGGAAGGATGAGCAAACACACATCATAGAAACAGAGTATTTTGTGAATGTTGACTGAAACACGGGCACTATGTACAACAGTTTTGATCACAGTAAACAATTGCCATGAAGATGTGCCATCCACATTTGATTGACATCATCTCTTTGAATCCTTTAGCAGAGTTAGGGAACTGTACGTCCAGGCAGACAGTTGAATGAAAGAAGAGCCCATATTTTCAGATACAGCGACTTTAATGGTCTATTGCTTTGGCATATAAAAACATGTAATCTGGAGAGAATGTGAGACAACACTATGAATCAGAATATGTGGGGTATTTCTTCCTAGTCAGTGCAAGAAATCCAATGAACACACACAAAAAAAAGAATAAACATCTAAAATAAGTCTGTTGGAGAGTAGCTGTGGTAAAAAGACTGAAAAAGAAACCAGGAAAAAAAAGGGAAGGAAGACCAGGTCTGTGGACTCTGCTGAAGGCGAGAATTAATTTCACACGAGAAGGGATGAAGCAGCCTGGCAAACTTTGCCTGCACAGAGGAGGCAGTGATGATAAAAGTGGAGAAGAAAGGGATGTAAAAAAGGAAAAGGAAAAAACCCACATTTGTCTCAGCAGGGCAATACTTCTAATGCCGCACTGGTAAGGCTGATGTCTTGTGGATGTGATCCTTCAGAAAAATATCCCATACTTTACATGGCTGAAATACATGTTCTAGTAAATGGCTGACTTGCCTGGATTCTGTTGCATGGATCAGCTGTCTGTGCCACACTCAGGTGTTCAAGAATTGCATGTTATAGATGATGAAGCTCAATGAAAGGCCATTTCATTGCACAATTGTTTATGAGCAGTGTTTATTGAACCCCTTTTGACCCTGGCTCTGTATCTCCAAACCCTTTGCAAAGTTATGGCAAAGTTCGAGGGCTACCCAGAGGGGTTTCTAAAGGCTCAATGTCTGGAAAACACTGCAGACATCATCACTGAATCAGTATTTCCATGGGCTGATGGCTGGTGTGCAAGCACAAGACCACCCTGGCAAGGTGTGATCTGAAAAAATAGGAGGATGATGAAGAAATTTTGTTAGCAGAGCAGTGCAAAATTATTTAACTCAAGAGTTTTTGTAATCTTGGCCAAACTCATTTACAACATCCAGCTCGTTCTCTAGTTAGGTGGTCTGGAGATTGAATTCATCCTGGGGGCCAAAATATGAAATATTTGGGAATTCTGGCAAGCTCCATGCAACTATTCATGCTTCTTGTTTATCTCGCAATGTTTCTTTGCATAATGAATGGGAAAGGGTGAAATAAACACAGCAATGTTTAAAACAATAGAATGTTTTGTATTGAAACATTACTGACCCCCATTTAGATTTTCAGCAACAAGGCAAAACGGTTGCTTTAGAGATAATAGTGCTTTTTTTAGGTTGGATGTGTGTCCAAGAGCTCTTTCTCTGCTTGCAGCACCACTTGGGAGGAAGTAGAAATGCCTTTGCAGGCTGAAATCCTGCCCAAGTTTGGTTTTTTGAGCTCGGAGTGCCACTTCTCTTACTCTTGCAGCAGACAGAAGGCGCCCCAGACAAGAGATCCATTGCAAATTCCAGCTGTTGCAAACACATTTGGCCAGCAATTCAAGACAAACTTTCCATCATATTTTCCAAGTCCATGGAGATGGTTTGGTTTTGACTATGGGCAGAAAGGTGACAAAAATGCTCAGCCTGTTCATGGACGTGTACAAGGCACCCACAAGGCTGCACACAAAATAGCTGAGGTGCCTGTGGGCAGCCCTTGGGAATATATAGCACTGTTCTGGGCACTCACAGAACAAATGGAATTTGTTGCTGGGACCAGCACATGGTGTTTCTCCTGCACATATTTTGCCCTCAACACTGCCCTCTTGCTTATGGGGTTTCCATTCAAAAGGGACAGACCTATTATGGTTTAAATCACTGTGAGGGGACCAAGCCTCTCTTCTCTTTGGTGTCCAAGTGCTTGGGCTGTTGATGGGAGAGGACTCAAGTGTCTGTGCTTTCAATTAGTTACCTTTAACTAAGAGGAAGTTTCAATACTGATTTTTGGAATCCCATACACAAAACCATTCAGTACAGTTTTAGTGCAAGTCTGATAGGCCAAATTCTGCTCAGGCTTTAGGGAAATGTGGTCATTCTGGCTTTGATGACTGCGCATACCGCATAAATCTGCACTAAACATGGCTCACTCTGTCTGCTTATTCACAAGCCTATTTGTATCACAAATGTAGTGATACATTTTGCACTAAGGGAGAGAATCAACAACTTGCATATACATCCAGGGATTTAGCTAAGTGCATCACCACTTACAGACACCAGAGCTCACGCACCCAGGGCAGGTTCTAAGTGCACAGTTAATGCCGCTTCTTGCCACATCTTCCCTCGCAAGGAAATGAAATTATTTCCAAAACTGCAAATGGATAATTAATATCCTATCAAGAAATTAATATTGTCCTCAAAGTGTTCTGAGGTAGCACCTGATCCTGCAAACAACCATATCTTCATGTGAAGCAGGTTGCAGGTTCAGGGCATTCCTCGCCACGTCAAATAATCATTAGCTTTTCAACAATATCAGGGGAATCCGTTTTTTTTTTCTCTGCTCGCTTTTGCGCACTGTTGGGCACTCAGATGCTCATTAACATACATGTCCCTTCCAATTTCACTCTCATTTGCACTATGTTAACAGCTACTTTTTCATCTTTGCTCAGACAAACGATGGCCTTTGTAACTAGGAATAAAATTAGTCGCAAGTGGAAACCTGTTTTAATGAGGCCAAATTGTTACTTAACTCCGAATGTGTACAGTATTTTTTGTCTAAATCTCCTTTAATTTCTCCCTAGTATTAATTATATCTTGTCATAAACAGGCCTTGCAAATGCTTGCTCCTTCAGCAGGGTTCAAAACAGAGCCTCATGCCAGAGCACCACATTAATAAGGTAAAATAAAAAAAGAGAGAAGGGGGCAAGTTCCTTTTGCCTAATTTCCCCAAAACTTCTGATTAAAATAAATGAGATCACTGGAATTTATATAGGCAAATTTGGCAGCTCCTCTATATTTACTGAAACTGTGACATAAATCAAAACTGAGACTCTCCAAGAATGTGTTATTTGTTATCAGAGTAATTATGTGTTAGTGACTCACACATGAATAAGGTACTTCTGTTACAGCTGTTCATTAGAGTTTTCTTGGCTTCCATTTCTTGCTCTGCCACTGCCTTGCTTCATAACCTTAGGGAAGTTTCTGTGTTTTGATTAATTCAAATGATGTGCGTATGTATATATCTGTACATACATACACAGCTATATAAATATGTAGTAATTTCCTGCTAAAAGAACATTTCAAAATGCTGTTAAAGACAAAATGAAGATGACCTAGAGACTTCACTTGTTAGTGTACCTTCTTTATTTAACTGTGTACATGAGCCAGAGCCATTCAGATAACATCCAGGCAGTACGGAGTTACAATTCATGGATCAACATGAGTTTTTAGGTGAAGCAGCAACTATCTCTTATACCTTCTCCTCTCCCCACTACCCCAAAATGACTTATTCACAATAACAACAAGAAGGTATTGTTTCTTCATTAACCCAGCAGTTCTTGCCCAGTTGGAGAAAGAATTTGGAAAACTGTATGTTGTTACAGTGCCATCTGGTGATTCCCTCATATAAGTGTGTGAAGCTTGCCCATCACTGTTTTTACTGCTCTGCATTACTTAGCATACTTCCTCAGGCAGCTTGACAGGCTGATTTTTTTTTTTTTAACTCTTTAGCATTTTAATGCATCGGAAATTTCAACAAACGGCAATCAAAACATTTTCCGAATGTACTCTTAATCAAGTTTATCAGTAGCAGTTTGATTTTAAGAAATTGTAGGTAAAGCAAAGAAGCCTGATTGTGCTGGTGCTGCACCCCTGGACAATGGTATGTGCTCTTCTTGGGACCCAGAAAGTGCTGTAGGTACGTTGTTAGCATCCCATATGCATTTGCATGGCACCTGACTCTTTCAAGGTGATAAGCGAACATTATTGGCTACCACTTCTCAGTGAATTAGAGAAGCCTGGTCTCTGTTTTACTTATGGGAAAATGAATTGGAGATGCTTGTTTGAGGTGAGTCTTGAACAGAGCTGGAGTTAGAGCTGTGGGTGTCTGTTTCTCTTTTCCTGCCAGAGAACTGGACATGCTGTCCCTCAGGTTGGGCACTTTTGTGACATAACATGGTGTAATGCTGCTTTGGGGCTTGGCATGCCTCTTTTGTCAGGTTTTTTGGTCACTTTGCCCATTTTCCCCTCTCAGAAGTAAGAATAATGATTGCTTAGCTCCTCTGTAATAATTAAGTGTTTGTGTATCATTTTATTTAATAGATAATCAGGAATTGCCCCTAATCTGGGGATTTTTGAGGATGGTCTTATGTGCAGTCCTCATGCAGAAGTGGAGTAGCTACTAGTAAAATTTAAGACTAAGTGAGCCTCAGGCTTCAGATCCTTGCTGGAGATGTTCACATAACTGCAGTGGTTGTTTCCTTCATTTTAAAATAGATTGAAACAAAGAATCCTTTTGCAGGCAGAAGACCAGTTGGCCTCTGAAAATATTTTGTATGCTTTATTAATTTAGGTAGAGGCATATAAAATTCCAAATTTTGAGTATAAATAATTATTGAGAAGCAGTAACAAATTTGTCATTTCCCTTCCGTCCTTTGGTAATCTACAGGGGTAGGAGGCCATTTCGCTCTCTTGCTTGCTCGCTTATGCCAGAGGAAGTGCAGTCCCCTCTTCTTCCATTCTTCCATTCATGTTAGTCTTTGTCTCCTCTGAAAAGCAGCAGTTCTCTCCATCCTAAATATCTGCAGTGCCAGTTCACTGTCCTCGCACGCAGCTCAGTTCCAGCCTGCTGTGAATGCGGTCTTGAGGCAAGTTTTTGGTCTTCTCCCAGATCCTTCTGAAAAGTCAATGTTCACTCTTTAAAGAGCCTGCAGGTGACGGTATCACAGCTCAAGGTGACAATTCCCACTATTCCATGGAAATGGCATATGGTAGAAAAGACTGTTCATATGGTTGCAATGGGTATGAACCAAAGGGCATTTTTAGAAACACATTCCCAAGAGCTAATAAAAATATATGGTATATAGGCTTCAAAAACTGAAGAAAGCAGTCAGAAGCAGAGAAGGTGTGATATCTGCCGGCAGGGCCAGCTCTGAGAAGAGTTTGCTGTTTAATTGGCCAAGTTAAACAAGATACAATTAGGGCTAACCCAGTCTCCTAGGATTCATAAACCCTTATTTGGAAATTTTGGGGAGATGGTGGGGAACCAGTGGCTTTAATTGTATCTTGTTTAACTTGGCCCCTTTAATCACTTACACTTCTCTGACTTGGCTTCTTTCATAGATGTCACACCTTTGAACAGCTGACTAGCCTTTCTTTTTTTCCCTTAATGTAACTTTTTTTGTATATTAACTGCTGCAAATCAGATTGAAGCCACATTTGTTTTCAATTTATTATATAACCAGATATGAATAATATTGTTAATATAATGGCTCAAGTTCTCTGCAATTTACATTCTTGAGAACAGAAGTCTTCTCTGCCATTCACAGAATTATAGAATAGAATCATAACATTTCTTAGGTCAGAAAAGACCTTCAAGATCATCCAGTCCAGCCATTAACCCACCACTGCCAAGTCCAGCATTAAATCATGTCCCTGAATGCCACATCCACATGTGTTTTAAATACCTTCAAGGACGGTGACTCAACCACTTTCTTGGTCAGCCTGTTTCAATGCTTGACAACCCCTTCTGTGAAGAAACTTTTCCCAACATCCAATCTAAACCTTCCCTGGTGCAACTCGATGCCATTTCCTCTGGTCCTGTCACTTGTTACCTGGGAGAAGAGACCGACACCCACTTGGCTACACTCTCCTTTCACGCAGAGTGATAAGGTCCCCCCTGAGCCTCCTCTTCTTCAGGCTAAGCACCCCCAGCTCCCTCAGTTGCTCCCCATCAGACTTATGCTCCAGCCCCTTCCCCAGCTCTATTGCCCTTCTCTGGACACACTGCAGCCCCTCCATGTCTTCTTGTGGTGAGGGGCCCAACACTGGACACAGCACTCGAGGTGTGGCCTCCCCGGTGCTGATAACAGCAGGACAATCACTGCCCTGCTCCTGCTGGGCACACTACTGCTGATACAGGCCAGGATGCCATTGGCCTTCTTGGCCACCTGGACACACTCTGGCCCTTGTTCAGCTGCTGTTGAGCAGCCTCACCAGGTCCTTTTCCACTAGGCAGCCTTCCAGCACCTCTTCTCCAGTTGTGTGCTGTTGCATGGGGTTGTTGTGGCCTGTGTGTAGGATCTGGCACTTCACCGTGTTGAACCTCATACAACTGGCCCCAGCCCCCACTCCAGCCTGTCCAGATCCCTCCGTAGAGCCCTCCTGCCCTCCAGCAGATCAACACTCCTGCCCAGCTTGGTGCTGTCTGCAAACTGACTGCGAATGCACTCAATCCCCTCATCCAGGTTGTTGATAGGGATATTAAGCAGGACTGTCCCCAGTGCTGAGCTCTGTGGAACAGCACTTGTGACTGGCCACCACCAGGGTGTAACTCTCTTCATCATCACTCTCTGGACCTGATCACCTGGTTGTCCTGCATGTGCCCATGACAGCACTCAGGATAATCAACTCCATGACCTTCCCCAGCACTGAGGTCAGGCTGACAGGCCTGTAGCTCCTCAGATCCTCTTTACAGCCCATTTTATAGATGGATGTCACTTTTGGTAACCTCCAGTCAATGGGACCTCCTCCGTCAGCCAGGTAAATGATGGAAAGTGGCTCAGGGAGCACTTCTACCAGCACTTCCCTCCCTCCCCTTGGGTGGATCTGATCTGTCTCTGTTGACTTTTGTGTGTGTGTCTTAAGCGGTGTAACAGGTCACTGACCATTCCCCCTGGCATTATGGAGGCTTCATCCTGCTACCAGTCCCTGTCTTCCCGCTCAGAGGATTTGGTACCAGGAAATCAACTGCTGTTACAATTAAAGAAGGCATTAAGTACCTTAGCCTTTAGCCTCATCCTTTGTCACTATGTTTCCTGCTGCATCCAAGAAAGGATGGAGGTTCTCCTTAGCCCTCCTTTTGCTCTCAGTGTCAACAGCAGTCAAGAAGCAACTGGGCTGATCATGCACAGACTCATTGCATATTTGTGCTGTACCCAGGGGCAAAAGCTGCTTTCCATACCTTCTGCTCTCCACGTCAGCCAGTAACTGAAATTACTGATCCATTAACTTCTCCACCAGCAGGAGACTGTGGCAATCCATATGGGCGAGATAAGGTGATCGCTATGGGCATCTTACGTGTGCCTACCTGTTAGACACAGCTGAGACAGTTAACACTGGAAAAGCAGAGCTGGGTGCCAAAATCAAAAAAATATTTAGACCAGTCGTCCAGGTGTACTTCACTGTGCCTGCTCTGATACATTGTGATTTTCTCTGTGTGCGTGTGCTGCTGTGGGGCTTTAAATATCAAGAGGTACCATTTTTTGTGTGATGTTCTTCACAGAGTTTACCTGATCAAACCAGTTCCTGTCTCTACTTACAGCAACTGCATATATTTTGGGAGATGTGGTCTGAACAGCCTAAACCGTGGGGGAGAATGGAAGCATGAGACTTTTGGCAAACCTCTTCCTAGGGCAGTGTTTTCACCACTGGAGGCCAAAAAAATGTTTATCAGGGAAGACTGAGCACAGCTGATCCTGCATTGGGGCAAAGATCTGGACAAAAGTCTCTTGAGCACCATGAAACTGCAGTTTTAAGATTTCTGTATGGAAATATTTTGATTTGGAACTTTTTTTTTGTCCGATCTTTCCTTTCAAAATAAAACTTTGACAAATTCAATTTTTCTTTATAAAGAAATTAGTCATAAGTAGACTTCAGTTTTTCTAACTGGTGCTGTTTTATGAGGGAATAAAAAATCCCACTGCAAGACTAGGGATTTAGTTCATCAATTCCTCTTGTCAGACACGTGGTTTGGGCCCTTTAAGGCTCAGAGTGTCATTTAAGGCTATAGCTAAGCTGAGCTAATCACCTATGACTTGCTCAAAGGGTCAGTGTTACTCCTCTCTTACCTCTTTTGTCCCTGGCTATCCAGTCCCTCCCATCTGCTTCTGTCTGAGCCAGCAGTGAGCCACCTCAGTGGGCTGAACCAGCACCAAGTGCCTGTCTGCTTGCAGTAAAGTTGGTTTTCTCCCACCCAGCTGAGCCCCTTAAACCAGCTTGCCATGAGGTCAAAAGAAAGAAGATCCAACAACCTGCAGCCATGAAGAGCGTGGAGGATGGAGAGCGAGATGCCACTCCATGGACTGCTGTATTATAAAATAGGGCACCTCCTTAAATCTGTTAGATAAATTGGGCCCTGACCTTCTGGCAAAATCTGCACATGAGGGTCTCATTCCCTTGGGACATAATGCAAGGCTGAGAGGCTGTCTCCCGCCAGCCTCACTGAGCGCCCATCCATTTATTCCTGGCTCTGGCACAAGCCAGAGTGGCAGAGGCAGTTTGGGACTGAAAAAAGTGGCATGATTCTTCTCCTCTGAAGAGTGGCTTTTTAGTAACATGTGGCATGTCAGTCACGTGAGCCAAATAGCCAAAGGTAAGAGAAATTACCAGTGCTGCTGATGGAACTGCATTTATAAAAGCAGTGTGTCTCTGGATTTTTCGTTTTCTTTTCTTTTTTTCCTCAGGTTAAAAAAAAAAATAAAAGGAGTAGAAGGAATTTAAATATAAAGCCATAAATATTGTGAAATTTAGCACTTGAAAGTGTTCCCAAAGTTAAGATTTCTCCTACAATGGTAAATTTGCTATGTGATACACAAGTAGCATTTGCTATTATTTTCTTGGATTTTGATGGACAGGTGTGGTTTGGGGTAGATTTGTCATTCCCAACTGTCTTGCTAGAGGAATGTGTGTGGGCAGATATGTTGCAATGAAAAACAAAGGCCAGAGTGATTATACTATGTAGGCCAGTATGAGTATAATATGCGTATACAACACACACTTCTCCACCAAGCCTCCTAGTTAGACAAGGTTTCATGCAGTTCTCCTGGATTCACCCAGATAATTCAAGTATTCTTATATCACACTCATTCCTGGGAGAGGAGCGTTGGGCAGCAGGCCCAATTTTTGTTGAATCCAATGCCACAGCTCCCAGTGATGCCTGAGATGGCCACCTAAAAACAGAGACTAGACAAGAATAAGGGAATAAAGGTAGGTGTTTATTTAAAGGGACTTCAGGGTACACCTCGGGCAGTCAAAAGGCTCCGTCCAGAATGGACTCTGGGTCATGAGTTCTTCACACTTTTATAAGCTTGGTTCATTTTCATATCAGGGTTAATTGTCCAATTATAACCTCAGTTCATTATGTAATTACCCGAAGTTTGTTCCCCTTCAGAGGCTTTAGTTTACAAATTTTGGGGCCTGGTGTCCTTGATGTGGAAACCTAGAGAGGTTTGTTATGTCTAACCAGCATGAGAGAACAGCAGCTAACAGGCAACAAGAGACTTCAGAGTTACATACTAGGCTGTACAGGATTTGAAAAATATAAAAGTTAAAACCTAAGGCATCACCAACTCCTTCTATTGTCCCTCTTGTCAGTGGCAAACTTTGGGATCCTGACATAGAAAGGAGAAGAAAAGCACCCAGCTGAAATATCGTGCTCGTGGCTGGGAAGGGGGAAGGATAGGGAGGAGAGGGCTTTGAGTCACTTAGTGGTGTTTATCTCTGCTTTTTCTTTTTTGTTTGTTTGTGGGGTTTTTCGGTTTTGTTCTTCTTATTCAGTGTAACATGAAGCCAGAGGAAGGAAGAAGAGATGGGGGAGCAATGGAGGGGTGTGGGAGTCACAGAGGCATATTCACATGCACCATTGTCACCTGCTTGGGAAGGATCTTATCTCACCAGTCCTGGATCAATTTGACTAATCTATTTTATCTCACCATCTAATCTATCTGTTTCTGCTGAGCTATCCATCTGCCTCATGGTATTGATCCCAACAGTTTTGTAATTGTATTTATTAAATGCCCTTTCACTCTCCTGGGAAGAAGGGTCTTGTGTAAAGGCAGATGGGGCAGCAAGGGGTGGAAATAACACACTCCACTGCTGCTGATGGCAAAGCCCTCAGCACCCTCTACGAGCCCTCCAGCCTTCCATTTCTTCCTCCTTGTGCAGCCCTTCCTCATCACCCCAGCTTCAAAGCACTGGAGACAACCATGCCAGGGGAGCCCAGGACAGTGTGCAATGGCAGAGGGATTGCTGCCAGCAGCAAAGCCACGTGCAGAAAATGGAGCAGTGTCCCATCTCCAGCCTCGTTCCAAGCTGAAATACATCTGTTTCCAACAGTTAGCTAGAGAAGGCTGGAACCGCCGGAACTTCTGAGGGAAAAAAAAGTGAGGGAAGAAGTATGATATTTGTGATTTGGAAGGAAACAGCTTTTTATTCCCGCACAACATCAGATTTAATCCAGAGATGTGCCATGACACCTTCCAAAAGTAAACAGATCCTTAGAGAGGCTCAGGAACATCCTCTGGGTAGATAATCTGCTCAGCAACAGAGTCTCCGCCTGACTGCGGGAACCAGCTGCCACGTGAAGCCCTCAGCAGTTTGCCTTTGTTCTTTCTGTTCGTCCCTATTTAGACAGGAACCCATTCTCTGTGTGGGATTGGGCATTTTATTTAGAAATCAGTGCATGTTATTTTGAAATCAAAATTTACTTCAATCCTAAATTTACCTACATTGACCTCCACACTTTTTAACCATAGAAAACACTAAAAACCAGCAAAGTTTCCTGCATGATGAATTGTGTGTGTGTGTGTGTGTGTGTTCATGCTTATGTATTATCCTCATTTTCCATCCCTGGAGTGTATCATGTCTCACCTCTGAGATTTGTGGGGAGACTAAAGGACGCTGGGGTCACACTTGTCTCTGTTTACAGACTTTCTTCCAACTTCTTCCTAAGCAGGAAGTGCTTTCTGATTAGCCTCATTTTTTTCATATCAGTATAAAGCTTTTATCATGTATTTGTTGTGCAGGAATAACATGCCAAACCGTGGAGACCTACTGCTTCCGCTCAGAGGTATTTCCCCTAGCAAAGCACAGCAGCTTCTGAATTATGCGTTAGATAGACACAGGGATTGCAGGGAATGCTGCAGGCATCGCAGAGCAAAACCCAGGTGGTTCCCAACTCAGAGCACTGACGAAGGCTAGTTCTCAGGGATTCAGGAGCACCAGGCTGCCTTGTGCAGCAGAGCATGTTTGCCACCCTCTGCTGCTGCTGGCTCACTGGCAGAGGGGGAGGTTTAATTTGCCTGGTTATGCGACAGCCTTTGAATACAGGCTGCAGCCAGGCAGACTCTGCTGAGCAGTGTATTGTTAGCTTGGGTTCTGAAATACCTCAGCTGCTGCAGGAAGGGATCCTGAGCAAGCTAAAACCACTTTTCCTTGGCCATAACACCTCAAAGTCCCTTTTAAATTCTGGTGAATCCCTTTGCTCATGGAAAGGTTATATACCCATTAAGTAGCCTGTTACCCCTCTCTTGGCTCTTGTTGGAGACACAGAAGCTGGCAGCCAGTGTAGGGCCAGGCCTTCTGGCTACGGAGGGGGGTTGTTGCTGAAGGGATATCTTCAGCCCCATAGGAGAGGGTCACATCTCCCCATCTGTTTATGACTTGGTCCGTCCTCAGTTATCAGCCTTTCATTAGGAAGTGTGAAAGTAACATTGCATTTAAAAACATTATTCAAGTATGCTAGTTGTCTAAAACTGGCATTTATAATGCAATTTCATAAAAGTTATATATCGACAGTGCAACACTTTAAAAGGCCCTTTCTGATTAACAAGGCTCAGAATGGCTCCCCTGATTCCCCTAGTTGTGTTTTAAGAGAGGGAATAAAATGCTATGGATCTTGAAACAGCTGAAATCATAATATTCCAATATTATCTGCAGCCTTGTTGTTCTTAGAAAGCAGTGTTCTGTGATCAGCAGCTTTCCTGCTCCAGAGAGGGGTACAGCTGACAGGGTGGTACAGTGGCCAAATGGCACTTCGGCTGCTCCTGCTTCCGTCTGAGCCTCGGGGACCATGGCAGTGCCAGGTTCCTGCCTGAGCTGATTCCATGCACTCACAAATTATACCACCTTCGCTGCCTCCAAGAAGTTGAGTAACCTCCGTGAGGTGGGAATTTGTGTTTGCATTCCTGCACCCTTGGGCAGCTGCTCAGTTCTTGATATCTCTCTAGGTGAAAACAGATCGGATGTGCTGTATTTTCACCAAAGACCTCCCCTTGCCCCATGTTCTGGCAGTTCACACACCAAACAGCGATGCAAGATCCTCAGGATGCTTGAGTGAAGCTCAAAGTCTCCAAACAGCAGCGTACAGTGAAACAACAGATCTACTGGTCAAGTGGAAGAGCAGATACAGGCAAAAAACCTCATTATGTGGGCTGTGCAAGGGAGCTGGTGACATGGACTCTGGGCTCTTGTTAGAGCTGATTCTGTGAGTGCAATATGAGTCGCACCCCTGCAGGCACATCATGGAAAAGGTGATTATTTCTGATTTTGTTGGTTAGAGGTAGATGGCACCCCTTCATCCAAATCACACTCTTCTCTCTGCCACACACAGGAAAAACTGGTAGGAACACTGTAAGTCCTTTCATTGTCACAGCCGTGGATTTAACTGGAATTTTAATTGCAGATTTTTTCTCTGTTTTGCTGAAGTTAATTTTACTGGTTTGGTTCTCTTACCCTTCATCAGCACATTCCATAGAGACTAGCAGCATATCATCATGCTGGCTCACCTGGAGGAAAGCTTTGCGAGAAAGGCACTGAAATACAGAGAGCAGTGTCTGCTCTTTTACTTAGGCAGTAAATCTACTGCTTTATTATTGCTGTTGGGAAACACCGAGCCAAATTCTTTGCTAGCAAAACATTGGCTTCGGTGGAGTTCAGCCAGCAGAGAGTTTAGTTTCCTGTTTTTGTTCCAAATCGAAGACTATGCTCAGCCCAATTGTTGTCGTTGTTTTGCTAGTTAGCTGGTTTAATTTAAAATAATTATGTGTTGTGAGTTGGTTGGGGTTTGTTGTTTTTTGTTTGGGTTTTTTTTTTTTTGTAAATTCTTCTTCACACATCACTTTGTTTGTAGCAGTCAGAAACAGAAAAAATGATGGTATTGCTACATATCCCCTCCTTTGTTCAGGAGTTATGAAACTCGAGGTCTCATCCAAAGTAAAAGCTTAGCCCAGGCTGAGCACAGCTTGGCATGACCTGCTGCCCAGGTAGGTGGCCACATTACCAGCCCAGGGATGAGTCTGCAGCTGGTTCTTACAAGAGACCCGGGGTGCTCAGCTGGGTTTTCTAGTGGCACAGCAGCCCCCCAGAAACTCCTCTCAGCCCCTCAAAGAGTGGCAGAAGTGTAACTCATGACTTGCCAGGGCAAGCCCCATCCCTCAGGTACCTGGCATTAAGACACTGAAGATGTTTGCTCCAGGGGCTATTATTAACTCACTCCTCATACAAGCGCTGGCATCTGAGGGTCCCAGCTTAGTTGGGGCCTGTAGCTATTCCTGCAGTATAAATGTTATTTATACAGTGCAATTAAGGAGAGGTTTAATGTAAACTGCTGCCAGCACTGAGTTAGGTACCAAAGTGGAAGGACATTCTGTGAGATATTTTTGAGAACCAAAAGCACGAAGTTTTAAACTCCTGTTAAACAGGGAGACAGCTTTCTCAGAGAAGTTAAGCAAAACAAATAGCAAACAACCCTGTTTGGAGAAGTAGCTATCTTGTGAGCAAACTAAACCTAAGCGTAAGCCAGAGACAGGAGCACAGTCGTCTTGTCTTGTCTGTGTGCTCCCAGCCAGCTGCAGGCTGCCTTATTCCTAATCTTTGCATAGCAGGCTTTGAGAAAACAACTTGCTCTGTTTTAGTACACCAAAACCAACACAGTCACCACTCTGTAAATGAATGTCAGAGAAGGACTAAAGCAGATATTCATAAACATCACACCCGGCTGTTTGTACAGTTCTTCATCATACTCAGGTCTGGATTCCCCTGGGGATTTCCACATTCACTCCACCCAGAAAAAGGATTCAAGAGCAGGCTTTGCCCCCACAGAGGTCCTGAGCACCAGCCAGACTTTTGGGTTTCTCCATCTTTCTGTCTTTTGAAACAAGCAAAACAGCTGGAATCCCATGTCACAGGCCAAGTGAACTTTTGGAGTATGTTTTCACTGGTGCAGCATTGATTTTACTAGGATCAATATAAATATTACGTTAGCTTGCAACTGCTAATTATATCAACATAAACTTAATTTATAGTGATGATCACAGTCCTAATGCTGTGCTGCTGCCAACCCTCACAACTGATGCTTAGAGACATCACGTAAACCCAGCCATTAGCAATCAAGTGAATGCTCCCATTACACATCACTGATACTGGCTAAAGAACTTTTTAATTGACTTCTTAGGGTTTATGGCAGATGATGCAGACTGTGTGTTTAAGTTCAGGATTTTTTTTCATGTTTTGTATCTGCTGCTGCTTTGATAGATGCTGGTCTTAGAGTAAATAGTGTAACATTATGTGCTTGAAATTGAAAAGACTGAGTTTGTTTCACTTGGAAAGAAGATAAAAAAGATGGCTCAAGAGAAAAGTCTATGAAGGAATGAACAGCACAGAGGAAGTTAAATGGGAACATCTCTCCCCGATCTGCTAAAATAAAACTACTGAAAGAGTCATTGAAATGAAAAGGTGATAAAATCAAAAATGGTCAAAGGGTTTTTCCCCATAAACAGAAAGTGAAATTTTGGTTTCTTGAGAAATCACTAAGGTCAGTAATTCAGCAACTTTCAGATAGGGATTGCACATTTATATTTAAAAGACTATCAAGAGAGGTTATGCTTAAAGCTCATGCTCCCAGGCAGGAATGTAAAGCTTTAGGATCCTGTGGCTTAAACTGCTCTTTAAAAACCTGGAGTCAGGCTGACATCTGCAGAGAGGCTGGATAAGACAATAGGGGTTTTCTTATCCCTTTCTACTGAAGCACTGAGCAACAGCCATAGGGAGAATTAAAAATGAAAAGTACACCACCAAACCAAAAAAACCCCCCAAAAACCCAAACAAAAAACCCCACCAAAACCACATACAAAAAACCCCTAACCCATGAAACAAACAAACAAACCAAATGGCTTTTAGTCCTAAAAGATTCTAGGTTTGAGATAAGGTACTGAAATTTCAGATGCTCCAGCGCTGAGGGAAAGCTTACTGTATGGGGGGATTTTCAGTGCCCCTGTCTGCAAAAAACCTCCCAGAGGTATCAGTGAAATAGGGTTATTGAGTTGCACAGAGGCTATGGCAGTGAGCCAGGAGGCAAATTATTGTAATAAACTCAGGATCTGAAGGCTAGGGGACAGTAAAATAGTGTCTAGGCTGCTGGGGGTTAGAGGCAGCGCTGAGGAGTGGGTAGAGCAGGGATATATAGCACAGGATGAGATGAACAGCATGTTTTATTTCCCAAATAAATCACAGTGACAAAGTTTCACACCTTTGAGCAGCACTTGGAACACAAAGTACCTGCATAGTCATGCACCAAACTGAGAGCTTTCTGTTTGTTTTTAATAGTAAGTATTTTTATGTCTCTCTCTCTCTCTCTCTATATATATATCTGTGTGTATGCTTATTTTAAAAATTCATATGTTTATATTTATACATACATAAGTATCTGCACTAATTATGTGTACAGGTATTGTTTATATGCCATAGCTTCTATGATGCATATTCATCACATCAAAAAGTAGCTTATTCTGCCTAGACTAGAGGTTTAAAATGGTAAATACATTTTTTGAAAGCACTCTATCCTAGCCAAGATATATCCATAGCTGTCAATATAGAGATATTTTTCAACGGAAAAATCTCCAAATAAACCAGTGGGCTTAAGCTCAGCAGGTTTTGGTAACTGCGGGTGACATTTCTAAATACTGTGTAACTCCGAAGCACTGGAGCAGAGGTGGGTAACATCTTCCTGTGAGATGAGTACAGGGGAAGGACTTTGCCCCCACCAGGGACCTTGGCTTTACTTTTTATAAAGGGGTATTTTAAAATGTACCCTTAAAAAAGAAGCGATGAATATGAAAGCATGCTTGCCAAGCCCTTTCAGATTAGCATAAATCTAGATTCCCTGCTAAGATGTATGTCACCGTTTATAAGATGTTTATTGATCTGTATTTATGTTTGTCGAGGACTCTGCTAACTTCAACTACAATTGAGGATTCGGATGAATTGATTAGAAATGTATCCAGATGAAGCTGTTCCCTTTGCCTGGTTTTGTCTGCATCCCTGTCACACAGAATAGTCTGCGTGCTAAATGGCAGCTGGATCTCGAGATGATTCTGTTTTGGCAGATTTTCAGAACGGTTTCTCTGTTTTGCCTACCTGATTTGCCGTCTGTTGAATCTGGTGACATTTGTTAGCACGCAGATGGGGGAGTTTTTAAAAGTGCACATTGCAAGTACGTGTGGAGCAGTGAGTATTCTGTGCTTAGGTGTAGAGCTGAAGATTGCTGCCATGGATAGAACAGACTCAAAAATACAATAATTTTCTTCACAGCAGGATGAAATTTATGCTTCAGTTATCTGATTTCCAGGTTCCATCACCTGTTGGCTTTTTGGTGTAAAAACCCTCTCCTGGCAAAAAAAAAAAGTTCAAAGAAGATGGAATTAATCATTGTAACGAATCATAGTAAGCAACAAAGGGGTTTTAACTCCTTCCAACGAAGTTCAGCAATGCTCAACAGCCCATTTAATGGCAAAAGACATTTGCCATCATAGAGGATTTCCTGTTCTGCAGACATAAATCTCTGCTTGCATGGAAAGCAACAGGCTAAAATGCTCTTCTGATCATTTTGCATTAAGCACATGCTGGCAAGTGTATTAGAAGTGTCATGCACTCTAAGACAGTTTAGAAGAAAATACTTTTGGCCTGTGAACTCACAGTTTTGTGCAACTTGCAGGTTTTCTCCTGGAAATAATAGTGGTAGCCATATTTTGACAAGCTTGGGATCCAGCATTCACCTTTTCATCACCTTTGTGTTCTTCACTCAGTCTAGTGTCCTTCCTAAAAGCTAAAGCTACAAAATTGTGTCTCATCTCCTAGTTGTGCCATTGCTTGGATAAGAAAGTGTAATGGACATAAATGTGCCTCCTGCTAGGCAGCCACTTCAGAGTAATTTCGGCTACAGATTTACTCTATGCAGCCGAATGATTAAATTATGGCTGAGACATAATGACTGAGACATTCTGTTGCAAGACAGAGTGGCACCCTCAAGGCTTCAGGCTGATACATTTACCATAGAAACACAGAGAGAGAAAAATATTTGTTTCATTAAAATTAAGACTGTTTTTCACCATGACATAACCTTAAAATGGAGAAATTCGCTTGTTAAAATGGAATAATTTAAGAACAGTTAGTTTCACAGCATGACACACCCCACAATATTATGCCAAATTACAGGTTGAGCAATTGAAATGGCTAAAAAAGCTTTAGCATAAAGATTAATTCCTGACTTTCCTTGTCTTCATTCAGAAGCTCTGAAAGGTTACAGCTGGGTCTAACAAAGCCCTTAGATGCAGGATAATACAAATGAAATATAATAGCTAAGATAGTGTGATAAGAAGATACTGTCCCAAAACTGGCTTCTTTTTTTTTAACCTACACAAATTGAATTGAACTGCAATTGAATTGATCTCAGAATTAAAAAGATGAATTGAAAGTGTTCAGTGGACCTGCAGCCCAGTGTGAGAGAGAAGTATTTTAATATTCATAAGGAAACACAGAAAGCAGAGTCTGCAAATTTCAAAGCCTTTCTCTTCTCATCCAACAGTGATCCTTATGCACACGGAATCTGGAGGAACAGGGTGGGTTCTCCTAAGGCTTTCAGGGCAATGAGCGCAGTGCCGTTCTGACATTAAATGAGCCATCCCACAGTTTAACCGATTCATGAGGAATTCTCACGGGAGAGGATCTGAGAGCTGTGGGATGATGAGCACTAAGAGACGTTGGGAGAGGTGCTCACTCACGCAGCCTCACCAGCTGGGTGAGTACGTGATACAGAGGTCAGCTGAGGTTGGCTGCTCCTCCTTCTCTCCTGCTGCTTTTACTGACCTGAAGTTCCTCTGAGCAATAAAGAGGCTGAAAGCCTGGAAATGAGCTGGGGGTCAGTAGCACCATGTGATCTGTCGGTTCTTCAGACCCTGTCAGTGGATGGCCTGCAGACCATGGCTTGGGACTTGCAAGGGAACTGAAGGGAAAGGAGGCCAAAACTTTGATAATAAAAAAAACTTGCACCACTTTCAAGAATTCAGTTTAACATGGATCTCGTTAAAAGAGTACAAACATCTTAATTAGATGTACATAAACTAATTTAATCCTTTGCTTAAGTCAGTTTACTGTGATTCATCAGAGCTAGCTAAAAGCAGTGCGTGTAAGGATTACACTGGTTTAAATATCTACATTATAGGTGTGCACTGATTTAGTTACATTGATTTGATATAGATTTGATTATGTAAATGCAACATTCCCTAATTTCATTGGTTTATTGATATGGTAGTTAATTAAGCAGGAAAAGCATGTAGAAAGAAGGATCTTGTTTTAGAGTAAAAAAGGGTTAATGAATAATTTAATATATTTATTCTGTTTATAGATATTTGATAAAAATATGGACTATTTTGATTTTACATCTTCTTTTCTTTACAAATCTAATTAAATTATTTTCATGCCAGTTGGACAGACTATACTAGTATTAAGGGCAGGCCTTGTGCTTTTATGTGAAGGTGGTAAATTTGAGAGAGTTGTCACAGCATAAATTCCTACAGGTGAAAACCACAAGTAGCTAAGGTCAGTCTGCCTCAAGTCAGAAGACTGCCACTGTTCTGAGGAGCTGATGCTGTGTGTGCAAGGCAAGGTGGTTACAGTCAGATGGTGGAGCCCACACAAACCACTGCATGGTGTCAGGTAGTCAGCAAGATTTGCTGCTGATCTCAACCGTAGTCTAACAATTACCATGTTCTGCATAAATACCATGAGAAGGAAGAGTTTCAAAGACTAGAAGGGGGCTAATAATGTGTCAGTGCAGACACTTTTTTGCTGGAGAAGGAAATCCTGGAATGAGTGCTGATTTGACAGTTTGCTGTGTTTTTATACTGAGCATGAGACATTCGAATGAGGGTGGTCAGCCTGAACGTTTAAATCAGACAGGACACATTCAATGCAACTGGGAAATGGAAAACAGTGGAGGAAAAAGGTATGGGATCAAAGTAATGGGCAAAGGTCCCCGTCTCTCTAGGAGCATCCTGGGTCAGTGAGAATGAGGAGGACATTAAAAGGGTGTTGCAGTGATGCAAGTGCAGGAGAGTAAGAATTTTAGCAGCATGGCATGACACAGAGATACCATGGAAAGACAAAGTACATGACTTGGCCACAAGCAAGAAACAAGAATATGAAGAGTGACATATGCAGAACTGGATGCATAGACAGCAGCAGAGAGGACTGACCAGAGGCTAACACTGCAATAATTAGAGCAAACCGAAAGAAACGATCAAAAGGGTTAAGGAACTTTACTTTTTAAAAGTCAGTTGACTTTGAAATGGTAGATAAAGAGGTGTAGAGGCAAGGTGGGTGCAGTTGTGTAGTTGGCAGACTGAGACAAGAGATACTGACCTGTGAATTGCCCTCAGTCATGTGATTTATGGGTGGCTTATAGGTTAGGGAAGCTCAAGATGAAGCAGCAACCAAACCTTTGGCCAAAACGAGGTAGTTAGAAACTGTGAGAAAAGTTGCTTTTTAGAGCAAGGCAGGAGAGCACCCAAGACACAATTAGAAGAAAGCAGTTCCAGGTAGTGGTTGGCTGGATATAGGTGAATGTATTTTGAGGAGCAGGGAGGAGTGAAGGTCTATTCTAAGGTGGGATTACTGTACATCTTTGTGCAGGGAGAGGAAAGAGCCAGGAAACTGTGAGAAGAGGACAGATGAGATGGATAGAGGTGCCAGAAGGGAGATGAAACACTCCTGTGTTTTGGAAGACAAGAGGTTACAGAGGAGGAGGCAGAAGGGAAGGTCAGATGGTTGAAAAGCTGCTCTGTTTTCACCTTCAAGGAGGCTGGCCTGAGATGGTGAATGGCAAGAGGAAGGGAGGGTTTGACGTAGGTCAAGGAGTGAGGTGGAGGAGCAACTGGCATTGTGCAGCATCCAGTCAAGTTGAGTAGAGAAGTGACCTAGATGGGAAGATCACTGACATTAAGAGATGGGGGGGGATATAGGAGTATTTGGGAGAGGGATGTGCCACAGCCACCTAGAAGGGAGTTTGGAGGGAGGGGGCAATGCAAGAGTATGAGCAGTGCCAGGAGTAGTAAGTGGCCATGGAATGGGGGTCTTAGATCTGGACTTAAGACAAATGGGGGGAAAAGGCATGAATTTGCAGTGGTGGCAGGGAAGGGAGATAATGTCTAGGGAAAAGCACAAGGCGGGTTTGTGGGAACTGCCTATGCATCAGGATGAGAGAGGACTCTGCCGAAAAGAGGACTGGTGTACGGACAAGGCTGGGAGAAAAGCAGTCACAAATTTGAAGCTGATGTCTGTGGCCATGGATCTTTAGTCTCCCCTGCCTGTGTGGAAATGCTAACCCTGTGTGATTCAATTACTTCAGATTTCCTTGATTTGGAGGCAGTTTCCTCTTCCTCAGCAACACTGTGCACAGTCATCCCTCTAATTGCAGCAGGAGCGCCGTCATACCCTGCAAGCACAGAGCTTGCAAGCTTTCAAAACATGATGGTGCTCTGGGATCAAAGCTTGCAAGGGTCCTTTTTAATTAGTATCACTTTATATTTTGTGGGTCTGTCTCCACATCTCTAGCTTTAGCCCATTGTAAACAAACACCTTGGAAACCTGAATTAGGTGTAAACATGATTATGTGAAACAAAAGGTTTGAGAGGTGTGAACTGCTTTTTATATGCCTCCAGGAGTGGTTAAGCCTGACACTTAAAAGAGTGATTTAAAAGTCAGCATTGTATGGTTCACAGCTGATTTCAGCTGAAGGCTTCGTTTGGGAGCTTCATGCTGCCATCTCAGGACGTAAAGCCCCATATGTAATGCCTCCAGCTCCAAAGTCAACCCGCATCCTCTTCCCAACTACTCCTGTATATACAGTCTATCTTGATGCTTGTGGTGCACTGAAAATGGCCCCGGCTGTGGCTGTCTCGTGAACTGGGGTCCTTTGATCTAGACCCCGGGGCAGGGGACAGAGCAGAGCAGCGTCACCTGCTGCCAAACCATGGGTGGTGGCTTGTTTGTTTTCAAGGGGTGTTTTATTTTCCTTCTCTGCTCCTCTTTCCTCCTTGTGTTTAGACATTGTTTTACAAATGTGCCTCTGTTGAAGCTATATTTAGGGCTTGTTTTCTAATTTGGCACTAGTTAGGCTCTCTCACACAGATCTTCTTGTTTTTTGGTTTTGTTTTTTTTTTTAAATTTTTATTTTAAGCGTGTGATACCTTTAAACGTGTAAATATCCGGCCTAATTGGAATGCCTAAACAGTCACTTCCCAAACTGCCAAGATGTTAAAATCTGTTGATGTGTGCAGTCCCGAAGTTACCATGGCAACCACATCCATTGCCAGAGAGACATGCTCGATCCCCTTCAGCTTGTGGACGGCATCCCTCAGCCCCAAACTTTAGGCAGCACGTTTATTTCCAGCTCCTGAGCAGCTTGCTGGGCTATAGCTGCATCCTGATGGTGAATGGGAAAGGGGAGGGAGCCCTGGCCCGCTCCCAGGTGGTGAAGGTCGCTCATACACCCAAGTCCTGCTGCACAGGAGGCTCAGTCTAAGCAGCCCAAGGGTGGCATCATCGTCCTTCGCCCTGGGTGAGGCAGGACACAAGCAGGACTCTCATGGGATAATGAGATATATCTGACTTTCCATGGCAAAAGGATGAGAAGCACCGTGAGTAACTGAGAAGGTGTGTTAGTGGGTGCTGGCTGGGTCTCACTGCATGATGGTGAGAGCCTTGAATCGCTGCCCAGGTGGTTCTGGGCCAGTCACCACCGCTGCTGCTGGGGCAGCTGTCAAGGGGCACAGAGTACACCCACCATGGTGGCCCACCTCCAGTAGGAAGGGGTGATCCTCTGAAAAACCTGAGCAGATGGTGAGAGAGGCATAGTTACTCAATGCCTCCTTATGAAAAATAGCAATCACTTTTTTATCCTTCAGTTTGTTCTCCGAGGCAACTTCTTCTGGAGCAACTTCCAGAAGCTGGTTTTGTTCTTTGCCTCACAAACTACAGTTATATACTAGAGCCAAGGTGAGTGTGTGGGGTTTGCATTTTTTTCCTTTTGTGGTAAAGCATTATGTGAGTAAGATGAAATTTGCAGTTCCTTTCTCACATCTTTTTGTCCTTCTTTAGTCTCAGGGTTTCTACCCCTGAAGGGTCCACAAAACTATTGCAAAAAGACTTTTGGAGAGAGGCTCAAGCAGGTGTTGAGAGTTTCCTGCACTGAGGCTTAGATTGAAAATACACAGGGATGGACTCAAGAGCTGACATACAATGTTTGCTGCAGCTTCCTGGGCATGAGAGCTTGTTTTCATTTTACATTTGAACTAAATCCAAGAAAAACAATGTGGCTATGCAGAAAGGTTTGCCTTTTGTCTTGCTACTTTTGTGAAACTTGCCTGGGCTTTCCATTAGGAGTGAACAGCTTTTATGATTACAGTGTCCAACATCAGACAAAATGCTTAAGAACTTTGTGCTTTTAATAGCTTTGGTATTCCCACCATCTCTGACAATTGCAATCCATGTAACCATTAGGTTTATTTTTACATCTATAAATATTTATTTATATATATGTGTACATATATGTGTACACATCCCTTCATTTTCACAGCTGGACAGATACAGTATCAGTCATCATGAAAGTATGCTCCAGCAACAGTCACTCTCTGCTCCTGTTTAATAACCTCTCAAGACCAATAAACTCACATCAGCATTTTCAAAAACCATGTCAAAAAGCCTCCTTTCAAACTCATGTATTTGCTTAAAATTAATAAATATATGTTTAGAAAATAAAAAGCAGTCTGGGTTTGAAGTTTGAGTTTGATTTCTGCTATTTAAAAAAAACGCTGCTGTACTTAGAGCTTTTCAGATTTGCACGAGTCAAGTTTAACTCTCCAAGAATGAAGATTAGAAATTTAAAGATTACTGATATTCCAGCCACAAGTGCTAGGAGCCATTTGTTGTTGTTCATTGCGGGCAGCTCCTGACACAATGTTGGGGTGCCAGTGAGCCAGGGTCCAGCTGAGCAGGAAAATTGCAATCCCCCTCAGAATCTCAGCGGCTTGGGGACTGCTTTCTTCATGTTCTCTGTACTAGTGCATTTCTGTTAATCTAGTTTATGCCATGTTTTCTACCCAAAACTCAACAATCCTCTGTAACAGTTAGTTTTTGTTGAGGATTATGTCAGCTTCTTAACAGATGAGCTGTCTTTCACTGCGGTCACATCAATAAACACTAGTAGTGTGTAAGGAGGAGCGCTGTCCCTTGCAGAGCTTTGCTCTGCCTTTTGACTCCTGCTCCAAGGGAGAAATCCGTGCTGGGTTTCATAGAACTTTCTCGGTTGCTGTGAAAGCATTGTCTAAGGTTCATAAGATAAAACAGATTTTTCTTCATGGGGTGGTGGGTTGGCCACTTAATTTTGCCTTCACCTCCAGCAAGCTCTCTCTTGTTTCTGTCTTCTGGGTGATTTATCACAGGGATGTCTTCTCAGGTCCTGTAGCCTTAATAGGCATTAAGCAATATTTAAGCAAATATTTTGTCCAAAATTCACTAAAGACGCTGTGTCAGCTGGGAAATGTAGTGCACTGTTTTCCTAAGGGGATCCCAAAATTCCACCTGCCCCCAGGATAATGCTTCCAGAGTAACAGAGAGGCCTCAGGGGCAGGACGTGGGATGTGCATTATTCCCCTCTAGTCCCAGACACCTGTTCTTACTTTATTCAGGATCAGACCTGTGGTTCTCGGCTGCTGCAAATCAGAATAGTTTGGAAGGCTTTCAGCTAATGACGGAAAAAAATCAGCTGTAATCCAATTACAGAAGAAAGAGATGAAAAGAGCAAAGATGTTTCCTGCCCGCTACACTAGGAATGATAATTTTAACTACACTTCTAATCCTAAATATTTTAGCAAATGAGCTGCATGAGCTCGCCATGCTGCCGACTCTTCCCCATTCCAGTCAGTTTATTGCCTGCACAGCCATGCAAAGCATCCCCCTCTCAAATGGACATCTCTGTTTTAAAAGGAGCTGTTCTTTGCCCTCTCTTTTTTGACTTGATCACCCTGACGCAGGCAGCCTGAGAAGAGGAAATTTTACTGCCAGTTGTCTCACTTTTATGAAAAGAAAGAGACATGGCTTCTCCATTCCTGGTGTCTTCTCCTGGAGCTCCATAAGCAAGAAGGATTGCATGGCTATCTGAGCCCAAACAAGACTACAGACAGTTTAATTTGTCTACCAATTACCACCCATCTGTCATGAATTAAGGCAGGAAAGGACAAGCAAGTTTATTTTCTATTCTAGCCCTGTTACCTCCCTGAAGATTTTCACTCTGGGGGGAGATGGAGCACGTTTTTCTCTGAATAAAAGTTTCAAACACAAAAAAGGAGAGGACAGTGCCCTTCAAAACTCTGGGAACGTATGTCAGAGATGCTTTGAAGTTATGCTACATCCTTTTCAATCCCACGTGGGTGCCACAACCCTGGGGTCCTGCAGTCCCAGGTTAGCTCAAACCTGGTGCAGCTCTTTTGAGCAGAGCTGTGCTTGTGCCTCTCTACCGCATAGACATAAAACTCTGCCACAGGCAAGTGTGTGGGCAACACCACGTAATGTTCTGTGTGACCTGACGCTCAGCCCTGTATTTTTCTTTTTGGGTTTCTTCTCCCACCTATTTGGGCTCTGAGTTTCCCAAGGCAGAGGTTCCTCTCCTGAGCCTATGGAGTGCTCTCCACAGAGGAGGCTCAGTACAGCAAGGAAAAATTACTGTAGTGGAGAAGGAGCAACTGCAAGCCCAGTCAGAAAGAAAACTACTTATTTTCCATTGGAAAAAAAAAACCAACCCAGAACATCAAAGGATTTTAATAGTGTTTAAGTAATGCTTTTTTAAATGCGAAGATACTTGTTTTCTCAGTCATTTGTAACAAAACCTATTACATGTACGACAGTGCAATCCATCATAAACACAATGAAACATGTAAGGTGGGAGGAGAAACTCATGACATGTTTTTAATAGACATTTCTTCCCTTCCCCCTCCAAACTGAAGGTATTTGTTATGACTTTTACTTTAAATGGGGAAAGAGGAGAGGGAGGGGAGTACGTTCTGAATTCACTGGAGAAGAAGGAAGATTTGTTTTATTTTATTTTAGTAGCTCCAGGCTGCCTTTGAGTAACTGGGTATTACAGTCTTGGTGCATCTCTAATTAATAAGATCAACTGCCCCTGAATTTTCTTTTACAAACTAATTTAGATATGTCAAGGCTGCAATTATTTTGAGAAAGATCTGACTCTTCGCTTATTCATCTTTTCTCCTACTCCATGAGAAAATAAAACCGTCAGCTTAAATGCCCTTTGAAGTCTGTTTTAGGTACTTGATTGAAAATTAAGTACTGCCTTGCCACTGTTAAAAGTGGCCAAGGTTCCCGTTCTTTTTTCTTTTTCCCTCACCCCCACCCTACAATTTGCAAAGGATAATGAGCCCTGAGATCTGGCTTATTTCCAGATACAACCTAGCACTGCTGTGGCCATCTGGGCCCCTACCCCCGCCTGTGATGGACGTCACGGGTGAGATGGCAGCACCACCGGGGTCACTGGCAAAGCACCTGGCTCTGCTGTGCCTGGCATGGGAAGGGTCTGACCCTGCAAGGTGCTGAGTGTCCTCTGGCTCCAGCTGACTTCTCAACCCCACGCAATCAAGTTCTCCCTTAGTCCCAGAGAGCCCTTGGATTTATGGGGAACAGCTCTGAAAACTCATAAAGATCAAACCATTTATTGGGGTGAGTGGTTTACTTTTATTTGGCAGTGTTTGTGGAGCCCGGGCACCGGGCTTGTGTTATAAAAGTTATTGCATGTAAGGTGCTTCCCAAAATCCTACTCCAATAATCCCTTCTTGCTAGAAGCCTCCAGAAAGAAAGAAATGAGGCAGGGAAGAAGAGAAGGAGGGAGAATTTGGGCTCCCACTGGTTAAATCCTATTGGTCAAGCTTTCATCTCTTGGCTGAGGCTGTGCATCTGGAATAGTTCCCTCGGGATGCTGAAACAACAGGCCAAAACAACAGGCCCAGCCTGAGCTATGCATTTATTCACTGGGGGAATGGTGCAACAAGGCAGAGCAGCAGTTCCCTGACCAACACAAGAACTGGATCCACCAGCAGAAAGAAGAGCTACCCATGCCTGGGTTTTACAAGAAGATCTAGTTTTTGTTGCAGAAGAAGTTGAGCCCCTTCAAATGAGGAAAAGCGGCCTGGTTGTAGTTTTGTTTTGGTTACTCAAGCTGGGTTTCCTATACAGGCAGCATGATTTCACAGTGTCCTGCCTGCCGCAGAGGAGAAATGTTTTCCCCCTTCCTCCCTTCCCCGCCTCTTCCATACCAAATTCAAGCAGGATCAGCAAAAAGCCTGGCAGGAGGGACACTAGCAGGCAGGCAATTCCCTGACACCCCATTGAGCATCCTCCACCCTAACCCCTGCACGGTGTGGTTTACGACTTAGACTTTATTATCTGCTGACAAACGAAGACTTTTCTGGAAAGCAAGCCTTTTTTTCCCAGAAGCTGACAGAGCCTGACCGGAGCATAGCAAGCTCTCAGCAGAACGTTAGCTGTGCCAATTCATTTATTCGGAGGTCTCAAGCTAGCATTACATCCTAGGTGATCATAAATGCTGTCTGGCTGGAGTGGTGAGATGGGAATTTCTAGCCCAGTCCTGTCTAGACCAGGGTTTGTCATGGAGAGAAAGTCACAAAGGCGACACTGTGAAAGTGCTCTATGTGGCGGTGCTATCACGGGGGCATTCTGGACACATCTAAAGTGCAAACCTGGCATCTGGCCCTCGTTAAGATTGCTAGAAATAACTGGAGAGCTGTCTTTTAGTGGTCTCTGAGAAGCTCATAACCTGAATGCATGTGGGCTGCTGGTAACCAGATACTAAAACACACTCGATTTTGGGGTTTTTTTCTTTAGATCTGAAAGTTTCAAGGCTGCTTTAAGGTGCAGAGCAAGGACATAGCTGTAAGAAAAACACATTTTTTCTCTTCAAGCCCAGATTGATGTTTTACTTGTGTCCAGCTCCACATAAAACAGTGGGAGAAATAGACAAAAAATTAATATGATATACATGTTTATTTGCATAGCCATGTATACAATATGCTACCTGTGTAACATCCATGCCCATATGAAACTGAGCTAAATTGAAGATATGCTGTAAGATGTGTTACCGATGAAGAGAGCACACTGAGCAGTTTTCCAAACCCTGATCATAGCAACCACTCACTGTATGGAGAAACTTAACACTGAAATCAGGCTGACAGTGCCTGGGAGACTGTGGGAGTTCAATCAACAGTTTTCCCCGTTGTCACCCAAGAAGACCCTGCCTCCTGTGAGTGGAGCTCCTCCTGTGAGGAGGAGTCCATGGGCGGGACCGAAGTCTAAGGCACTCCCCACCTTCCAGAACTTTCGTTGTTCTTCGATGCCCTGTTGGTCTGTTAAGTTGTCAGTCTTGTTGTACCTTCCCCCCAGTGTTTTCAATTGGATCCTGGACCCCTAGACCCTCCCCTCGTTCGCGTCCCATTGGCTTCAACACTAGACCCCGCCCCAGTTCTGTGCCCCTTAAAACCCTGTGTACGGCCTGTGTTCCCCGGAGTTCTCCCACCAGACCTCTCCGCTTCAGGCCCCTGCTTGTTTCCCCTCAATAAAGGAGACTTGGAGGAGACCCCCTCTCGCCTCCCTTTGTTCTTCTCGCTGCCGCACCACCGCGCCCTTCCTGTTTGCTCGCTGGGAGCTGCCACACCTCAGTGCGTGAGCCACCCACTCAACGCCCGAGCTTCGTCCCTTTTCGGCTCCAGGGCCCCCCAGTGCCAGCGTCCTCTGTCGAGGCCAGAGGGACAGCAGGCAAGAGGAGACTGGACAGTAAAGCCTTTGTAGGATGCTGTTGCATGCTTACCTGTCAAGTCTTTCTGTCATCATCATCATCATCATTAAGGAATCCTTGAAATTTTGTCCCTTCGTGCTTCATGTTTTGAATAGCGTGAGAGCACCAATTGCGTTTTGTCATGATCACGTTTAATAGCTGAAACTGTATTTTAAATACGGAAGGGGTCAGACAAGGAAAATGTTAGTATGGAACGTGTGAAGACCACTATCAGGCATCTCTACCTTCCCGCTGCACCCTTTCACGCTTTAACTCTAGTCTGGCCTCTTGCAAAGTACTGCAATATCACATTTCCTCTAAGTCGAAGTTTTGCCAAATGAAACACAAGCCTCTTTAGATCCATTTTCACCAGTATTTGTTTCCAATTATAACAACATAGCTACTCTATTGAACATACTCCCTGTCGTTGTTTCTCAGTGAAGGTAATAGTTTTAAGTCTGAATGTGAGTAGAAAAAGATGACTTATTTATAAACAGTTTTCAGTGGGAAAAATATGGCAAGTCCCTGGTATTTTGAAATGTTATTTCCCCCCACCTCCTTTCTGATGATGATTTTAGGAACTTAAGTGTGGCATTTCCTATCTATGCATGTGGTGGTTTGCCTGTCAAATGGTTACAGAGCAAGATCTCTTACAGGGGTGGGCTGCTGACACAGGCCCGCCCAATGCTAGAATGAAAGTGGCCTTGCACTTTATATTACAGGGCATTACTTTCAGTCATCTGAATCTTTCAGTAAATATTTTCCATTTTTACAGTTGACCCAAAACATTCTGGTTTTTGCTAAGCCAACTATTGTTAGCCTATGCTTGTTTCTCCTTCAAGCAAAAAGTGAGTGTTCCAAGTTTTGTGCAAAGGGTCCTCATGAACATCACTTTATTTTTACCGAAGTTGGGTAGAACACTCCTGAGCACAGTTACTCCCCTGCTTGGAGAAGCAAGCTCTCCATGCTTCTTACGTGTCTAAAAATAATACAAAATTAAATATATATTGGCATGTTCCCGTAATCTGTCTTAGGCTGTTATGTATATTATCTTTGTACATAAGACTGCACAAGTTATTTTTAAGTCCAAATTTTGTTCTCTTTATCCCATTCCAAAAACAATAAACAAAGCTCACAAGAAAAAGGAATAATAACATATAACCTCCCTGTAAACACATGGGTATCATTCCAACAGAATTCCTCTACTGCCTAGCAGCCACCCCAGATCTCACCTCCTCTTACAGGTCACAGCACTCCATTAGATTTGGGGCTGTATTCCACTAGGAACCACTGGGTATTTATGCTGTTCTGCACTACCTTGTACCAGGCTTTCTTTGGCTGAAAGCTCATCTAAACCCACAAAGACACTTTACACCCATGCAGCCCACCTAAGGTCACAGCCATGCTGCATGGGATGTCCGTACAATGGATGCGATGTTCCTGCTGCCAGCCCTCAGCTCTCAGAGTTGCTGCTGGAAACCCCAGGTGGAGGGCTGTGAAACCTTTCACCTTGAGGAACAAACAAGAAATTCTATCCCTCACATTTGTAGGAAAGAACTGGGGACACACCGCAGGCCAGTTGCCTCAGAGGAGCCAAGCACCCAGCAAGAACCCAGCAAGCCACACCACCTTCCCGTCTCATCCAGCAAAGGTGCATTTTTGAAGCTGTATTTAGCAGATGTTGGCTACAGCACTGCCGCGAGATGCACACCAGACAAAAATAGCTGTGATCGTATTTCCTTCTGTTGGCCTCGGAGGTGGGGAGATGTGGGAAGATTTCTCTCTCTGCTGGGGTCACAGCAGGGCAATGTTTGTTGTCTTCTGCCTACTGTCATGTGCCCCATAAAACCCAAAAGAGGCCTTCTTTCTATTGAAAGAAGTACTTGGCATATTTGGAGCACATGCTGACACCAGTTGCTTTTCAAAGGCTCTGTAAATTCCAGCTCACTCTTCTATCCAATTTTCCATTCAGAGACGCAGTAAGGGGCATTTGGCAGACCATGAAATAAAACTGCACGTGCTGTAATCCTTTTCAGGGTGAGGCTCAAGCTCTCGCTCCCTCTCCTCCCGCCCTCTCCTCCTTTTCATTTCCAGTCTCTTTCTATACAAGTGTAACCAACTACGGGAGCACCTTGCTTGGATTAGACAAGGTCATGGAAAATGCTTGGAAAACCTAGGGCTTGTTATGAGCTCAACAAGCAACGATACTGACCTTACCAGTTTTAATAGCACAGGGGTTTAATTCCACCCTATGAGCTGTCTTTTGCTTTCTCCCCCTCCTTCTGCTGCTAACCAAGGTTAACTCTTTGCAGGCTTGGGAAAGGTTGGCTACTTTATCAGCCATAACAGAGTAATACACGGTGTCTAAATCACTTGTACTGTACTTGTGGACAGGCAAAGCAGGCAGTTCTCTGATGTGGGACTGAGCCCAGATGGGTTTGCAGTAGATGTGCCAACAGCTTCAGTGTATTCCTGGATTAATTTGATATTCCCTTCTTGGCACTGAAAGAGCCCGCTGCCCCACTTGGAATATAAACCACGAGAGCAAAAAGAATGTTCCTCAGCTTCAGTGTCTGTCAGGTCTTGCTCTGCAAGGGGACCTTTGGAGCGCACCAGTGCAGAAGTGGTGCAGAACAAGGCAGTGGATGTGTTCCTCAGGAAAATCAGAAGGATGGGGGGAGAGACTTCATGCCAATAACTCGTGACCTTTAGGGACCAAACCTACTTAGTTGTTTTAAATTGGCTTTGTTCCATTGACTTGGTTTCTCACTTATGCGTAGCTTTGTGTGTTTCCAGATCCTTTAATTTTAGGCCTCTGAGTCAAAAAAAAAAAAGTCTATCTGATTTCCCAGTGTCTATTTTCCTGAGCAGAATTGCTGTTCCAAGTGTCTCATGGGTCAGTACTCCCGGCTGTCAGTTTGGTCTGTCTTATCCTCCTCTCCCTTCCCACCAGCCTCCAGCACCTTGCTCCCATTCCACTTCTCAGTTAAAACACAGGCAAAATCGGTGCTGGAGGCACCAGCCAAGTGGTGGGAAATGGGATGGAGAGGAGAGGTGGGAGAGGCTTCCCTGTGTGGTAGCGGTGAGGTGTTGTGTTGGGTCATCCCAATGGAGCCATCTCCTGTGACATTAATGATTTATCACTGGGCCATCGTTTGTGTTCACTGAGCCTACCCATTAATGAAGTCACTGTTGTGAAGTCGTGTGTTGTCACAGTAATGAGGAAGGTCCTTTTCCCATAGAGCTGACATCAGGAGATGTGGCCACAGGCTCATTGACGGGTAGAAATCATCTGTGGGAGAAGCAGATGCCAAGGAATGCACTGTAACATGATTATGGCAACCAAGAGGTGAAGGCACAGATCAAAAGAAAATGGAGAAATGCCTGTGAGGAAAGAGAAGACTCAGGAGGGAAGGATGAATTACTTACATTAATACTAACCAAGTTGTATTCAAAGGGGCACTTTTATTTTGGGTAAGTAGTTTTCTAGTATATGACTCTGGCATGACTTCCTAGCCTAATTTCTCTAAACTGAATTAAAAAAAAAAAATTCCATTCTCGATTTGCTTTCAGCAATTTGGAGAGAATTCATATCTAGATGTAAACCTCATGGCTCAGTCCAGTCCTTTCTGCCTCTCCCTCCATTTATATAGTTTCCAGTTTAGAGCTTTCAGATGTGGGTAAGGGATAAAGCAAAGTTGTTTTGTTAACTTAGGCCTATTTCAGCTGCCTTCTGGTAGAATAGTCTTCAAATACATATTTGTACATACTTGTACGGCAGTACTGCTTTGGTTTAGAAACTTACAGAAACAAGTTAGCAAATATGAATAGATTAATGAATATAAGCTGTGTTTCTCCATGTACCTCTAGACCAGTCTCTTTGTACCGCGCAGAGTTACAGTTTTTAGTTGCCTTGGGTTTTAACCCAGCGACTTTAGAGAAGCACAGAAGCAATAGTGATGGGCCCCAAGATGTGTTTACTTAACGTCTTTGGAGCTGTTGTAAATCTGTGCCTACTACTGTCTCCTGTAATTCAGAGAGGCTGTGTGGAAAGAAAAAGCAAAAAATGCTGATCTCAGCAAATTTGATACAAATTTGGGCAAAGGATCAAAGATTCTGTTTTTATGAAAGCCAGTTCATCAATCCTTATCTTTCATGCAGCAGATCTTCTTCTCCCCACACCCCCTGCCTCCCTTTTTTTTCTTCTTCTTTTTCTTTTTTGCTCATTTTTGTTAAAAACGTGAAATGAAAAAAAAGAAGGCTTTATCACTAGCCAGAGCATGATTTCCACCACCACATGAAGGTTTCTTTGACTTAGTCTTTTCTAACAACCAGTAAATATCCAAACACATCGTTGTGCCAGATAAAAGAAGAAAGTAGTAATGCTGTATGAAATCAGCTCGGGCAGACAGCTAATGAGTTGGCTTTCTTTTCTTCCAGAATTAAAGGAATCAAATACAGGTTTGTGCTGGTATTTACTGTCAAGTGGCCTACTTCGGATTTTAATGACCTCTTGAGACCCTGGCCTGGCCCAAAATGTTGTTACAACTTGGCCCACCCCTGTATAATAAACTACAATCCTATAACACGGTGCCCCTCATTCGCTAATTAGAAATGTCCTAAGAACAGTATTAAGTACTGTGCCTAAAAACAGGCTGAGCAAATGCCAGTTTACAAGGAATTCATGGTCAAGGTGCTGAGTGATTTGCTGGCTGAAAAGGCAGGCCTAGAACAAAAAGAAATGAAACGTTGCTAAGCTCCCTTAGGGAAAATTGTAGCAGCTTCCCCTCTGCATAACCAACAGCTGCAGAAGCAAAAGTGTTGCTCATCTGTTTTCCTACCAAGTGGGAAATATATACTATATGCATCGTGGAGATGGAGAAGGGTTATAACAACACTATAGATAGAAAACATTTATAAATGGCTAGTTGGATGCTACTTTTCAGGCAAAGAACCAGAGAAGTAAGAAATTGTTGCAGAAAAATGCCAAAATATGCTTTAAAAATTGAGGAGTAATGAATATACTCTCTTGTGCCTCTTGTGTCATTATGAATGCAGAATTAATTTATATTGCATTTCAGCAGTGTTATACTCTACTTCACACTTAATTATACTAGATAAATACCTGGAGTGAGGAACACATTGCTGACATTTGCAGCTAAGAAAGTCTTTCGTCATAAAAATAAGGACCACATTTTTTCAAGGTGGAGACAGCTTTAAGTATTTTCATAGTTAACCCAATCTCTACCACTATTTCTAAGTAGACTATTAACACCTCATAGTCCCAGAGGCTTTTCTTCTTGAAGACCATACACACCACCTCACATCAGTGAGATCAACCATTTGCTGCACCATTTTTACCCCGGGCAGCTAAGCCAGGTCTACAGGTTTCTGTGAGACTAGGTCATGTGTTTTGTTTCCCCTCTGTTCCTTTTTAATTCCTCTTCAGTCCATGGAGGTATCCCTGCATTGGTGGCATGAGCAGCAGGGCAGGTGAAGCTGCTCCTCTTCCTCCCTGGTGCCATGTCTCACAGGCACAACCTTCTAACACGTGCTCTAGCTCAAAAGCAGTCCCCAAAACTTGGAACAGTTTGTGTAGAACTGCTTTTGCATTTAGTATCCTCATTTCAGTCAGTTTCCTCGTCTGCCAAGATGGAGGGATATCCCAGGTAATGGAAAACCTCCAATAACATCATCAATGCTACAGCTCTTAAGTGATAAATTGAGCAGATGCTTTCACAGGGCCCCTTGCAAGCCATTGTGTCCTCTGACAGTAAAGAGTTAACTGCATTTGCAGTATCATTAACCCCACTAATCCTCTAACAAAAAAACCCAAAAACCAAAGTGCCCTCACATAGCTCAAAAGGCACTGGTTCTAAATATATTTATTGAATCTTTACAACCTAGCGGATCAGGAACAAATCCCTTCATGCATCTTTATGCCTTATAAAGATGCACAAGGATCACACACATGCAAGTTATTATTCCTTTTTAGGTCACCTCTAGGAGCAAGAGAGGTGTGTGTAGGCACGGCATTCCCTTGTATTTGGTATTGCAGACTTCCAAGAGGGCTTGGGGTAGGCTCGCAAGTGGGAGGGAAGGAAACAATTGGAGGGGAAAGGCAGTTTTTAGAGACTTCACTGGGCATTGTCCCCCAGCTCGGTGACTGACGTGTAATGCAGAGCAGGGCCGTTGCGCCTTTCCATCATCCTGCCACTCTGCTGGAGGAGGGAGGAAAAAAGAAGGCTCTGCATGCCTTCAGCCAGGAGGCCTGGATGTGCATCTTTCGTCAAGGTGTGGTGCACACCGCTGCCCCCGAACCCTGTCAGCATGCCTGGCCACACCATTGCTGTGGAAAACCTGGAAACTGCAGAGACTGTTCGTTTCATTGTCCTGGAAAGTGGAGCCCATAGGAAGAGGCTGCTGTTTTCCAAAGTAACCCTATCAGGAGCAATTACCAAAAAAGGAAAATAAAATAAGCATGTGATGAGGTTCATGTAAATCTCAGATGACTACGCAGGGATACAGAAAAAGAGCTGACTTGATGCATTAAAATAATTTTCTCCATTAGTAACAGATAGATTATGGCTTGAACAAAAAATCACCATGTGCAGGGTTTAAGTGTGCAGTAGATAGAAACCAGCTCTCAAACCTGACACAGAAATAATTTTGTTGTGTTCTTGGGCTTGTTGTGCATCTCTGTCATTCCAGCATTGGTGGGAAGGATTTGATGCCACAGACATGGACTCAGACACCTGGTTTTCTGGGGGCCCTCGGTGACAACTTTCAGTGAAGAGTCTCACTAAACAGCTCATAAACTGATACAAAGGTGAGCTGGTGGTTGCCTCTGGCAGGATTCCCTGCTGTAGAAATGTTCATAGCTCAGTTTTGATGTGATTTGATATATAACATGCCACTTGATTTGGAACAGCTATCTTTTATATTATACAATTGCACTTATTTTGTGATAATTCTTTGAACACTCTTAGAATTAATATCCATCAGATTAGTAACTGCCCAGGATAATCCTTAATCCACTTTTAATTTGAAAGAGGATTTAAAATCTCTAAGTAAATTTTACACTACTGCCCTCTGGGTTTGCTCCCTTCCCAAGGACATAATTTAGAGTGCTATCAGAAGCTAAATAAGTCACTGGTAGGACAGCCCTTGTCCGTTGGATGACACTGAGTTGGCACACAGAGTTGCCAGGTTTTAGCTGTCTAAAAAGAGGGCAGACACTGATGGGGAATGAATGAATGCGTTGAAATCACCCCAATTCAATCTGCAGCTGGCATCTCTCTGTAGTAGCCACCCTCAGGAGTTTGCTTGCAGCTCTATCCAGACATCCCACTTGAGAAGTCTACAAACTCAGTAGTCTCTTCACGGGGAAACAAGCTGAGGTATCTTGTTTTGGGATCACCAGAAACCCAGCATGGCTGGAGGATAATCGCACCAAGGGAACATGTTTCCTGCCTTTCTCCATACTGCTTCTCTCTCCATTAGCTCCTTGAAAACAGCAATGTGTGTCTCCAAGTCTAACCATGTCTCCAGCCTCCTTCTCAGGGAGAAGTTGTTTGCACAAATACTACATAGGAGAAGTACTGGGTTATTCCTCGTGCTTGAATGCTCCAGACTTGGAAATAGATGCTTCACCATCAAGTAGGTCAGAGGTGTCCCAGCTCATGTATCCAAACGATAAGGTGGATAGGAAAAGGAAACAGAGGGTTTTACAATACGCAGTTTTAATGGATGTTTAGATTGGCTGTAAATGTGCAAATGCGTGTTTGTTTAGAGTCACCAGGATATGAATCAAAGAAATAAAAATAGCAGTGCATTAAGGCTTAAGAACCTCTTGGGAAAGAGCAAATTAATATTTCTAAATGTAAATATTTTGACCCAACCTATTAATCATGTTCTTATGCTACAGTGGGAGAGATTTGAGTTGGATGTGGTAACTTGCCTTTTGTTTTCTGCGGGCACAGAAAACTGACTGATTAAGCAGTGCTACTTAATTCAAACTTTCCAGTATTATGCCACTGGGTTATTGGGGTTTTTGTGTAACAAAAAACTTTTTCCCCAGCTTTTCTGTTTTTGATGTGTGGCACAGCCAGCAAATTCCAAGTCTTGGTATTTTTTTAATGTCTTTACTACTGTGAGAAATTGCTGGAGATATTAAGAATACATCTTAATTAAATCAGTGAGTTTCCTCATCCCTTTTTCTCTATTCCTTATCATTCCCATGGTCTTACATAGCTCAGATTTTTAAACATGGGTGGTGTTTAAAATGTTGAATAGATGAGTAGCAGACGTCGGGACATTACAGGCATAAGCAGCATGTTATGTATTATTAAGACACATTGTCATTCAAAGATGTCAACATAGTCTTCTATCAATTTTTGAGATACTGTACCATTTTATAGCAGTTGGTTTTTTTTATTACAACATCCACCTAAGATATTTGCAAATATAAAACTAATGCTAAATACGAAATGTATTTGCAATTATTTATCAAGTTGTTAGAACCAATGATAATTGGAACAATTATCTCTGCTAACAGATGTACATCCAAAAAGATGATAGCAACAACTTTGTTTGACTCTGTCTAGTTTTTCTCAAGGGTGTTGCTATGCCAGAGGAATCACCTAGAGTTTGTGCTCCTAGCCATGGTACTCAAGTGTTCCAGTTGTGGGGAGAGTTCTGTGCCTGCCTCTGGTCCCTCAGGTAGGATTAAGGTCCACTCTGACTGTCATTTTCTCCTCCTTCATCTTTCTTTTGTGAGTAATGATTTGTGATGTCTACAGCTCGCCTTGGGTAGCAGAATCCTTGAAGCACATTCTTGTGTTTACTTTGTGCTGTTAATAAAAGAAAGTCTATAAGATGGACTCATCAGTGTCTGCAGTGGGTTCGTTATTTCTGTGGAGCAGTCCAGGCTGTGGGTGATGTCTCTGTGACTCATGTTGCTTTGGCAGTGCGTGACAGCAAGAGCTGGAAGTGTTTAGACCAAATCATTATTATCAAATGCATTACAGCTTAGACTTAAAATTTGAGCTTGTAAAAGAGGCATTTCTGTAGTATGGTGGACCAAATTGCTGGAATTTCCTTTTCCCATTGGTCTGGAAAAAGCACAAGCCCATGATACAGAGCCTTTCTGCTTCCCTCATTTCTGCCCTACAGAACAGCTATTGTGAGGAATGTAAAGACTTCTCTTCCAATGGAGTAGTCTAACAAGGTTTATAATACTTGTAGATTTACATTTTTTTATATGTCCCCAGAGATGCTGTAAAGAATACATTTTACAAATGGTAGAACAAATAATGGAATTGTGAACAAAAAAAAAAAAAGAATTGCGTGTCAGAGCTGCATACTTTGCCAACCTTTCTCTTGAGGAGAAATTCAAGGAGAAATGAAGAAAGGACGCCTTTTCCTAGGCTCACTTCCAGTCATTTGGCATTTTAACTGTATATTAGGCCAACCCTCTTTCTAAAGGTTTTGATTCTTTCAGAATTTATAGGCAAAGAACAGCAGTAAGAAGGAGAGTAACAGTAGCTATATCTGGCAATAAAGTGTTACCAAAATTTTTGTCCACTTAATGTCTTTAGGGTCTCTCTAATTTATTTATTTATTAAGTCTTTCTTGGGTGCCTGTCAGTGTATGGAAAGAAGACAAATTTCTGCATTTATTGAATATCTTGATGTAGTATAAAAGATATTTTATTTCCATTGTCTATCTGACTGGTTGTTAGCTGACTGAGTAACAGTAGACAGCTCTGCCTCTTTCCTCCTGTTTTTTACTCTTTATCAGAGATGCACGAAAGTACTTAGTTAACTTACTTTGTGCAATCTTAGTTTATCAGGTAAGGGGTCAGTGAATTGTACAACTAAAGTACAGCTACTGAAATTAGGTTAGAGATTCTCGTGGGATAAAGTATGAGACCACTGGAGGTCAAGCCACGTCATATGAGAAGACAAGAAAAAAACAAGAAAGTTTCAAAATTGGGCTTCTATAGATCATTATTGACCACTGCAGGTAGTAAAATGTGTCACTTAGCTCCAGTCACTATATCAAATCACATTAATTTTACCACAGCTCTGAAATCTCCTTCCCAGATTGCCTCTCTCTCATACTGTCCCCTGAAGACTTCCCCTGACTTTGAGGTGACATGCCGATTTCCCACTGGAGTCATAATTCAGATGAAATCACGTCACAGTGACACTAGCACAATTAAATCATAAATAAAGGCTATGACATGTATGTCTAAAAGCCATCATGAAATATATATATATAGACATATAATCTGCATTAGATTGTTATTTAAAAGGGTTTTTAAAAGCTCAATTTGAGTCAAAGTAGATTGCCCATATTTACTACCGTTTCTTTCTAATCTCAAGGTTTAGCAAACATGAGCCTGTGTTACACCCTCTATTATAGAGATAGGCAGACTGAGATATTAAAGGTGACTTTCTCCCGGTCAGAAAGCTGGGGGCATGGGAATTTTTTGACTCTCAAGCTCCTTAACTCCTCTATCCTTTCCGTTGCGTTGATATGTTTCCATACTTCCTTATTTAGATATAGACTAGAAGTGATCTGGGCAATCCTTTATGAAATCTAGAATCCTACAACTTCTATTCCCACTAGGGCTGTTCTTCAGATTTTACAAGCATATTTACTGTCCATTACCTTCCCAAAAGTAACTGGGCTAATTGAAGGTTTTACTGTATCTGAAGCTGATTCCATTAAAATTAGATATGAAATCGAGTTTGTAGGAATGCAGTTACGGCCATTAATGGGCATTAATTCTGAGGGGCAGGGGGCAGCCAAACCACACCCTATTCCCAGCTCAGTAAAGAGCAGCATGTGACAGGAAAAGAAGGGAAAAAGCACTCGCACAGTTCTTCCCTGGGGAATTAGGAGTCTGCAAGAGACATCATCTGGTCCCAGATCCTCAGGAAATGGCTTGAGCGTCATTTATTGGCATGCAAATAGTGCAGAATAATCCCGTGCCAGATGCCATCTTTTCATACCACGTCTTGAACAGGAGCTGGGCTGCATTAGTGCCATTTGAGGATGGATGCCTCTGAAGAAAAAGCCAGAATTTGCACCACGACACAGGCTTGAGACACACAGCAAATGTGGCATCTTGTGATGACTCGTGTGATGATGACGTTGTGGGAGTGGAGCACGAACTGATCTCGACATGTGAAAGTTTGGGCTCCAGGCTTACTGTTTTGAAGCTTGTCGTTGTTTCCTAATCCATATGACTATGTTTGCGCAAGTATTTCATTTCCTACGCAAATATTATTGTATTTTTTCTTTATCTCTGAATAATGAATGGTAAGAAATCAATCAGAATGAAGTTACCATGCAAATAAGGAAAAAAACCTACCCCTGTGGTGATGACCTGGAGATTCATTTCCTAACTGGCAAAGGCCCAGAGGAATTGAGACTCTGAGCCCTGGGGTCTTAACAAGGGGGCAAATGGGGATATGGAGAACAGCAGCTGAGACTGCATGGGCTCGCATCAGCCTGGCACATGTTGCATGTCAGCAACATCAGCGCATTTTGGCTCCATTCCTGCAAGAGTTTAGGCCCACACTTAAGATGCGCGTGGGAAGAGTGATAAAGCTTGGAGTACACAGACAACGTTATGGAAGAGAGGCCTTTTTTCATCCGGGAACAGCCTTTGCTGCACAATTTTTTGTGCCTCAGAATATCAAGCAGCAGCAGAGTTAAATGGAATCATATTAATAAGCATGGATAATCTCATCATCCAGGGCAGGCTGACAGCAAAGCAGCTCCAAACACACGCAGCTGAGTGAACTGTTCCTGCAATTAATTGGATTTGATTAAATTTCTCATTTAATGGCTGGAAGAAAAGAAACAGACCAAAGACCTCAAGCAACTTTCCTGCTAACCTGGAGCTTTGAGTAATGGCTGTGGAACACCAGGTTCCTCACGGCATTACACTGGGAAATTGTTGCTCTGGACACAGGAGCACAAGAATCCAGTTTACACAACCTTTCTCTTTGTCCTGACCTTCTCCTTTTCTGAAAGAGCAGATGAAAATTTTGACTCCAAAATAGTTGTTCTGATGCTGCTACATTTCCATTAAAAAAATTGAAACCTTTAAATTTTCCTTCCTGGGGGAGGCAAAACCAACTTCAAGGCCTGGAAAGCTAAGGGGAAACAGTTGTCAATCTCCAACCAGCTTTAGAACTTAGATGGGGGCACAGAGCTACTGATCCCATCCTTGTCCTTGCTTTTGTAGGGTTATGCTCTACTCAGAAACACTGACTCTTAATTAAAATCTCTCACAGCAAGGTCCTCAAAAATCCCTGAGTAAAACAAGTAGTTGCTTTTACCATCTTGCTAAAATTGTGCCTGACACATGGAGGCTTGCATGGATACAAATTGGGCCTGGTTTCAGATTCATTTTTCATTGTATGATCAAACTATGTTACCTGTTGAAAACTTGATTTATTTTATACGAATGACTTGAATCCTTTTTGGTGCCTCTTTGAATAAAGAACTAAAAAGGGCAAAGGAATTTTCCATGGAAACCCCAGAGCATTTTACAAATATCCCAGCTGTGACATATAAAACAGCTTTTTCAAAAGGCAGTGAAAGACTTAGTGAGCTCTGTTTTGCATAGTTTTCCATCATGGGTAACACCAGTGGCGTAACAACGGCGGGAATTGACTACATCTGCTAGACCACGTGGTTTAGGTAAGATTTGCACATCATAGTGTTTCGTGTAAGCTTTCTGTCACAGGTGTCCTGCTGTCTCTCCGAGAAGTAGCAGTTGCCTCTACACAGCGACAGGAAGGCCAATCCCTGTGCTCGGGTCCTGGTGGCTCTGGCATTATGAGGTCACTGTCAGTACACTTACTTCCTGAAATATTGGAAAATTTCAACACAAAAACTTATTTTATGTTGGAGTGATTTACAAGACCTGAACAAACCGGTTGCAATACCTGAACAAATTAGAATTAAGACTGGATCAGTGGGCTGAGGCCAGCTGTATGAGGCGCAACGAGGCTCAGTGCCAGGTTCTGCCCTAACATCACAACGACCTCATGCAATGCTACAGGACTGCGGAAGAGGTGCTGGAAAGCTGCCCAGTGGAAAAGGATCCTGGGGTGCTGGTCAACGGTGGCTTAACATGAGCCAGTGTGTCCCCAGGTGGCCAAGAAGGCCAATGGCATCCTGGCCTGTATCAGGAACAGTGTGGCCAGCAGGACCAGGGCAGTGATTGTCCCTCTGTAATCAGCACTGATGAGGCCACGCCTTGAGAGCTGTGTTCAGTTCCGGGCCCCTCACCACAGGAAAGACACTGAGGGTCTAGAGCGTGTCCAGAGAAGGGCAACAGAGCTGGTGGCTGGAGCACAAGTCTTATGAGGAGCAACTGAGGAAGCTAGGGGTGTTTAGCCTGGAGAAAAGGAGGATCAGAGGGGACCTTATCACTCTCTACAATGACCTGAAAGGCAGGTCTTACCGTGTAGTAAGGTAAGAGTTGGTCTCTCCTCCGAAGCGTCAGGAGACAGGATGAAGAAATGGCCTCAGGTTGTGCCAGGAGAGGTTGAGATCGGATATTATGAAATATTTCTTCAGAAAAAGGGTGACCAAGCACTGGAATGCTGCTCAGGGAAGTGGTTAATTCATACCCTGGAGGTATTTAAGAGACATGTACATGTGGCATTTAAGGACATGGCAGTGCTGGGTTAACGGTTGGAGTCAACAATCTGAAAGGTTTTTTCCAACCTAAATGGTTCTCTGAGTCGGAGAGAGAAGCAGCATCACAGCTCAGTCCTGTGTGCACATATAAACACACAGAGTCGAGCACCTACGCACACATCTGCATGTGCATGCGTGAGCACACCGCACCGCAGCTCCTTAACATCAATGCAACTTTTTGCTCTGCTTTGTGTCACATACACATAGATCATTTCTGAAAACATTGTATGATTACAGAACTTGCAAATGACAAAAAACCCCCATCCCTTGTTTTCTTTTCCTCTTGGGTTCTTATGTATGCCAGTAAAGGAAACCCCAAACAGCTACAAAGCTGGTCACCCTGTAGCTTACAGTGGTGGCTCTTGAAATGCTGGTCCAAGTCAGCCCCCACAACTGTACATGACTGAAACTCACAGATGATTGTGCCACCTGCTTTACCCTTTGCCACAATAACTAATACTCCACTTTGGAAGGTTTCCCAGGCCAAAGGGTGGTTTGCTCCTGCATTAACTTAGCGGGGCACTGGCAAGCACTCCAGGAGTACCCTGGTTACTTCAGCTTCAACCCCCCACCATCTCAGCAAGCAACCCCGAGCTCTCCAGAAGGACATGCTCATTCCATAATCCTGCTAGGTCCATGCTTTATTATTTGTCTTTCCTGTCTGGCTGCTTTAATCATTAGCTTATAACTTTCAGGGTTCACCTTGTAACAACCACCTGGCCAGGCAGGCAACATGCAGCCACACTCAGCTGCTTCTAGGACAAAATCTGGCAACATCTGCTGCCTGCCAGGTGCTGGTACGCTGGTGGGACTGCTCCTCCTGGATGTCTACACACTAAATTTGCAGTGAAAGAAATGCCTTCTCCACCCCTTTTGACAGCAAGTGGGGCCACTTGACCAGTATGGAGATATTACTCTACCACTGAAATGCACCTAGATTGGAAAGAGCTGTGATGGCAAGGATGTACCTTTTTTCCCTATAACATCATGGGTAATACCGGCTCACACAGGCAATATAATCTAAAAGCATAGTTTAGTGTTCATCTGTTTGTTTTTCTTAATCGCTGTGCAGCAGCTCGCTGTCCGTTACAGAAGGTACCAGTGTGCTTTCTTCACAGCCAGGGATTTACAGTGCACAGATTTAGAGAGGAATCCAGGCCATGCTGAAATCCACAGATGAATTCCCAGGCCTGACCTTGGAAGGGCTGGGATTTCACCTAAAATGACTTGTGTTATATATCATGCAGAAAGACCGTGGCATATTATGGGATTAAAGACTGGTTTGGGGAGAAGAACCTGTCAAAAACATTTGTCTTTTTTGAAAAAATACACACTATGCAGAAATAAAAAGCTGTTTGGTCTCGTCTTAATTTAGGTGATGATTTGTCAACATATTTCTTCAAGAACAACTAATAATAAAGTGGTTGTTTTGTTACATTTTGCTATGAGATTGTTATTTTTTGTTTGAATATGTTTTTCTGAAATCTATGGCACATTGTTATTGTGAGAAACACCTGAACTTACTCTTGCTTTCCTGAGTGAATGTAAGGACAATTGAGTTGAAAAGGTCAGAACAAATATGTGTTACCTCAGCTTTTCAACATGTAATATTCAACTTTAGTTGAGTATCCAAAGTGAAATAATTCAGACTTTCTGCACCACAAGAAATTACCAGCATTTCTCCATAATTTGGAGGTGATGAAGCTCCCAATCATACTTTTTTCACCTTCTTCTCCCAAGAAAACAGAATTTCTGTTTTTCAGACAGCTCTGGCAGTGTGAGGCCCTGTGTGGTGTTTGGAAGCTTCATCCTTGCTTTGGCATGGGAAGGATGTCTTTTCTATTCTACCTGTTTCTGGCTCTGGATTCACCTCTCAGAAACTGCCTGGCTAGTGTTCACCCTTAGCAATGACACAACCACCACATATAGTGACAGGGGTGTGGGTTAGAGCCCTTTAGGTAGCTGGCACAGCCAGGCTTGTCTGGAAGTAACAAAGGAAATGCAGCAGGCAGGCCGTGTTTCTTGATGAAGAGGTCTGACCATTATTCCTTCAGGGATAAACCCAGGCTAACAACTTATTTCATATCAGTTAGTGCCAATCTGGCATCTGAGGGGCTGTGAGAGCTCTGCTGCTATGAGCCTGCATCGGATTCAGGCAGCTGACCTCGAGGTGAAAATCTCTCTATCCCATTATACACCCCCTGGGACACCCAGGCCCCATCTACTTTGTTTTCTCTGCTCTCTGTCATTTATTTTCATCTCTTGTTTTAATCTCCTTAGCATGTCATGTGTGCCCATCAAAGAGATGCTTTCTGTGCAGTCTGGCAAGCACATTAATAGGGTTCCTTCTTCTCCATGTCTGGGTATCAGCGGTGCTTTTTGGCCACAAATATTTCCATAAAGATTGTCTTTCAGGGTTTTATATAATCACATTAACAGGGCAGACGTTAAATAGAAGTGGGGAAAAGGTGCTCAGAGGGACTGGGGGAAGAGAGAGTAGTTCTAGGAAATGCTTCAGCTCTTTCATTGTGAGGAAAAGGCAACCAGGGGCAGAAGATGATTGCAGTATTTGTTTCCACACCAAGGCTGAGAAATAAATAAACCAAGCTAAGGATGAGTGACTTTAGCCCTGTTAAAGCTGGTATGCAAATATTCTGCAGAAACGGCCCAGAGATTTTATTTTGGAGGTAAATGGGGGTAAAAAAGCCCTCAGGGTTATGCTACAAGAATGAAGAGCAGCTGGGAAGAGTAAACCTTTTCAGTACAAAAAGCTTTACTCATTAGGAAAGAATGACCTTCATTTTTGTAGGGCAGACCTTTGTTACGGCTCTCTGGGCTACTGTGGTCCCTTAGTGAGGCTTCTTTCCACATTTGGCTTTGCACAACATGTCCCTGCAAAAGGCAAGGTGCTCCTGAGGCTGTCAGTGGCAGAAGCCCGTGGGGCTCGTTGCAAGGTTCAGCTAAAAGGCCCTTTTGCTTGTTTTTTTGTGCCCGAAGGGATCAGCTTTATTCAAGGTGAGGAATGTCAGCTCTGATTCCTCTAGTATCGATCTGTCCACAACTCATCAGCTTATATGTAAACTTTGGATTTTAAATAAACAGCAGTATACCCTGATTTTGTATCATATCATGTATCTGAATATAAATATGGTTTTGTTCTGAACTGGAATTCATGACACATTAAGGGCAGCTCTGGTTTTTGACACTTACAAATGCCTTCTGTCTTTGGTAAGGCTCCAGATGTTTTCTTCTCATGAAGTAAGATTCGCATCTGGAACCACTACTTCTCCAGCTGCCTACTTACTTGTATTCCTTATGCTAGGAATTAGCTTTGCAGGATCTTGCTGTTGTCTCTTGATGCTTTAAGAGGCAGTTCTACACTTTGATGCTTTGTTCCAAGTACTTTGTCCAGGTAGATGAATGCCAGTATATTCAACATTGCTGGCTGTTCTACTTGCTCACTTGAGGACAGGTGAAAAAAAGACAACCTGAGAAAAAAAAAGTGGATGATTTAATATGATTTTTTGCTTGTGCTGTGCAATTTGTTTTGCTGGAAGTCGCTGATGGTACCAAATTTGCTGAATTCTTGGCTAAATATTAACATGTGGAGGGTATCTGTTATTTCTATGCGACACTTGATACAATTCCTAAGTATTGTCTTAGGTCTTTTTGGCAACTTTTCTGCTCCACCAACTCTTTCATAAACATCTAACCGGAGAATTTATTTGCAGCATATTTTATACAGGTGTCTTCTGTGGTGTAGGAAATTCGACAGTTCTTGTACTCTGATGACTCTGTACACCTGGGGGTGAAAAGGGCCTTGACCTTTGGCCTGGCTCTGTCCCACCATGGCCCTGAATGCCACTCCTTCACCATTTCCATGAGGTTTGAAGCAGCACTTTGTACACCCCTGGCATTCTGCTTCTTGTGGGTTGTACCTAATGATGTCATCTTAAGGTGACTTCCAAACTGCTCTTCTGCCATCTCTCTTCCCTTCTTACAGTAGTTTCTGATTTGGGAAGAGTGCTGACTGGGGAGGGGGGTTGGTGGGACTATTAGGGGATGAGTTTGAGAGGGGCAGGCTCTCAAGGTGGGGAGAGTGCTGTTAGAAGAGGCCTGGTAGGAGCTGAACTTTGTGCCCTGGGGCACCAGAAATGGGAAGGCAGAGAAAAACACCTGAAAAGACAGGAAAAATATAAAATGCTGAAGGAAATTGCTGCTGAAAAGGAGGGGAAGGGCCACGGTTGAGAGTCCTACCAAATGACTGCTGTGCAAGTTGCACAGTTGGTGTTGCTCTGAGACCAGCAAGGACCCAGGCACACTGTGGTGTCCATCCCATGCAACCAGGAGCTGGTAGCCACACAACATGGAAACTGTGCCACAGCTGCCAGAACTCAAATATTGCACAGTTTGGCATTAATTTTTGTTATGTGGGTGGATTATTGTGCCTAGAAAATATGTTTTTCCTAACTAAGCAGATTTTTTTTGGTGTTGTCTGACCTGGCTCTTGATGCCAAAGATATCACAGAATTAATACACTTTTATGTATACCACGAATCAGGATAGTAAAGAAGTCAAGGAAGTACTGACTAGTCCTGAATCCTGGTTGCTCTTCTACATCATTTCCAAGTGGGAGGGCCAGGTTTGCACCTGACCTCAGTCTGTGAAGTCTAGATGAAAAATTTTATGATATAAATCTGAAAAATCTTTTCCAGACTTTCTTAGTAATGTGGTATATTTTTTGTTTGCTGGGGAGCTTTTGCCCTTTTTTTTTTTAATGTGGCCATCATTGGAAATGTTATATGCCTGAGTACAAAATCACACAAGTCAAAGATTGCATGATGAAAGCCACACTTTCACCAAGCTAATGAGGTAAAACAGTCCAAGGAGGAGCTTGTTAATACAGTCACAGGAGTTTTGACTTGGATATCCCCTCAATCATCTGCATCTAGCAAGTCTGAGTTTCATAACTCTGTCTGTGAAGACTAAACATTGGATTTTGTGGACAACCACAAAAGCCTTTTAACACAGGTTTAATTGTGAAGCCCAGAAAAATTGTTTAGCCCTGGAAAGAAAGTAATAAGCAGCACTTCAGTGGAAAGAGGTCCTTTCACAGCTGAGAAGAAGCATACACAAAACCTACTTTATTATGTTAGGAAGAACATTAGAATAATGGATGCTGCTGTTTTTATGTTGTGCATTGTGATTAGTACTGGAGAAAGTACTTAAGTAAGTTTAGGTCACTTGCAATGAGGAAAGCACTTATGCACATGATATAACTTTATGCAGGTATTAAAAACATCTCTGGTCTCTAGAGGATTTACTGAATCAAATCCAATATTTATCAGTAAATCATATGAAAAGCTACTTTCATATGCACACAGCTTGAGTTCTCAAAACCAAATGTGAAATAGAAATATTTCCATTATTCCTTCATTTAATTGCATGATAGAGAATAAAAAGAACAGTTGTAAAGAGAATAAAAACAGTTCCCCGTAGCATATTATTAGCTTTTGAGCCCAGATAAAGAGCTCATGGGTAATAGATAGAACAGGACAGTACTTACTACAACAAGAAACAGAAAACCAGTATGAAAGGATAAAAGGTGGGGGTTTTAAACCTTTGTCTTGGGAAGCTTTAGATGATTGTCTGGTTTGCTATCTGAAAAGTGTCTTAAATCAGGCTTCTGTCCAACCTTCAATGCACCTTTGTGCAGCTTGAAGGAATACTTGGAGTGTAGCAGTATAATTTACAATAATAAAGGACCACTAAGCCTGGCACTTCAGAAACCCGGATCCCCCTCCCTCTCTCTTGAGCAGTTCTCCATCTTGAGTAACAACCCTCTAAGTGTTATTTGCAGTGTGAGTCAAGGCATTCCTACACACACCTGGATTTCAATCTTTGCAGCTTCTACTTCTGTTTTCAAAGGAAAGCATTAATGTATAAAGATGCCCTCTGACAGATTCAGGGCATTACTCTCCTACATCTCTTGAGTCTAGCAGAATAATACCTGTTACGGTGTTATTCTCAAGAATATGAATGTCAATATCAGCACCAGCCAGCCTGGAGGAAAGCAGAGACCTGGGAATATAGGAAAATATCTAAGCAAAAGCAAGTATATGGATTAAATGTTATTTACAAAGCAAAGTGCTCAGACAGCCCTTGCTATAAAGCTACAAGTTGGGGCAATAGGTCCAAGCTTTCTTGGTTCCCTCTAATTTTTTCTTGAATTTTAGAAATGTGTCTGCATTTCCAAATGCATGTCTGCATACACATACCAGCCTTTTAAATCTCCTTGAAAGGGGGGAATTTTGGGTTCCATGATGAGTTGCTGTGTGCCTTTTCACTAAAAAGAAAAAAAAACAACAAACCAAACCCCTGCCAAACTTTAGGGTAAATAAAGAAGCAGATGTGTGTTTGTGTGGCACTGAGCATAGAGAGCTCACAATTCAGAGTGAGACAAGAGTAACATAAAGTACAGCCGGAAGAAAGTCCGTGATCAAAGTTACACCTGCTTTGCCTGTATGTTTATGCATGTGTTGCAAAACATATGGACCAATTCTTCTCTTGTGCCTATATAGGTATGAGAAGTCTCCATAGTAAACAGAACAATACCACAGGAAGCAAGGAAACAAACTGGGCTATTTATAATTGCTCTGTTACCAATATACTCTTTCAACAGCTTGCCCAGATTAGACATAATTGTGTATTTATACTCTCTGGGAGAGTGGTTCTGACTAATTTTGTCTCTTCTCAGAAGATGCTTTTATAATACAATCTGTATTACTAACTGGATTCCACACATCCTGTTACATGGATACTTTAATATTAATTACTTTGACCTCTGCTTGACTTGTGTAAAGGGACAGGGGGCTTTTGCCAGGAACATAATCCTTTTAATTTTTCAGGAGAAAATAATTTTGGTTTAATTTTATTTCTCTCCAGTTATCGTAACATTTTTCTTGTTCCCAGGGTCCTTTCATAAGAGGAAATAATCTTTCTGTGTGAGCTTTTTTCCCCTAAAATCTCCCCTCAGGCTTTCTCTCTACCAACAGACAGAGTAGAAACTCTGGCATGCTGTAAAACAACAAAAACTCAGGTTCCTGCAAGTATCCTGCCAGTCTATGGTCAGCTGCAGAACAGCACAGCTGCCTGCCTTTTTCTCGAGGCAGGCAGGGGAAGGAGGTTGTGTGGTGCTTTTTTCTGCAGAGGGAGGATTTAACTGGCACCAGTGTTTAATGTGGAGCAGCACCCACGTTAAGTGTGACTGCAGATTTGGCAGAGGAGAACAGTCCACGCTACGCCGGGAGACCCACTCTCTGCTTCTTCTGCAGCAGGTCGGAGAGGCAGCCACCTTGCTGAGATCCCAGGCCTTCCTGGCACTGCTATTCCCTTTTCCACCTTCCTTCTGCCTTGCCTAATTACAGTGTGTGCTCTTCAGGGCAGTCACTGCTGCCATGTGCCCAGTGCAGTGGGGCTCTGATGTGGGTTGGGGCCCTGGGGCACTGAATGCAGTAGAAGTCATTAATACGTCAAGAGAGAAATTTTGAAGTATGCGGTGAGGATGGAGAGTGTGCAAAACCCTGAAAATTCCCCAAAATTTACTGACCTGAGCTCAGAGCAAAGTGTTCTTTGAAATCTTTGAAAGATCTTGGTTTAATACTTTGATGTTGCTTCTTCTTCCTGAGGACTGGTGGGTTTGGCAAGTCACTCTGCTTCCCTCTTCTCCTCCCTTCTCTCGTTATGCACTGACAAATCCTCTGGGTGGTACAGGGGTTTGGCTTGCAGGGGAGAGTGTCATCTCCAGCAAAGGAACCGGGCTGTCCACTTCTTCACTGCCATCCTCTGGAGGCCACCAGCCTAGAGGATTACAGTGGAGCAGACACTTTATTTTGCAGTAAAGCAAATGTATTGACAATGTCGGCAATTCCCACATTGAATTGAACCATTAAAAAAAGAAAAAAAAACAAAACCAAAAAACCATCAAACAAAAACCCCTGTAGCTAAAACTTTTACAATGATGGCATCAGGGCAGAGGCTTCTCTCACCTCACAGGAAGAGGGGACAGGGAAGGTGCTGCATTGCAATGAGTGTGTTACGTGCCGCATAAGCAGGCACTCATCTGCTGGTACCCATGAGGGAACTAATGTTCCCTTATTTCCCCATCCCTCCACTGCCAGCTAATCTGTGCCTGCCTGTCTAATTTCCTGGCAACTGTTCCAATGTACAGGCTAATAATGTTAGCAGCAATCCTGGGAGACATCAGTGTGCAGGCTAGCTATGAGGTTGTAGGGTCCAAAGGAGGATTAATTAGGGGAATTGTGGCATCTGGATAGGGGGAGCTTTTGAGAAAGCCCTTCATCCAGGTGGCGTGAGCAGTCCAGATAAGCACCCAAATATTTCTGTGGAGAACTGGGACGCCATCCCTAATGGAAGTTCAACCGCTACTAAGTTCCCTTGATGATTTCTCCCCCTTTCTTCCTCAGAGTATCTTTTTTGTTGTTGTTTCCAACTATAACTTAATGAAAACACATTTGAAAGTAAAATTACGGATTTCTCGGGGACTCTGACCCTTAGGGGCAGCCGTGGAGATACTGCAGAAGGAGCTGAGTACACAAGCTCCTGTTAATTAGAGCAGAGTGAATGATTCATAGGAAATAATTTATTCAATTAATTTAGCCTCTCTTTCTTTTGCAAATTATCTATGAAAAGTTTGCAGTTTTATTGCATTCAGCTGCTAACAGCAAATGATTTCTCTGCATGTAGTTGACGCCTATGTGGCTTGAACTGTAAGGTCTGGCTTTTAGTTTTTCAGTGGACAGGGGTACTGGAGTTAGTGTTCTTCCTTGATTAAGCAACTGACTTTCAGTATATGCCTTGAAAAACTGATGTTCATTTTTACAAATGTAGAGGTGACCTCCCACAAATATTATTAACCATGGCATAGAAATATCTCTGCCAGGGATCTCATTTGCTAGAACAATGATCTGGAAAGTCTGTCCAGCACTTACCCTCCAGTGTCTGACATGGTGTGTCTTTGTGGAGCCTTCCCCTCTGGCAAGCTCAGGGAATTTTCACTCTTTCTCCTTCACCAGTCCTGCGCAGAGTCCTTTGCTTGAGCTTCTCTCCACATGGAGGCAACCTCTCCAGAATATCAATTGTCTGATCAAAGCAGCCGTGAAGCGCAGTTGTTAAAGTCAAAGTCATTAAATTCATTGCCAATAATCTGATGCCTACTTACTGAAGTCCTTGTCAGCAAGGTGGGTATTTATTCACTGGAAAGCATTCCTGATGCTTTCTATTTTCCAAAACAAAGATTACAGAATACTTCAAAAGCAGCACAAAATCCTAAATAGTGCCTATAATGACCCTCCTCCACCAAGGAAGCAACCCTGCTCCACAACCTTGCAGCATTTCTCTTTGCCTGACTTCCACACATAGGATAACCTAAATTGACACAGACCTTGGGTGTGGGCAACTGAATTTGCATATCTGTCTGTCCTGGTTTAGGGCAGGGTCGTGGTCTCCAGCAGACTTCTGCTGCCCTGGGAAGAGGGATGTGCAAAGAGCCTGACCCATGGCAGGCAGGCTTTCCTTGAGATGCATCCAAGCATGGGATTGTAACTCTGAGCTCAAGGTAACATTAATTTCAGTAACAGCTTTTCACACTCCATCAGAAAGCATTTTTAAAGAGGGACGGTACTGCATGAAAATTAATGCATGGGAGCATTCTTGTAACAGGTGCATAATATTTCAGTAATAGGCTTGTGAGATGTTTATTCACTTGCCAAATTCATTTATCAGGTATTGGATTCAAAGGATTTCCCAACAGGATATCTGCAGAGATTAGTGAGCTAGGCAAATGTGCTTTGAACAAATACATCCTTTCATCAGGCATTCATTTGGATAATTCCAGCATCAACATGCTCGCTGCTGGAATGGGTCTGCTGGTAATTGCATTAACTATTTTTCCTGTGGTCATACATATCTGTGCCTTTAGATCCTACAAGGGCAGAGTTTGGCCTGCAACTTGTTAGTTGAGAGGTACCTGCCCATCTCTGCCTGCACAGATGCAGTTTTAGCCAGCCCAGTCTTGCCCAAAGTAACTTTTTTTGCCTGGAAAGACCTGCTGTATCAAAAAACCCCAAACAACTTGGCCAGCACAGGTTGAATACAGGTTGAAAACAATACTTGTTTTGAAAAATAATTGATGAAAAATTGCCTTCAAGATGAAAGAGCACTGTATTTCAAAGTACTTTAGAACAAAGTATGCTTCATTTTCATTTTCTTGGTTTTTAGTAGGTCTTTGAGTTTGTTTTTGAAGTTGAAAGTAAAATTAAACTTGGTTTTATGGGGAGAAATTTTTCATCTGATTTTACCCTCGAAACTTTAAATAGATTGTCATTTTGATGGAGGACAGGAATCAATACTGAAATAAGAGGAAGTACCATGGATTGAAAACTTCAGAAGTTCATCTTCAAGATGACAAGTCATTCAGCAGATAATATTGGAACCCATGTTTTATTATCAGATTAATGAAGAAATAGCAAAAGTTTTGTTAGTCTTGTTCCAGCAACCAAGTGGCCTATTTCTTTTCTTATCTGCTGTATCCTATGTTTCTGGTCTTAAACATTGCAGTAACTTATCATGGAAAAACTAATCAGCTTGGCTTATTAAATGGCCAATTACCTTTCAATAAATGATTTTTTCTCTTTTTAGCTGCCTGGTCTAGGAAAATGAGTCTCTATTTGAGACACCTGAAGTAAAGAACCATCATTCTTCCATTGATTTTTGAAAATGTGGGTCACCATATATAATGTACCAAGCTTAAATCCTGTAATGACTTAAATGTGGTTATTCTGTGCCTCGAGCTGTAGAAGTACAAACAAAACAGAGGATTTAAGGGTTAGCATGTGACTTTTCAACTCAATGTGTGGTTTTTTGTCATCTTTTTTGAGCCTTTTAAATTGTGGAGGGCTGAGAGAACATTCAACAAATTTATTTTTGAGTATCCCAGTGCTTCCCTGCCTTATGAAACCAAATCTTATCAAGCCTTCAGCGTGAAGAGAACGAGGGTCATGGAGACAGCATAAAAGCAAGAAGGACTCTGAGAAACAGAAAAGGGGAACAAGGAGGGTGAAAGTGTTTGGAGGTTTGGGAAGGTGGTCTAACATGCTTGTGGTTTTCTTTCTATCTTTTTTTCTCTCTTTCTTTTATTTTCTTTTTTTTTTTCCCAGATTTTTTTGTTGTTGTTATTTGTTAAGCATAATATTTTGCTATGAAAGCAATGATATATTCTCCCAGCAACCTCTTTCCCTTGTTTGCATACCTTAGAGGTCACTAGCTGCTCACGCACACTATTGAGCAGAGGACAGACTCCTTCTTGTATTCATTATAACAACAAAAGAACAGATGTCTCAGGCTGTAAGCCTCAAGTTGAGTTCTGCAGGCCCCAAGAATGGTGAGAGGCGATACACGTCTGTATTTTGGGCTTGGCCTCCTCCAAGGGTGTGTGTCAGCTGTGTGCTCCACATCTGAATTCAAGTCTGCATTCCCCTGAAAGTTCTGCTCAGAGTTCCCAGCCACAGGCACTACATGTGCCCACCTCAGTGCATTAGAAATGGCGTGGGAGGGGGATGACAGCCTTCCACACACAGTTTTGCCATGGTGATTGCACAAACAGGTAGGACATCAGCACCTCATCTTCCCCTGCCAGACAGCCCGCACAGGGCCGTGATGTCTTGGCTCGTCCCACCACGATTTGCCCCGGTGTCCCCGGGCCAAGCTGTCCTGGGGGACCAGGACATTGTGCCTCACGTGCCCAACCATGGGCCCCACACGCCCAACCATGGGCAACGGGTAGGAGGCAGTAGGGGAGGATTCTGGCAGTTGTCACGCCCTCCATCACGAGCAGGCTCCTCTGGATGTCTCTGGCATCGAAGCAAGTGCATGCAGAAGCCCTTCAGCAGTGAGGAAAGGAAAGCCAGAGCACACTGCTGCTTTCTGTCATGGAGAGGTTAAAAGCAACTTGCCAACTGACAAGCAGCAGCTGCAAGGAAATTTCCGCATCACCACCATCACCTCTTTTTTTTTCTTTTCTTTCTTTTAATGACAGCAACATTTTAATCAGCTTGGGCTGAGCATGAAAGTCTGAGTGGGAGGTTGGAGGAATATCTGGGGAGGGGAGGAGGAGCAGAAGAATAGCTGGCTGCTGGCATATGTCTGAGCTGAGGGATGCTCTCTGCCTAGGAGGACAGTTAACCTACACAAAATGTTCTGGCTGCTTGCCTGTATCAGCCACATCATGCTGCTCCAGCCTTTTGTGCCAGATCCCTGACATGGTGACTGTCACTCTGACAGAGGGAGAGAGAAGGAGAAAAGATAGAAAAGATGGGGGTGGAGGGTGGGGAAGCAAAACAAACCCACAAAACCACCAAATCTAACACCACGACCCAGTAATAAGCTTTCTGTCAAGCCTGGGTAGAGCAGCTGTATTTTTCAGAAATGAGCAGCAGTGGAAAAGTAGCAAGCCAGCTGTGTGCTTTTGCAGAATAAATCAAGATTGGACAGAAGGCCTCAGAAGTAAAGTAAGCAAAGCTCCACAGAAATGGCTACGAACACATAGCATATAATAGAGAACCTGAACTCATAGAGTCTAGCTGCGAGCAAACCACAGCTCAGGATGGGATTCTTTTTTTCCTCTTAAATCCAGGTGGAAGAAACATACTGATTTCTAGAAGAGAAAAATTCTTTGTCAGAACTGCTCTGATAACACTTTTGTTTATACCCACAGACTTTCTCATAAGAGGGATATTATGATAGCCTGTTGACCAAAACTGCCCCTGGTCTTGGGTCAAATTCCCTGATTTCCTTAAGCCAGGACTTCGGTCACCTCCACTCTTACAAACTTCATAAAATTTTCTGTAGAAGGCTGTTATCTCCCACAGATAAGAAGCTGCCTTTCCAAATTATTCTGGAAAGCCAAGTGGTTGCTCTCCACCCCAACACTTTACACGTGGGAGTTGGCAGACCCATGTCATTACCCAGTCCACAAAAAAATATTTTATTATTAGCACCACAAATGTTGTTCCCAGGTTACAGCACACAGCTCTCACAGGCTGCTCCAGCACCAATGAATTAGCTGGACATTGTCAGTGCAGAGCAAAATTGTTCTGCTTTGTCCTCAGATGTCTTCTACGCCTTGTGGCTTGATTTTGGAGCTGGCAGCTCCCTGGGCAAAGTCCGGAGGAGGGACTGCCTGTGCCCACTGAATGCTGGGGTGGCAGAAAGGAGGCAGAGCAGCTTTTCAAAGCATGGGGGAGAGTTACAGCTGATCCGAAAGAGAGTGTTCAGAAGTGAAGAGACTGCCGGAAAGGGCATCTTGAAAGCTAAAAACTGTGTGTGACTTCACTTTGATATCTGCCTGCTGATCTCATAGCTGGCACTCAAGTTGTGCTTTCAAGCTGTTCTCCAAAACCACTTATATACTTCTAAAATATTTTTGATGGAGCCTGCAATTCTCCAGTAGCTTGAGTTCTAAGGGAAAACACCAAATACAACGAGATTCATGTCAGAATAACACATTATTCTAGGATATTTGAGGATGAAGGAAGATACCTAAGGTCATTCAAACGAAAGCATGTGAGGTGGGGAGGCTTGAGCATAGTTTCATTTATTTTACTTAGACTCACCACAGAAAAAAAAAAAGCATCTAGGCACACTTAATGTGATGTTTAAGATCTGTGTAAGCCACAAATCGAGAAATTTGTTGGAAACGAATAGACAAACAATTTAAAGTACACATCAGGTGCATATGGACCCACAGCTGCTCTTATTCCAGCTGCCACCCAAAGTACAGGTCTTTCTGTGATGCAGCCTGTCACACAAGGACTGTGCCAGATGCCTTGCAAAAACTCTCTCAGCACCTCCTCTCCTGTGCTGGCAGCTTCTGAAGGGCAGAAAGAGAGAGAGAGTGGACAGAGGGTTACAGCAAACACCTTCCAGCTGGTAGGAAGCTTTCATCTGCCCCAAATGGATGGTAAGGCGGCTTAAATAAGCTGTGTATTTATCCCACATCTCCTCAGAGAATTCTAGAAGTGACAGTGCTGTACCTCAGTGGAAAGGCAGCAGAAGTTGAAAAAGTAAACAGAAGAGCCTAGTGGATGGATTTATGGAAGGTTCAGCCCTTACTGTTTCTTACTATAGATCCAGTGATATCTTGCTGCAGGTAATCATTTGTGATGCAGATATATCTGTGGTTGTTTAGGTGCCAGGTTAACACCACGCACTATATGGGATGTAAAAGTTGGAGGGGAAAAAAAATAATTTCTGTGCTTTTTGCCACTTGCTTAGGGTTTACGTGTAAAGAATCATGAAAGATGTTGTTTTCATGGCCCTATTTTCTTCCCACCTCTCTACTTTTGGCAATATGACCTGTGTCAATTTTGTTCTTCAGCTACCTCTGGTGGAAAACTTCTTGCAGGCATCAACATTAAAGGTCCTTCAGGACTTACCTGAGTGTTTTAGCTCTTGAACAAAGACTCCTTTCTCTTATATCTGTTAATAAAAAATACAAGCCCCTGGAGCTTTTAATAACTGTACGGATATCAGGATAAGTGAAAGATCTTAACAGAAGGGGGGAGGGGATTCTTCTTGGTGCATCTTTCACTGTGAGAATGCTACAGGCACCTCACCCAGCAGTCCTCTGTGTCCACCTACACTGAAAAAGCCTTCAACAGTAGCACAGGCTGGGGTTCCTTGGGTCGTAGAGCACAGATGTGCTCTGACAGTGGCCTCTCCCTCTGAAAACAAAGGTAGAGGGGAGAGCTCTGTAGGAAGGTGGTAGCAGTTGGGAGTGGCATTTACTACACCCACTCAAACTCCATCAAACTCAATCCTTGAGTCAGGCATCAAGACCAAAGCAGTGACCACCTGGTCCCTGGAGAGAAGCTTGCTCATCCTAATGTGGACACGAGTCCTTCTTGTGTTAAACACCCGACTTAGAGTGCTGTGTCTGACTCTCCACGGGTTGCCCCCACTCTGGGCATTTTGCCAGCCTAACCAGCTGACTCTGACTTAAAGCTTCACTTTAGGGTGGATAAAGTTTTAGACAGTAGGATAAATGCCATCTTTGGTCTCTGAACAGCTAAAGCAACGAACAATTGTTAAATAATGAGTGTTTTGTCACAATGGCCTTCTAGCAAGTCCGGTGGTCAAAACAGACTCCAGCAATTAGCTTTTCTCCATCTCCCTAACAGAAAAACAGAGTGTATCACATCATTTAATGGATAACATTGGACTTCCAGAAAGAGGTACTGATGCAAAATGAGTTTTGGTTAAATCATAGTAATTGGGTTCAGCACTTACTGAGTTAATGTTAGACATTGGAAAAATCTGCATTTTGAGCAGGATGAATTTAAGTGTGGCATAAGTGCTAATATCCTGTAAGAGGGGGTGCACCTCATTCAGCTGATGAGGGATATAAAATCAGAATTGCCCCCAGAAGTATATGTAGCCATCCAGAGAGAAGCTTTTAGACAAACATCACTTGAGAACATGTTTCATTGAGATACTAGATGTGTCTGAAGGAGGATAAACGGTACTTGCAAAGCAGAGCAGAGCATAACACTGCCCTCTTTCGTGTGAGACAACACATGGCCACCTGGCATCCTCGACATAATTCCTGGGAAATGCTGGTTTTATGCACCTAGTAATAATATCAGTCTTATACAGAGATCCTTTCTGAACTGGGGAAGAGGGAATGATGTATGTACATTTCAGCCTAAATAAAGGAAAAATCATCAGTTCAATTTTACCTGTGCAAAGTATTTGAGAGTCGGGTTAGACATGTGGACTCATTGGCATTGGGATGGCAAGATTATCTTTTTCCTGTAGCCCTAAAGAATTAAAGCACTTTGCTCAAGAAGTACCCCAAAACATGGCTGTGTGTCTGCTGAGCACATGTGCTGGAGCTCAAGTTCGTGTCAAGCAGAGCTCTCTGTCTGAGGGTGGATTTGGACCACGTTCAGGGGCTTTAGTGAAGGCAGGAGCTTCTATTATGAAATGGGTTTCTACTGCTTGTTAGAGAAGTGTGACAGCTATGATGTTGCATGTGTGATTTCATGCTCATATTAAAGGCCTGTTTCTTGGCAGTCATTACAAAATGAGCTGAAGTCCAAGTCTGCTTTTGAGCCCTAAACACAGCCAGTGACCAGATCAGTAACCTCCTGCCATCTCTCGCTGGATGTAAGGAGAGACGAGGGATATTTTCATCATCCCTAGTTCAGTCATTGGCAAGAATGAACAAAATAATCATCGAGATCCCTTCCTGGTCCACACTGTTGATGCACCAGCAATGTTCTTAAGAGGGTCATGTATTTTGTTTGCATTCTCAATATGCAGCGATAGGCAGAAGAAATGTTTGCAAGGCAAATGCTTTCTGATGCATCTGCCCCTGAACTCACCAGTCACAAGCCATTTGTATGGAAATGACACTAAAATTGCTATCCTAGAGCTGCATCCAACCTCAGCTTCTGCCAGCAGAAGATACAGGGTACCAGATGGCAGAAATCCTACCCGAGCACCAAGTGGTTTGAACTGCTCTTTTTGCTAGGAATTTAAATAGTCCATATGCTGAAAGTAAAACGCTCGGCTGCACCCTGGCTGCCTAGTGGAGGCCTCTGCTGCCTGAGCTAGAGGAGATGAGCAATTAGTTCGTAGCAGCTTGGAGCTTGTATCCCCCATACATCCCAACGTCAGGCCGTGCTAGTCACACACGCATCAAAATGTCTGATCGTGCATCTGGAGGAAGGTGGTGGTGTCTGAAGGTACAGTCTGATTGTCAAACTGGGGCAGTCGTGTCAAAGACTCGAGAGAAAAGCAAAGACTGAGAGCAGTCTGGGTGTCTGGTCTCTTTTTCTGAGCTTCTGCGATTGCCTGGTGAACCCCAGGCTGAGGTACTCAAGGGGCACAGTTTGTCGTGGCTTTCAGGGGAGCACAAACAGTGCTCTCTGGGGGATTTGCAGCCTCAGATTTCCAGGGCCTGGTGAGACACCAAAGCTGCTTTGCAGTATGATGCACAGTACCTGGAGCAGAAGGTCCTCAGCTCTGGTTACAGAGCTCGCCATTGTGCAGCTAGGACAGCTCTGCTCTTTGATCATTTGGGTGATTTCATTTAGCTGCTGGAAAGGGCTTGCTTCTCTCTGGGCAGATCCCCTACTTTGTAAGTCATCTTCCAAAAATATGCCATCAGTCTGGCTGGCTGAGGCTGTACCTGTTCCAAGGCAGTAATGTCCTTTTTTTGTGTGTTGAAAAGGTGACCAAGCACAGTGCTTCAAATGAAGAAGTGCCCTACCTCATGCAGAAATGTTATCCTCTCTCCTGATTTATAGTCTCTTCTCTGATTCATCCAGTTTCCCCTTGCCTATTGTGCTGGAGTTGAACTCCAGATGGATGGCTCAGAGGGTTTTGCTAAAGTAACCTCTGGAGAAAATTCTTTTCCTGGTCAGATCACTCTGAATTACTCCTCTGCTTAAAATGTACTCTTGCTGTCCTGGATCACTGCCTCTAGATTTATTATGTAACATTTTTCTAATTTAAAGTGTTTTCTGGTTACTGGCCCAGTTGCCTGAAAGATCTGCTTCATCCCGAATCCAGTTACATTGGTCATTATTCACCTTTTCTTTCTCCAGTCCTGTCACTATCAAGAGACATTGGTATCTCACATCTGACGTCCTTATCTAAATCATTTACATACATTCATTTGAAGGGTAGGGAGGTCAAATGTTTCGAAACCCTGCAAGGTCACTGAAAATAAAGCTAAAATGTCGCTTGTTTTTTCCCTTGTCCTTTTTATGTGAAAAATTGTATTTTGGTATTCATAAGGAGACTTTTATTAGCAAATGTAAGAGTGCCTTGAAATGGATATTATAATTATGCATGTAATTTTGTATGATTGTGACTATTAGTATTTAGCATGCTTGTTATCCTTGATTTTTTTTTTTTATTCCTAGAGGGTCTCCAGATGAACAAAGCAGCACATATTTTAGTAAATTATTCTCTTTGTATCTGTGAGTTACTGACCCTTTTAAAAACACTTTTTGCTAATATACATATATAAATACAATAATACAGTGTTCTTTCTAATGAGAATAGACATCAAGAATTTCCCAATGCAAATGACTCTCTAGTTGTTCCTTTTAGCCACATGCCAGAGCTATATAACTTCCAAGGGGCTCCAAACCTTGAACTTCAGGAGGCTCAACTCCTCCTAATATGTAGGAACTTGTCTGCAGTGTTTCACCGGGCTCCAGGGCAAGTTTGTTCATTTCAACAAAAATTACGTCTCCTCCCAAATGCAGCAAATTGTAGGCAATCCTTAACAGTAGACATGAATCCATTTTCGCAGGTATCAGGTCTTACATCTCAGCAAGTAGACTCCATTTTCACAGAATATGTAGATAAAGGGGTTGAGCTTTGGAAATCTCCAAAGAAAGAATCACATGATGGGGTGATGAAAAACTTTCTCACATACAGCATGCACTGAGCTGGTGTCTCCACAGCTTGCCTTACTGTACATCTCCTCACACTAATTATGTCTCTGAAGTGAGAAAGCACTGTTATTGTTACTGAATGCATGGGTTTGTTTGATGATGGACAGATGGGAAATCTGTAAGAAAGACAGGAAAAAAAATAATCTAGATTTCACAAGTTCTGAAACAGGAAAAGCAAGTTAGGGGGTTAAAAAGTGCTGTGGATTAGAGAGTAAGTCACCTGAATAGAAGAGTGGAACGTGTTTCATCAGGGATTTATTGCATTTACTCTTCTTCAGCTTTACAGTGGTAAAATAAAAATGTCAACAATTGACTAAGAAATTAAACTGATCCAATATCTATTAATGTTTTATACTCCTCAGGTGGCACTAGTCACGAAATAACCCTTGATTAATGTATGCTCTAAATATCAACAATAAGTTTCGGTACTTGTCATCAAAAGGGCTTTAATACTGAAACTATGCATGCACAGAAAAGTAGAAGGAGAAAGTAATGCTTGCAGACAGAAAGAAGACTAGAGATGCCATACTAAATACAAAAACAACCCTTCAGAAAGCCACTCTGGTTACTAGCAAAAGAGAACTGTTACAGATAAAATAAGCATTAAAATGAGAAAACTAAAAATGATCAATTTTTGCATGCTAAATGTTAAACTAAATTAAGGAGGAATAATAGATTTTCAAGAGATCTTTTACAAAAACATAAAAGATACCAGTGATAAAAATGGCAGCAGAATCAGCAATAACAAAAGCAACCACCTTTGATACAGAAGAAGAGTCAATGAAACCAGCAGATGAACAAGCAGCAAAAGAAGGATTTAAGAGAGACAAGGTCATTATGGCAAAAGGAAATAAATTATTGGTCTCACTACTCACTACCTGTGAGACAGGGTCTCACACCAGCATTCCATTTGGTGTTGGGTAGCCTAAGAAACTGTCTAAAGCAGGAGTGTCAATGGAGGAGATTGCTGGACAAATCACAGAACAAGGCAGAGGTCACTGAAGAGTTATAAAGGAAGTCAGATATGAAATTGTTCAACAACTAATTGTCATGTGTAACCTACTATTTTTTCTGCAGAATGATGTACAGTGGCAAGTGTGTCACCAGCCTTTAGTAATGACTGCAGGCTTCGCTGGGAGCTACAGATCAATAAAACCACAGTCAAACTTGTAGAAACAATCATAAACAGAATTCTTAGGCACAAAAATACATACACTTTGCTCAGAAAGAACCGTACGGATTTTGTAAAGTCTTGGAGACTTGGTGGAGCTGGCAACTACCTGAAAAAATGTGATGCACCTGATAAGTATTGAACTTATGTTTGACAATGCTTTTTACAAGACCTCTCACCACAAGACTTTAAGAAAAGGCAGTTCTCATGGACCCCACAGGACTAGGGACATGGCAGGGAGGAGAGCTACCAGGCAGCAAAGTTCTTGTTTTTGCTCTATGCATTTGAGTGATTTTCAGCAAAGCTGGTGAATCTTGAAGTGACAAATTCTGCAGAAAAGATAAAATTACTCAGAATAATAAAATAGGAGACGACTTCTGAGGGAGACTGTTAAAGAAGTCTACAGGGGAGTGATGTGTAGCAAGCAAATGGAGAATAGTGATTCATTGTTTCTGTCAGTTCCAGACCCATGAAGTACCCAATGAAAACTACGAAGTAATAAGACTGAAATAAACAAAAATGGGTTTTGTCACAATATGTAGAAACTCTTAAACTGCGGTACTCATTACTGCTGAGCATTGCAGGTGCCAACTAAAAGCAGGTTCAAAACCAGATCAGGCTACTCAGAGCTATCAGTGAATAAATTCCAGGTCAGACCTAGTATGGCAGTTTTAATAGCCTGTGGAAAAAAAGCCTTGTTGCTGATGGTACAAAATGGTACTTCCTGCATTAAAGCATTCTAACATTTAGAATGTGTCCTTTGATGGTGAAGTGAGCTGTCAGAGTTTGGTTCTTGGCACAGTCAGTCAGAAAAATTGCAGAAAGTCTGTATTGCCATCAGAAATCAAAACTGTTTGCAAAAGAGGATTACTTTCAGTAGATTCCTGGAAGAAAATCACTGAAAAAAGTGCTGACAGTGTAAGGGTGAAACATCTCAACCTATTTTTTACCGTGAAACAATTCTCTGCCTTGGTTTCTTTTTTTATTACTTTGTATTAGCTTTTTTGCTATAACATAATATTAACTTTAAAAAGTCAAAACAGAATGTTTCAGTTTCCATTACAACAAAACCTGTCAATCAACTTGAAATGCATTGAAGGCTTTTTTTAAATTCCCTTTTGCAGAGAATTTCAGACTCTGGGGGTTTCATTGCAATTCAGAATAAAGTCAACTTTTGAAACCTGAAAAATCTGTGAAAATCAGGACTCTTTAAAACTCGGCCAAAATCACTCTATTTTCTTTCTCTTCCAGTTTGCTTATCAGAAAGGTGGTAAGAATGTTGCAGATCCATTTTTGCGAAGCCCTTTTAGACTGAGCATCCAAGAATTCCACATTTCTGTGTCTGGTGCTAAAATTGTATGATTCCCAAGCACCATCCCAATCCCACCACCTTCAGCTGTATCACTCTCTCCCCCAGTCATATGTTCACAAATTTCAATGGTACTACTTTTTCCTCCTTTTCTTCCTGTCCCTGCCTAATGTTTTTGGTTTGCCTTCTTATTTGTGCAAACTGGGAGCTGTTCCCCTCTGGGATGGGGGGAGGAGTCACTTTCCAGAAGGCTATCGGATTTGCCCTTGTCCAAGATCTTTTCATGATTAGTGGCTTATTGAGTGGAGCATGCAGACTCCTGACAGCCCAAGCAGAGCTGAATCAGCCTTGGCAGGACAGTATGAGGAAGTTCACAGTGCCGCCAGTTGTGCTATAAATAGAAAAATAAAAGGAAGAGCTCATCCTCTAAACTATGCACATTGCATCCTCAAACTGGGGACTCAAGCATGCTTTGTGCTGTGCATTAGCCATCTGCACCAGAGGGAATGTCTTCCTCGTTCTGTTCCCAGGACAGATGCATCAGGATTGCTACAAGATAGCGTGAGGCAGGAAGAGTTTTCTGGATCCTGGAATGCCAATAAGCACTTCAAACATCTTTCTTGGCTTCTGGAGTCCCTGCATCCAGCACCCTGGAGCGTGATTTCTTTTTATAAAAAGAAAGCCTGTGCTATTTTTCATACCAATCACATGCTGTTCTAAATGGCTTAAAAGTTTCAAGGACTCCAAATGCTGAAAAACAGCTGTATGCTGATGTGAGCAGCATGTGTAAGGATGATTTAAATCTAGTTTTTATCCTGTTTAACTCCCAGTGGCTTTTATGTTTTCCATAAATGGATGAGAAAAGTTCTTGGCTGGAAAGAGTCATAAAAACATGTAATAAATTCTTTGTAGCCTCAACATGAGCAATTCATCATATTTTTGTTTGTTTGTTTTCTGGGATTTTGTTTGCTTTCTCTGACTTTGACATGTCGTGGATCTCTGATGAGTCTCTTGTTCCTCACTACATGCTGATCCACACTGATAAACTGCTCTTCGTGTTTTGGTTACAAGGTGGTGACCTACATCCAGAACAGAACATCCACTGCCTGGCATGACCACTAGGACAAGGACCACCTCTGCCCTGCTGAAATGTTAGTCTTCCTAAAATTCTCTCCTGTTGGCTGATTACTCTCAGCAGCCCAGAAACCGCAGGAGGCAGTAGGACTCTTAGGCAAGGGCTCGGCAGATTACAAGTAGAAGTTTGGGGTCCCTTGTTGCTGATCTGAGAAAGCGCTTTGTGGCACCCAACCCAGCCCAGCAGAACTACTGACAGAGGATTCCAGGCCCTCCTGAGCAGATCCTAGTGTGTGTATTCTCATCACATCTCCAGGGTCAGATTTAGTGATAATTTGACTCAAACTAATATCTACATAAGGGGATTTTGCAAATTTATAATTTCCAAAGGGCACATCTACTAATATTCTATTATAATTTCTGAACTCCATTTCTTTCATTAAGGAGCTAATTTTGTTCCCAAGAGGATCATTAGCTTGTACCCATTTTGATTAATTTAATTCATATTACCAATAGCTACCTAAGGCTTTATGAACTGGATGGGAACTTTTAGCTTTTGCTTTAACACAGTCTCTCACCATGAGAAATCTTGTCACCTCTAATTGCATTTAGAGGAATTTAAATTAATTTCCTCTGACATTTTTTTTTTCCAGATCTATACTAAGTGCATGTTATGCTCTTCACAATGCTCTTATTCTGCCTTCATAAAAATGTTAAGCATGGAGAGCTCCTTGTCCAGGATTATCCCAAAATCACTCTCAGGGGACTTGATCCCAAGAGGTATGGGATTTCTTCAACTCCTAGTGAGTTACAGAGCAGAAGTATAGATTTTCTTTTCTTCATGTCTATTTCAGCGGAGCTTAGCCTTGGGCTCTTCTCCTCCGCAGGTCTCCCTGGGGTTCTTACATCCAACTTTACAGCTGTCTTGGAAGATTTGTGCCCAGGAGAGAGAAAGTGGCCAAGGGAATTACCTTTCACCCATCATGGACATGAGGATGAGGTAATGACAGCAAAGAGAGGACCAGAGGGTGCTTGGTGTATGGCACTTGGGACAATTCCAGTGCTTGTACAGATGTAGGAGCAGATGCTGTCAGTGAATGGGCCAAACAGGGCTTCTCAGACATCTCCAGTGGCTACCACTCTCTCTGCAGCCCCTAACAAGCAAAAGCCATCATGCTTCCTCTTTCCCCACTGTCACATTCGAGCTCCAGGCCCTGGCTATGATCACATACTTCACCATTACCAGCAATTTCTTCTCAAATCATGATGGCGACTTGATTGCAAAATGTAAGTGCATGTCCCTGTGAGCTGCATTTCTTTCCATTTCTGCCTGGATTTGCAAAGGCTACCGTGTTGTTCAATTTTCCTTTCTATTGACTGTCAGTGGGAATTCACCCTAGCTGGATGAAAAAAAATATCACCCTCCTCAGGCCCAAAATGCCACTCTGCATGTTCCTAATAGATTGTTATTTTTGGATGCTTAGCTTCAGCCATGGGGATTGTAGCTGTTTCTTCAATTCCCTGATATTATGATTAAAACTGGTGGGTTCTCATCAATGGTAACACCATGTGATATAGGAAACTGCCCTTCAAAGCCCTTTACAGTGGTAGCTATAAATGGCAGAAATGCAGTAAATGTTTTGCATGGGCGCAGTACAAGCAGAGTCTGCTTTCTTCAAATGGCACATCCTTGGAGACCACACAATTGCTATTCAGAGACCTTGAGCATCTGCTAAATCCAGCAGGAACTGTGGGCACTGTAAATATTCCATGCTGGGGCTGACGTAGCAGAGCTGGAGCTGAGGAACAGTGTTGTGAAACCTCTGGGATAAAGGCAGAAATGTAAAACAATAGGTCTGGGTGCAGAGTCTGGCCCATACCTTCGAAGCTAAGGTAGTTATACCCACTACTTATGTGAATTCCCTTGGTATGTGTGTATTTTGCAGTGCACAAGCAGGAGGTGGCCTGCAAAACCTTACCTTATTGAGTGCTGATTGTGAACTGAAGACAATCCTGAGCAGGAGCACAGACGGGACCTCCTGAAATGGCCGGCGGCCCTGTGCATACAGCACAAAGGCAATAAATCCCTTATCTCACCAGCCTATAAATCTTTGTTGACCATCTCTTTGCACGTCTCTATAAGAACATTCAATCTAATAGCCTTTTTTAAAATTTCCCTTCATTTTCCAGCATAACCCCCCAGTGAATCATTAATGTAACAAGATAAAGATCTCTAGCTAAGGAATTATTCTTATTATAAAGTTCCCAAGTTCTAGTAGCAAACCTCTCCAGGGTATATATTAAGCCAAAAAGGTCCCACACAATCATTTAAATCTACAAAATTCAATTCATTCCTGACTCCCTCCAGGCACTTGTTTTATAGTGATCTAATAAAGGAGAGTTGTGGCTGTTAAATGATAAAGTCTCCAAAGGGGACGTGGGAACTCTGCACGCTAGTCCCCAACATTTGCTGGGAAGCTTTATTCCTCCATCTCACCTACATCCCTTTTGACAAAAAAACCTTTCAAAGTCTTGCAAAATGAGTAGTTGGTTCTGTTTTTAAGGGAAAGCAAAGTCCAAAAAATTTCCTTACGTAAATGTACCGCTCAAGGATATAGGTTACAAAAAGATTAAGCACTTAATTGTTCCAGAAATTATGTGTATGTCTTCACCGCATCACTGAAACTGAAGATGGAGCAGATGCACATCTGCTCTATTTCCTTGCTGTTGCATCCCTGAGATGCTTTCTCTGCTGCTTCCTCCAGCCTCGTTCTAAATTACCTGTGAGATTATCATTGGTGCAATTCTGTTGTGCGAGAATGCACATAGATTCCCTGGAAGACAGAGTCTAATGATTTGGGGGTTTTTTCACATAGTCTTGAGAATAGAGAGGTAGGGATAATACAATACTGGCTCTCCTGATTGCATCAAAAGCATAACTGCAGGTATATCAGTATCATCCACTGAACTGCACTCAAGAGGCATTAGATACTTTTTTTTACAGTTGAAAAATATATTTACATGAGGTTTTGTGTAAGAAAAATGAGTCTCTTACCTGATGTTAAACACAACTTCCTACCTAATGCAGACACAGGGCTAAGTCAGGCTTGATATTACCACAGCTAGTTACAGTCCACCTGAGAATCCCCAGGGTTAATCACCATCGGATAATACAGGTTTTGCAGTATCCATTTTTGTTCATGGAATAAGAGATTATTTATGTTCATTTTTAACTGTGTGGTAACACCGTATTTTGCAACACACAGTATTTTCCTTGCAAAGATGAGGCATAAAAGAGAAAATTGGAGCTTCCTTCCAAATTGTGAAAAATAACAATTCTGGGCTGGATGCACGAAGACCTGGGGAGAGTCAGCTTTATCTCCAAGGAAGCCAATTCAATTTGTCCTCCAGTGCCCACACCTTAATGCATTAAGTGTTTTTGGGGCTTGCCACTGGGACTGAATTTTTTTTTCAGCCAAAGGCAGGCTTTGTGAGAATGTTTAAAGAAATCAATATGTGAGGTTTGTCTAAGGTTACATGTTTGTTAATGTTTTATTGATTGCACTATTGGTTGTGAATTATGTAACTTAATAAAGCTGTGGACTCTTTCTAATAAAGACAAAGAGGTTATTCCATTAGCTGGCAACTTAAGGCAAAGAAACTTAATAATATAGCACATTATAAGACCACAGCCCAGAGACTGACAAATCCAATTCACCGTGGAAGTGGCTGTGATGTTGCAGACTAGGCTGTGTCCTCACACAATTAGGCTGTGCAGGTCAAGTTTAAAAGAGGGTGAGGTCTGCTCTCTGAAGCTGTGTTGTGGCCATAAAAATGAGATGAGAACGATGAAGTGGCCTGAAAGGACACACAGAGTAGTTCTGGAGTCTCGGGCACCCCCTGGGCACCCCACACACAGTTGAGATGGCATTGCAGCCTTCTGTCACGTGTTCATGTTTTTAGCTGAGACTTCTGTTGAGAGGTAATTTTCACCAAAACTGCTTCTCACATCTCCTTGGAGATGAAGCTGTTTTATTTTATTTTATTTAAAAGAAAGCTCTCAATACCCAGAGGGGGAAATCCTGAAAATGCTTTAAAAGGAAATGAAATGCTGAATTTCCGAGTGACTGAAGATTTCCTCTCCACAATACAATTGCACTTCCACAGCTTTGGAGAACAGATACTGCTGCTCCTCTTGGGGCACGTGGGATTGACAAGCAGTTGCTTGCACAAGGGGGTCTAATATTTGACTTGACTGCAGTTGCCAGGCATGGGAGTTGCCTCGAGAGCAGAAAAAAGCACCCTATGTCAGAAAGTGATGGAGCACCTCCTCCAGCAGCCTTTACAACCTGATGCTTTTTATTTATCTGGGAGCAGAGGCTCCAAATCCTGTCTCCGGAACGATGCCCAGCCCTGGTCTCCTCCCATCTTCACACATTCCTCCCAGCATCCTCTCAGATCCAGACTCAGTAATTAGGCACAGGAGTCAGCAAGGCTACCTGGACCACTCTTTGGGGGCTTGAAGCACCATCAGTCCACAGGGGACATGGCAAGCACACAGATTTCGTAGAAACACAGAGTCATAGAACAATTTGGGTTGGAAGGAACCATAAAGAACATCTGTTCCAGCTCCCTGCCATGGGCAGAGACACCTTTCACTATAGATCACTTGAACACTTCCAGGGATGGTACAGCTACAGCTTCTCTGGACAGCCTGTTCAGTGCCTCATCACCCTCACAGCAAATAGTTTTATCCTAGTATGTAATCTAAACCCACCCACATTCAGTTTAAAGCCGATTCCCCTTGTTCTATCCCTACATGCCCCTATAAAATGTGCCTCTCCAGCTCTCCTGCAGCCCTCCTTCAGGCACTCTAAGGCTGCTCTAAGGTCTCCCTGGAGCTTTCTCTTCTCCAGGCTGAACAACCTCAACTGCATAGGAGAGATGCTCCAGCCCCCTGATCATGTTCATGGCCTCCTCTGGACTCAGTCCTTCAAGTCCACATCCTTCTTATGTTGGGGGCCCCAGAGCTGGACACAGTTAATTTAAAATTAATGCAAGCTGTGGACTGGAGGAGTGGGTCTGCTGTTAGCCAGAGTGTTCCCCTCCAGGACAGTCAGACCTCCTTTTGCCAGCCAGTCTGTCAGCACAACCATTACCTGCTAACATGGAAACTGTCAGACCACACAGGTCTTTCCCGCCAGGAAGCACCGGGTGTTGTCAGGTGAAAACACCTGAAATCTGTCTCTCAGGTTAATGAATTCAGCCACCTAAAATGGACATCCTCAGGGTCACCTGGTACATTTTGCAAAGGAAAGGTCTTTCAGCTGCTGTCATTAGAGCTTTTCAGTTTCTCATCTAGGTAATTAAACCCCTTATTTTCACAAGAAATTCAGAGGCTGAGGACAGAGTCTGCTCATGGTTACATCTGTGTCAGATCAAGGCAGTTACCAGGTGCTGCATGCATGGACTGGGTTCTGTGGATTTGGAGTTGTGAATTAATCCCACAAGAAGGCACGTTTACTTCATTGGGAATTTAAGGGGAATGGCATAACAAAACTGACTCGGTGTATTTGGGATTTTTAAGTGAAAGATGTGTTCTGCCCTGCAGTATCTGTTTTTACAAACCCACTAAGCTTGTAACCAGCATCCTAAACTGAAGTCTATCTCCACAACTAAAACCTTTCCCTTTCGCTAAAATCACCAGCCTCTCAACCCTGGAAGAGTAACAAAAACCTCAGAGCCCAAATATTAACTCAGAAAAAACACTAAAGTTTAAAGAAAATATGAAAATAAACTGAAAAAAAAAAATCCTTAGAGGACAACGATTCACTTTCATACAGCTCTGTAGGAAGGAAGAGACCAGGCCACACCAGTACAAGACCACAAAGTGTATTTTGAACGAGGCAGATCTCCCAGAAAGAGCCTGTGTGCCAGCAGGAATAGAGATGGTGGTGCATCCTCCCCATCACCACCAGGTTTTCTTTTTAAAACCAAGCAGTGAATGAAATGATGGATTGACAGTGCTCTGCAGGGCACAAAATGACCTCCAAAGTGTACAATCCATATAACAGCAAATTATTCTGACTTGACCATCAGCCAAAGGTAATGAAGCTAATGGGCTAACGAAGTGCTGCCAGCCCAGCCTTGGTTTCCAGTGGGAGACATTGGCCTGAACCCATTCCCACTGCAGCAATGACAAGTTGCTTATCTGTTAGCAAAACAGCAGCTTCAAATCCTTCATTTGTCTGGTCAGGAGTTCAGTTTTGTGTGGAGTAAAAATAGTGGTGGAAAGGAATTATTAAACAGCTTAAGTAAGACGATTAAGGTTGTCTTTGCAAGCTGAAATATTTCTGCTGTAAGAAAGTGAATCTCCCAGCTGATGGTTGTTTTAGCCACGCTGCCATTCCTCCATGCTGCTGCCAGTTTAACGCTGATACCAGTCCTCACCCCAGTGTTCTTGGCTGCCTCTTGGCCTCTAGTTTCTGATTCCAAGAAAGCTGGAAAGGACAAAAAAAGGGAAACTAGAAAAGCTGCTACAGCACTCAGGTGAGCTGTACTCAATCATTACATTTTTCCACCTTTCTTTTGTCTTGCAATGTGTCATGTTCACATCTAATTATGATCTGACAGTGCCAATACTTGGTATTATTTTAATATTTATGCCTGTGAACAACCTCTCTAAAATGAAAGGATTAGTGCTTGTATGATCAAAGCCACTGTAAACTCTGTGTTCTCTGTGGTGGCAAGTGTGTTTTATATTTGCTCCCTAAGCTGCTTTGAACACTGTGGCCACTGCAAAAATAGTGCATAACAATGAGTTTTCAATACTTAACAATTCTTCAGCTGGTGAGATGGGAAAATGTCTGATTCAATCATAATTTTGTTACGGTGCTGTTGGGTTTTTTCTTTACGAGATTGTTAAATAAGCATGAATGAGGTACAGTATCCTGGGTTTTATTGGAGGCATAAGCATCAGAGTCATTCACAAAATGTTCCCCATTATCACGTGTAATTGAAAAACAAAAGAAAATAGTCTCTTTGGGAGTTTAACATATATGATTTCTTTTAAAGAGCTAATGCTGTGGGAGATGGGCAGCATTAATTCTGTACATGCTCTTTCTAACTTGCATTATTTTTTTAATCCTTTCAATAACTCAAGACTAAACATTCCTAGTTAAGTGCACTTTTTTTCCCCTCCTTTTTAATTAATGCTTACAGTTGAGTGTCAGTTCGCTTTCTTTATGCTTGACTTGGATACTTAGCTTTATTGCTCATTGATTTATGTTATGGCGGACCCAGCTGTCCCATTGTCAATCACTGAGCTGCTCTACAGACTTCAGACAAAGATGATGATCAAATCCTCATGATCAGAAACAACATTTGGGCAAAAGCAATAAGCAGCATCTCCCTGGCAGGGGGAGGGTGGGTGCATGTGGGAGGGAACGCAAGGCAAGGGAACAAGTTCAGATGTTGTTGTGGAGTTATACAGAAACCGCTACCCCACTTTCCCAACATGCCATCTCCTTGTCTGTTGCATGCAGCTTCTTAGAATTACAAATCATTAAAAAGAAATAGAGAAGTAAATCTAATGCCAGAGAAGGTGGTGAAGTACAAAGCAGGATCTTGACAGGAATTGTATTTTATTATATGGGCTGTGGCAGGAAAGCATTTGGAAATTAGTCTTGAGATTTCTGTTCTGCTTCAGTATTTTTGTCCCTGGGAGAGGTTGTCTCACTGCCCTTCCTGATCATATTGACTCAAAGGAGAAATATGTGCTGAGGTAGCAACTGGTCACAGAGTGATGGCTTAGGCACGGGGAGGCTGCAGTGCAAGGGGTTGATGCAAATGTACAGAGAAAGTCTCTCCTGTGTCCTCAAGGGGTGCTGATGGTGACATTTCGTCCGCATCTCGGGACAGAGTAGTTCTCATCCCCAGCCATGATGAAGCCAGGGAAGCAGGGGATGAGAACTATTCTGTCCCGAGATGTGGAAGAAATGTCACCATCAGCACCCCTTGAGGACACAAGAGAGACTTTCTCTGTACTTGTTCCCTTTTTCATTGCCAGCCTCACAGCATCTGGGAATGGCACAGAGCAGCAAAAGGTGGGAGGAGAGTAAAGATGTTATTGAAGATCGCAGATCAGGTACTGGCAAACTCTTTAAACTTACCCTAATTTTGTCTGCTTAGCATTTCATCAAAATGCATCTGTGTTTTAAACAAATCTCCGAAGCCTCTCTCTCCAGTGAAGCCCATTACATTTTGTGCTGCACAACTTTGATCTCGCAGAACAGTCTCTTTATATTAAGTAATAAGGCATCATTTGGTTTGCATTTCATCCATTCTTTATCACATCTACATTCAGGTAATTGCTTCCACATGCTCTCTAGTAGAAGAAAAACTCAACTGCAGTTCAAGCGTGTTTACATTTATGGATGGATTGAGTATGTCAAGTGTCAACACTTCATTTTTTTTTCCCAAGGCAACCAATCCTCACAGACCATTTAAAGGGGGGAGGAGAAAAAAAATCAGTAATTCATGTTTCAAAAATTTCCAAAATTGCTCCCAACTGAGATGTTTTTCAAAGCTCTAATTGGCCATACACAAAGCTTTAACGCTTGCCATGCCATCGTGCTTATGTCAGGATAGGCCTCCCATGCGTTTGGCTATGTGCTGCTATTTAACGTGGCAAAAGCTTTAACTCTTTCTATACTACAAGGTGTTAATAAGGTAACAAAGCTGTATTTTGTCTTTCCTAGGAATTTGTAGTGAGTAGCTCCACATATCCCCTGTGCTGCTAGCAGAAAGAGAAATAGTTTGCCAACTACAGCATGGATTGTGAAGCCTGAGAGAATAGCAGTGTGAACATAGCAATGTTAAAATACAGTGATTTTAATTTTAATTCTTTTTCTTTTTTCCATGAAGGCTGTTGTTCAGAAGGAGGAGAAACAAAGTACGGGCTGTTCTGGAAGATGTAGAACAGATCTGTTTTCTGCATGCTATATAAAGATTAATCTTCATACACCGATAGTTGTTGTCAGCCAAGCTGGCTTTTCTTCCCTTTTGCAAATGTTAATGGAAATGTACTAGCACAATTTACCAGAGACACTTACAGCTGTTAATATGGAGCGAAATGGAAAGAAGCTGTGTGAAGACAAACCCAGGAGACCTGACACCTGCTTAGGTGACAAGAAGCATGAACTGAGGGGAGAATCTCTTATTCTAGGGTCACTGAAAACTTTGCCAAATTTGGTTGTTTAGGAGCTGTAGGAGTGTCGCTTGTCTTGTTTTACTGATGTTGGGTGCGTTTTGGGGGGAGCAGCATGGGAGAGTAGTTTCTTTTTTTTTTCCCAAGGGAAGGAACACTTTAACTAGCCCTTTTAAGTAGAAAGCAGTGAACCAGGGACAATGGCCTGGATCTTAATCCACTTGACTGTACTTATGTAGTAAGTAGGACAGAGGGCCTGGCAACCTGATTTGCCTGTAGATACTGCACTGTGCACTTAACAGAAGAGCTCTTACTGTATACAAATCTCTCATTTCTTCTTGGGTACCAGGTGCCCTCCCAAAACTCCCACACAGATCATCTGTTTATTCTGGGCGCTTACTGTAACATAAAGGCATTTCATAGTCCTTAATGCAGGCTTGCTACTATCCCTAGGAACTAAGACAGCAATGAGGAGTTTCTGGGTGATTTAGGTCCTGCAAAATGCATGTTTAAAAGAGCTTAGCTAGAATATGTAGCCTCGGGATCAGTGTTTTGCATCCTAGCAGAAAGGTACCAGCATCTGATCTGGGATCTCAGCTTTTGGCAAATTAAGGGCACAGTTGCAAGCCTGAGAATGGGAGCTGAGTGAGGCAGTAGGGAGAAGGGGAAGCTGCTGCCCCCAGCCAGGAAAGTGGATTCACAGCTCCCTCGGCAGTGACCCTCCTGCTGAACTGCCCCACAAGGCAGCAGTTCCCAAGACCTGATATCTGCAAGGACAAAGGCTGTGTAAACATGAGGCTGGCTCTTTTTCCACAGTGTGCCACAGGTTAGGAATTTATTTTGGTTGTTTTTATCCACCCCTAAAACCCAGTATGGTTGAGTGCTGCACAGACCAAAAAAATGATGGGACCATGTGCTTGGCTCCTTGAGCCCATGTGTGTGTATGTGCAGTCACTCGCCCATTGCCGTCACACAGTTCTGAGACTCAGCGATGTGATGAAGACAAAAACTGTCTTTATAAAATGTCACATTTTATGAACACTTTGAAAATTCAAATACAAGATGTACTGGAGACTGTGAATTCCTGCAAGGGCCACTATCAGAACTATTTCGTATTGAGACAAGCCAGAACACAGAGAAATGTCTCTGATAGTATCCTATGTATCCTTGTGTGTTTGCCCTTGGGTGAAGAAGTTTCAATAATTAAGTTTCTTGCCTTTTTACTTGCATTCTAATTTTTGAGGCATAAATTGTCCATCGTTTGTTTTTTTTATCCCACAACAACTTTTCATACAGTATTCTAAGAATTTTGCCAGATGTACTTGTGGTCATTACTGGCAGAGGGCAGATGTCTTGGAGTGGTCCATTCATAGTGCGATGAACTTGAAGAGTAGTAATAAGTATGTGTTCTCTGACATGAAAAGTCTAGATTTATAGGATAATTGACGTGGGAGAGGACCTCAGGAAGTCTCTAGTCCAACCTCCTGCTCAAAGCAAGGTAAGCTTTTGGATCAGACCAAGTTGCTTTGTTCAGTTAGGTCTTGAAAACCTTTAAGGATGCAGACTCAACAGCCTTTGTGAAAACCTGTTCCATAGCTTGGCTGTCCTCAAAGGGAAAACAGTACTCCTCTCGAACTGCTCTTGTTCAATTTATGCTCATTCCCTTTCATCTTCTCACCATGCACCACAAAGCCTGGCTCTTTCTTCTTGATACCTTCCTCATATTTACTGGGGTACGGCTTTTAAGGCCTCCCCAAACCCATCTCTTCTCCAGGCTGAGCATGCCCCAGTTGCTCAGCCTCTCCTCACAGGACTAGCACTATAGCCCTGATTGCCTTGAAGGCAGTTTTGGGCGTCTGGAACTGGGTGACAGAGCCAAGTAGGGTCTGAGAGGTTGAGCTGAGGAGGTGGACCTGCTTGATCTGCTGGCTGTTCTCCTCACAGAGCCCCAGATGCTGCTGCCCCTCCAGACCTCTGGTAGCCAGTATGCACCAGCCAGGCTATTTTGGCAGTAATGTGCTCAGCACACTCTCCACTCGGGGGGCTGACAACCCCATCCACCCCGCTGCCCACCCAAACACCAGCAGCTACATGTCAAGAGAGGTGTGCTAGCTGGTGCTAATGAAGGGAAAGGGTTAATTTGTCCTGGCTTCTGCATAGCCCTACACTTCCAGCTCAGTAGATGGAAGGAATGTGATTAAGTCGGTGTTGATACCAAGTCTGAGAACAGATGTGAGAATGAATTGGCAGAGCTGGAATTCAGAGGGGACAGAAATAGCAAAAGGGAGTGGGTGGGAACAGTCACACATTTGTGTTACAGGTGCTTGGTCTAGACCTCAACATTTACAGAGACTCCTGAGTTTTTCTTCTTACTAACTTATTAATCCAGTTTCTCTTGTCATCAGGGCCTTCTTCCCTTTACAGTAATGTCCAGCAGCTCAAGCCTGCTGTTCTCTACCCTGAAGAACAGCTTGGACAAAAAGTTCCTTTCAGGTCCAAGCAGAAAAGTTGAAAATATTGCCAGTTTCCCTGCCTCTCACACAGGGCCACACTTGAACCAAACTGCTCCCGTTTATAGATGGGGAAAATGAGGCACACAGTGCAAATATTTTTTAAAGTAAACACACAATAAACCCCAACCACTACAGGTTGTTCTTACCCCCTTCACAGAAGCGACTGAAAGACTCCGCAGAGAACAAAGCTCGTGTTTGTGCTGGGCTTGTGCAATCCATATTGCCCCCTAGGATCTGTTTCTTCTCTCAGTTGTTGCCCCTTGCCTTCAATCTGTCCATGGGGTTGGTTTGTGGCTTTGTTAGAATTTTCTGTCTTGTAACAGAGCAAACACTTAGAGTCAGCCCAGGCTGTGCATTTGCAGTGTAACAGATGCACTTCAAATTCAGCTACAAGGACATAGCGTGCTTTTCCATTAAAGGGTTTGAAGACTCATCAAAGGGTGGGACATAAGATGAAGCCTTCAAAGGACCCACCATTCCTTGCAGCGATCTGTCGGTCTTGCCACCACCCATTCCCTTGGTGGATTTTTCAGGATTTACGTCACTGCTCCAGAGTTAACAGCACTCTTCTCGCAGCTTGATGTCAAAGTAATATCAGCTGTAGCCAGCGAAAAGCAGAGTGCTGCAAACACAGGTCTTGGCAGCAATGTGAAGAGAGAACAGACTATCACCCAAAAACTTTCATATTGCTTTTATTTGTAACTTTTTTATCTCTCCGGCAATTTGTTCCGCAAAAGACTAAGAACCAGAGTTTCACTAACATTTACTTAAAGAGGAGCTGTGGGAAAAGCACTTACAATTTACCTATTTATGTAGCTGTAATGTAGTGTAGAAGCATTGTCTTCCCATGTAGAAATGAAGAAAATCAATTTTAATTCCCAAAAGGCAGATGTATTGGTTGAGAAGGTCACAAAATACTTGCAGTTGCTCAGCGGAGTTGGAACCAGATCCCCTCTGCACTGCATCACTGCTCAGCTCCATACTGAGAGGGAAGAAAGGGGACTCATGTTCTAGGGAAAAGCTCTTTATGCTGCTCAAATGGGTCTTATCAAGGGCAGAAGAAAGAAGGGAGGGAGGCATTTGTCGTGCCCGAAGAGCCGTATTCTGCTTGTATCACTGACAGGCACATACCGAGGATTATGTGGGTCCACGTTACTTCACACAAGTGTGCTTGTAGCTCCCGCTCAGGGGAAATGGGCTGAAAGCTGTCCAGCCTTTACAGAAAATATGACTGTTGCAGCGCTGTCAAGGTCACTGTCAGCCTGGGTTATCTGCTGTGTAAGTACTAGCCTCACAAATCAGGCTTAGCTAAGGGCTGTAACTCATACACTCAGCATTTTGTGGATTATGTCCTTTAGCTTTCCTTCATTGCCATTTTGGATATTCATTTAGCTCCAGCGTGTGACTCCTGAGATTTCTCTTTGGGGTAATTTCCCCATGTGATGCAGTGTTTCCCTGTGTATTAATTAATCACAGGTGTACAAACTTGCTCTGTATGAGTAATTTTATATATAATGCTTATTGTTATCTTTGAACACAGATAGTTCACTTTTGGATAAAACAGTAGAAAAATGCAGGCCACAGAGGGAGAAAATCAATGAAAAAGGTACAAAACCCACAAGAAATAATAACAAGAAAGCTCCTGTAACTAAAGCACCCACAGGAGAGTCAGGAAAACTCATCTCCCTCATTCTGATCTAGAGTTTTGCAGGAGCTTTCTGTTTTCCAGATGTCCAGCTTTTATCCATAAAACAAAGATTATGGGGTTTCCCACGTCATGGATTTATCAATATCAACTGAATTGCTCAGTTTAAAAAGTATTGTAAGAAAGTACTATCAAGAGTGGTTCAGGCACACAATTACGCTATTACATTATTTTACAAAACTGGGGACATAGACAACAAAAAGAGTGTCAGAAAACAGGGTTTTTTTGTCCAACAGAGCAATTATCCTGTGTAATCAAAACATGCTTTAGATTGTGCAATACAGAAACATGTTCCCTTCAATAATGGAGTGTTAAAGTCTAAAGAACGTGTGCATGTGCTCATCCCCTGTATGCTGGGTTAGCTGGAGCAATATTTTTGAATCGGGTTATGTAGATCCACAGATCCATATTGCAAGGAAGGCACTGTCTCTTCACAGATACTATGCTGGAAAACATGTGTATGTCATTCTGCAAGATTGTCAGCCAACACATGATTTTTTAAAATTTTTTTCCCTGTTAGTGCTGGAGTCATTGTAGTATATAAACTTACCTTCTTCTTTCTGATTTGTAATAACTCCAGTTAATGTTGGTTTTTGTCCTACAATGTCACAAAAGTTTTTTATATCTTTTACACCCCAGATGTGCAGGCACCTTCATTGCTTCGGGAAGTTGCCTGTTTCTCTCCAGCTTTGTGATTCAGTGAAGCATCTTGGCATAAGACTTTCTCTCTGCCTTACTTCTTCTAAACAATTTAACACATTTAAGTGGCCTTGAACACGATCACTTCTACAGCACAGCTGGGCCTACAGCAAATCCCCAGAATCAACCAGCCTGAAACTTCTAAGCCTGAAATTTGACTCACAGTGTTGATGCCTCAGGCCCAATCTTCTGTATTGCAGACAGTTTGGCTCAGGAAAAAAATAATGGGCATAGCTGTTTGCACAAAGTCCCTTTTTTTTTTTCATTCTGTTCTATCTGATCTGATCCTATTTATCCTTCTGAAGAAATAATTTTAAAAGTGTTTCAGCCTTTACTGCTGATTAATTATCAACTCCTCTCAAGTGAATTTTCCCTTCCTTCCTCTTTTCTGTGCTCCTAAAAAAAATTATGTAAATGTATTTTTAAAATATATAAAGATAATGCAGAGGCACCCCAGATACTCCAGCCAGCGAGCTGGCTTTGTCCAGGGCCGGGCTCAGATGCCTCTACACAAACACATGGAGTATGGGGAACAAACAAGAAGTAGAGACGTGCACACACCCGCTTGGGGACGACATCATCGGCATAACGGAGATGTGGCGGGATGGCTGCTGTGGCTAGAGCTTTGGAATGGAAGATTTCAGGCTTTTTAGGAAAGACAGGCTAGGGAGATGAGAAGGGAATGCAGCCCCTATGTCAATGACCAGCCAGAGAATCTGGACCTCTGCCTGGGAAAGGAAGAGGAGCCTGCTGAGAGCTTGTGAGTGAAGATTAAGGGGGAGGGCAGGGACAGGGGATGTTATAGTGAGAGTCTGCGGCAGGCCACCCAATCAGGAGAATGGTGTGGATGAAGCCCTCTGCAGGCAGATAGGTGTGGCCACACACTCTCAAGCCCTGGTCCTCCTGGAGGACTTCGACCTCCTCCATGTCTATCAAAGGGACAACATGGCAGGGCAGAAGCAATCCCAGAGATTCCTCCAATGTGTCAAAGACAACTTCCATACACAGGTGATTGAGGAGCCATGAAGGAGAGGTGCCATGCTGGACCTTGTGCTCACGAACAGGGAGGAGCTGGTGGGGAATGCAGTGCTCCAAGGCACTGTAGTAATGACAAGATGGTGGAGATAAAGATCCTCAGGGCAGTGAGAAGGGCACGCAGCAAAATCACTATCTCAGATGTCAAGAGAGCAGACTTTGGCCTCTTCAAGGACCAACTCCAGAGAGTCCCATTGGATAGAGCCCTGGAAAGCTGAGGGCCCCAAGAACGCTGGGTAAATTTCAAGGATCACTTCCTCCAAATTCAATAGCAATGGATTCCAACAAGGGTGAAATCGGGAAAAAGAGGCATCCATGGATGGATAAGGAGCTGCTGAGAAAGCTCAGAGAGAAAAAAGCAGCTTTCAGGCAGCGGAAAAAAGGACAGGAGGTCTGGAAGGAATACAGGAAGCTGGGGACAAGGGTAGGGAAGCCAAGGTCCAGTTAAAATTGAGTCTGGCCAGGTATATAAAGGATAACAGAAAGAGCTTCTATAGATACGTTGCAAGCAAAAGAAAACCAGGGATATAATGTGAGCCCTCTCCAGAAGGAAACAGAAGACCTGGCTGCCTTGGACAAAAAGAAGGCTGAAGTTCTCAGTTACTTCTATGCCTCGTTCTTCAACAGTAAATGTTCCAGCCACACCACCCAAGTCAAGAAAGGCAGGTGTAGGGACTGGGAGAATGAAGACCCTGAGCCCTCTGTAGGAGAGGATCATATTTGAGACCATCAAAGGAACCTGAATGCACACAAGTCCGTGGGACTCAACAAGAATCATCCACAAGTCTCAAGGGAGCTGGCAGACAAAGTTTCTAAGCCACCATTTCTGAGAAATTGTGGTAGTCAGGTGAAGTCTCTGATGACTGGAAGAAGAGAAATATAATCCCCATTTTTGAAGAGGGAAAGTAGAAGACCCAGGGAACTACAGACCAGTCAGTCTTACCTCTGTGCCAGGCAAGATCATGGAGCAGATTCTCCTGGAAAATATGCTAAGGCGCATGAAAAACAAAGAGGTGACTGGTGACAGCCAACATGGCTTTACAAAGGAGAAATCGTGCCTGACAAATTTTGTGACCTTCTGTGATGGGGCTACGGTGTTGGTGGACAGGGGCAGAGCAACAGACATTGTCTACTTGGACTTATGCAAAGTGCTTGATGCTGTCCCATGCAACATCCTCATCTCCAAATTGGAGAGACACAGATTTGATGGATGGGCCACTCAGTGGTTAAAGAACTGGCTGGATGGCCACACACAAAGAGTTGTGGTCAACGGTTCATTGTCCGGTGACGAGTGGTGTCCCTCAGAGGTTGGTACTGGGGCCGATGCTTTTCAACATCTGTGTTGGTGACACAGACAGTGGAATAGCGCGTGAACCCTCAGAAAATTTGCTGACAACACCAAGCTGTGTGATGTGTCAGACATGCTGGAGGGAAGGGATTCCATCCAGAGGGACATGGACAGGCTTGAGAGGTGGGCCCATGCAAACCTCATGAAGCCCAGCAAAGCAAAGTGCAAGGTCCAGTACCTGGATCATGGCAATCCCAGACACAGCCACAGGTTGGGCAGAGAAGTAACTGGGAGCAGCCCTGCAGAGAAAGACTTGGGCCTGAATACTTAACGAAAAACTCCACGAGCCAGATGTGTGCGCACAGCCCAGAAATCCAATAGAATCCTGGGCTGCATCAAAAGGAGAGTGGCCAACAGGGTGAGGGAGGGGGTTCTTCCCCTCTACTGTGGTCTGGTGAGACTCCACCCGGAGCACTACATCCAGCTATGGGGTCCCAACATAAAAAGGACATGGAACTGCTGGAGGAAGTCCAGAGGAGGGCCACAAAGTTGATAAGAGGACTGGAGCTCCTCCCCTATGAAGACAGGCTAAGAAAATTAGGGTGTTCAGCCTGGAGAAGGTTTTGTGGACACTTCATAGCAACCCTCCAGGAACTGAAGGGGGCCTACACGGAAGCCAAAGAGGAACGCTTTATCAGGAGCTGTAGTGACAGGACAAGGACTAATGGGTACAAATTGAAAGAGGGGAAATTTAGGCTAGGGATCAGGAAGAAATATTTTATTGTGAGGGTGGTGAGACCCCGGAAGAGGTTGCCCAGGGAGGTTGTGAATGCCCCAACCCTGTCAGTGTTCAAGGCCAGGTTGGATAAGGCCTTGGACAACCTGATGTAGTGGGAGGTGACCCCGGCCGTGGTAGGGGGGCTGGGACTAGATGATCTTTAAGATCCATTCTGACCTCTTAGCATTCTGTCATAATAAACCCCAACAAACTATGACTGTCACTGAAACTGTGGGAAAAGCAAAAACCCACCAACAACATTTTTAATGTTAGTCAAGGCATTACTTTATTATCTGGCCAGGATGTTGTTCTGGCCAAGATGTATCGCAGAAATCATCTCATCCACACATAGCCTGGATGTGCAGAGAGAATCATGCCATGACACATGACATTTACTAGATTTTTAAGATCTTTTACACAGTCAAATCTCATAGAAATGAATTGGGTCAGTGCTCATTGGTCCCAAGTTGTGTAGTTCTTAGTATTTGGTTTCTTATTGGATCCAGGTTTCTTCACCTCCTATGTCAATTAGATCTGCATTCCTTAATTTCCTTATCAGTCTTTTCTGGAGGAGATGTCTCCAGCTCTGCCAGAGGCAGAGTCTGGGGTAGATGTTCGTAGATGGCTGCTGATGTTTTGTTGATGTTCTGTCGATGGCCGGATCTCTTTGGGGCTACTCCCAGTCTGTTGAGATGTTAAGTTCATCAGGCCTCACCTAGAGGAACAATGCCCTGGAAAGAAACTTCAGTTCCCTTCCCCTGGGGCATAGGCAAACAAAACCTTTGACTAAAGTTATATATAAAAATTTTTAAACTGGTATGTTTTCCAACATGACTGTCAGGTATTAAGCCTTTCTGACCAAATGCAGAAACAAATACATGTTCAGTTCATATTTTTGCCTCCTAAACATACAGGTCACCCAGGATGCGGGCCATGTTTAAAAGTGACGGTGGGCAGACTGAAACACCCTCGTGTTTTCCCTAATGATTTGTTTTTCGATAGGGAACAGGAGTTTTATCCTGTACTTTGGACAGAAAGTGAAATTTTAAATGGTGTTAGGTCCTTACAAGTGCATAAAATTATCCATTGGTTAATCATACACACATACATGCTTTCTCCTGCAGAAGAGACTGAATCACATCTCCACCTTATTTGATATAATTATGCTAGTTGTAAAATAAAATGCAATTGATACAGAGTTTTTCTGGGTTTATTTGCCATATGTGGCACACAAAACCAAATGGTAGGTTACCTCTGAATTTTTATTTCAAATATGCTATGCACATTGAAATTTAAAAATTACAAAAACCCCAAAATAATGTGGCATTACTTTACTATGTTCTATCCCTTGTAACTAGAAGTCATTCTGGTCAGGAGCCTCCTGGACTCCAGCAATGCAGACATCTACTCTGCTCACAGGGCCAGTGCTGAGTGATGTACAGCTTTCTTCCCATCAACACTTCAAAATTAGTCACAGGATTACAGAAAGATCTTTTTGTCAACAGCCTGAAATTCCAAACTGCATTAAAAATCTTAATGTTGCCGGTCAGTTCTTGAAGTATTTTTTTAAGACTTTGTTCTTCAGGGTATGCAAATTCTGATGTTCGGGCTCAAATTCTGACATTATGGCATAAGCACCCACAGTCACTCCAGAGTCCTTTTTCCTTCATGTTCTGCACTAGCAATCCAATAGAGGAAGGTTCCTTGAATTCAGACTCCAGGATCCCTTATGCTTTGGTCTAAAAGGACAAATCTTTTCCTCCCTTTATTGCATGCCTGAGTTCAGCTTTTCTCATGTCCTTTTTTCACATATGTACACTGCCAACACCAAAAGCAGGTGCTCGTATGCCCCATCTTCCCTTCCTGTGTCTCATAGCTAACTTCATACATCCCAAAGGCATGGTTGGTTGATTTCATCCAAGCTATGGCTTTGGTTCTCACTTGTGTGACTTGACTGACATACATGTTCCATACATTTGGCTCCATGTTTTGTAAACCACAAAAAAAGTCATCTTTACATGTCCTTAGTATCACAGTCTTCTTCATTCTTATTTAAGATTAACAGTCTTGTTGAAGCTTCCTATAGATTAATCTGGAAAATATGTCCCTATTTCTCCTGCTGAGATAAAAAGTTCATTCAGTCCAGAAAGATTTTGAGAAAATCTTCTTCCTTCTCAGCCTGTCTGTCCCTCTAAGATTTAAGAGTGCATCTTGCTTTGATCCATCCAATGCACGAGCATGAAGTTACCTCTTCAGCCTACTTGAACATCACATGCTGAGTTACATCTCATTTGCAATGAGTGAACTCCACGATCAGGCTCAGAGCAGAGACAGCCCCGCACGCTTATCTTTTCATACCACAGCATCTGTCGTGTTTGCTTTGGAAAGGTGGGAGATATCAGTCCAATGAAGAGCTTAATCTGCTGGCTTTGCACAGCCATGGCCTTCCTATAATTCAGGCTTCATGTTAGAAGTGTGTTCTTGCTCAGAAAAAGAGGGCTTCACAGCAGGGTGAAATAAAGTTGATACCAACCTCATAAGAGCATTGTAACATGCTGTGTAGCTGTAAAGGTATTTCTTAGCTGACTAACTCTCAAAAGTTACTGTAGTGCATAACAGTGCTTGTTGAAGGCTTGTCCAGCACAAGCAGATCACTGACAAGGTACCTGTACTTTCAGGCTGTTCTGTAGAGATCAGATATTATCATTTATTTCCTCTCCATACCACTCAGCCATCCAGCTTGTGTTTACTGATGAGTCCACAGTGCCATCAACGTCAGCTTAGACAGAACTTGAAGCAGGCTCATTTTTGCAAGTGCTGTTGCTGTTCAAATGCTGGAAAGTTGTCATTTCGCGTACGTTGATGAGGGTGAGCATGTGCTTCATATCTGGTCTGGTTTTTTGGTAATTGGGAGACATACTCTCTTTTCTTAGACATGTCTAAAAGAGAAAACACAAAGGAAAGGTTAAAACTAAGAATTCCTATGAAAGCCAATTAAAAAAAATCTTTTGAAAGTTTTCCTTTTTCTCTTTGCTAGCCATAGCTCATTACACCTTTTCCATTTGTTTCTCACTGGAAGCACCCAGTACAAACAAAAGCTGCTGTTTCTTGCTATATCAATGAACTTTATAGAAAAAAAGCCTTAGTCAAAAAAGGAAATTTATATTTGATTCACATTTTCATCTCCACAGGCCTTGCATCAAGCTCTTGCAAGTGTGCTTCCACCTGCTTTCAATGCAAGCCAGTGCCTGAAATATTTTCATCAAATTGTCAAAGTAAAGCCCCAGTCCTGCCAACCAGTTCTAAAGCGAATGTCGCTGCTGAGTTTAGTGGAGATAAGGCACAATCTCCACTATAGAACAGGACAAGGCAACCTGTAAGAACTTAGCAGGCATTTTAAATAATGAACCTCACTTGTGAGATCAGGTCAATATTAAATTTTGATGAAAGCTAGGTTGATACCTGAGACAGGGCCTCACCCAAAAGTAAGATACACGTAATTCCACAAGTGATTATCTTCACTACACAGTTCTGCTTTTTATAAGTGCACCACTAAAACTGGGACTTTTTTTTATGTAAGGGGAGGAGAGATTTCTGTAGAGATCTGAAATTCTTTCAGGACACTGAGAAGAACATGGGGCATCTGTCTTCTGAGTGATATCCTTGCTTTCATACTTCCATCCTAACAAATTCCTACAAGATTTATCTTGTCAAACTTTATTCTGAACGGCACAAATTACTGGCAGAATTGTCAATCTAAAAAAGAGACAGGCATAAATTTAATTGCTCCCTGAAGATACAAGGAAAGCTACATTTAGCGCAGCTAATTAGATATACTCTGATCAACAGTTATGATTCATCTGCTGAGGAGCAAAACAAGAAGGCAAATATGAAACAGGCAGCAAAAGTTAAATCTGACCTCCCACAATGCTGGGGCTGGTTTTGTTTTGGTTTTTATTACAAATGCAGCCAGTAATGCACTGACACCCCAGATTCATGCTGCCTCTGAGCCAGGAGGTGCAGACCTCTGCATGAAGGGGTGACCTCACTACCACTACACCCAAAGCATAGTTTTGTTTCTATGGAGTGAGCTTCCCAAGCACCTCCTCTCCCTTCCTTTTCCAGCCAGTAGTAAAGGTATGGATGAACCCCCCAAAGTGTTTTCTTTTCCATGTATCTTAAAATGTCTGTTTAACAAGAAAGATGTGACTTCACAAAAATGCTCATCTGAAATGGGGTTGTCACCAATTTACCAGTGAGGCAAACTGAGGCAAAAAGCAGGTGGACTTGGACATGTCCATCATGCCACCACACAAAACAAATTCCACAGGTGGGGAAGGGCTCCAAGGGGCCTGTGCCTCCACCTTGGACAAATGCTGTTCCCAGGTACTAAACCAGAAGACCTGTTGCTATGCCCTCAAACTGATGAGTGTTTTACACAGAGTAATTGGAAGCAGAAATGAGCAGTGAGAGTACAAGAAAATAACTGATGGTTTGAGTTAGATCAGAGCTAGATCAGGGTGCAGTTCTCTCTCCTTGGAACTCCATCCTCATGTACCTGAGTTTAATCATAAATTAAGTATGGACACCAACATCAGACCATCTGTGTTAAAGTAGTGCTAGCAGAGAAAGTGAGTGGGGTTATTTTGGTCGGCTTTGTTGCTTTGATTATGAGAAAGGGAATTACTTACACAGGTAAAGAAGATGAGCAGCAAGTAAAAAATCCCAAGGCAAGTCAGCATGAAGAGCTCGCCCTTGTATTTTTTTAGTTTGTCCTCTTCTATGCCACGGCAACCTAAAACGTAAAGCAAGGTGTTACATTGCTCTGGTGTTTGTAAAATATTTACAACTGTTACCTGCCTGACGTGCCACGTGGAGCATGGGACAGTCAAAGCTCTCTACTGTACCTGTCACTTCTAACGTGACTGTGCTGCTCAGATTGCGTTCTCCACTCTGCCCCCACAAAGTGCACTTGTATGTCCCGCTGTTTCGGCTGGTCGCATTTTTGATCCTCAGTGAAAAGGAGGTGTCGTTGGAGACCTTCAAGGACCCCCCAACTTCCTGTGGATAATGAGACTCCGCATCAAGGACTTCCCATGCTATTCCTTCGCTGTCTGCAGCCATCTGGAAAACACAAATATATTTCTTTTCTTGGGCAACAGTGTCATCCTCAGTTTTAGGGTAAAGAAAATTTTGAAGCTGGCTTATGGCTGAAAATGCTGAGGCTGAAGAGAGACGGGGGTGGGCACAACCTCAAACCCATTTAATACGTTCATGCTCACAGTCCAAAAGTATATGGGGTTTTACTTAAATGGACTCTATATATAAATAGGAATTATAGAACTATTCTGTAATAACTTCTTAAGCTGCCTCACCTGGACAGCAACATGACAGAAGGCAGGGGTGGAGTCTGCTCTCAGTGGGCCTATGCAGAGGCCTCAGTAGAGTTCAGACCAAGAGAGACAGTCCATAGGGATGGAGCAGAGGCAGCCCTACCCAGGTGCTTAGTGGTGGCTCTGGGGACCAGAGGTGCCCAGGAGAGCGTGGCAGCAGACAGAGAGACTCCACTGCTACCCGTGCTCACTCCGCCAGCACACCTTCTGCCATGCAGTGGTGAGAATTAAACCTGCTAACCCAGCAAGTGTGCCACTGCACGGGGGCTCTGCCAAGCACATGCTGGCATCCTCCCAGCGGCTCCGCAGCCCAGAGTTCCCTGTGGGAATGCAGCCCTGGAAACTGCACTTCCCTGTGCCAGTTTTTATGTAGCTGACCGCTGAAAGCATGCTGCCTCTCTGGAGGAACGGAGATTCCCCGCCCCCCCCGCCCCCCATTTCTCTCCCTTCCACTCATTACTGGAACCAAAGAACAAAAAATTGCTTCGACTCCTTCAGATTCAGTTGCGTGAAGGTCACAAGCAGGTTCTGGTGCACTTGGGGAGCATTTGTATGTTGAATTTCTTAATTGTAACCATAAGAGCTACATTCCTTGGCATTGCTAAGAGGCTGCTGGAGGAATGAAGAGTATTCCCAGAACAGTTCGTACTGCGGGAGGATAGGATGCACTGAAAATGACAATTGGCTGGGAACCACAAAGAAGAGAGAAATCACTAAGTTGATTTGAAAGATGGAAGGGTTTGAATTAGCCCGTGTCCATTCTTATTCATCGAAGCTGCTCCCTGGGATTCGAGGCAGCATGCCCTCCATGAAGGTTTCCCAAGTAATGAATTCAAACCTTCTGTGGATCAGCAGAGCCAGAGCCAGCTCATAAGTCCAAGGCTCAGCATTTCAGCCAAACATATAACTAATGTAAGCCAAGCCTTTTTTATTACTATTATTTTATTTTAATAGACACATTTTTGGGTCATATGTTGGTACTTACTTTCTATCAGCATAGCTACTGCATTGGGGTATAGCAGTTACAGTGTAAGTTATTAAAATTAACACAATTTTCTCACACTGAAGCTAGGAGTATCTGATTTCCCTTTCATGTGTTTGCAGGAGGAAAGCACACTCAGGAGTCTGGAGAGAAATATGTGCCTGATGCTCCATTATACTTCGCTATTTTTGCAGCCTAAAATGGTGTAAAACAAGGTGCGAGTTGGGGACATTTTCAGGAACTGAGGAATGAGACTAAAGCACAAGATTTCCTTAATTGTAAAGATTCTTTCTCAGAAAGGTTTTGGGCTTTTTAGCGCATCAGCTGAAACACAGAGCAGTAATTTCCTGGGGCTTTCCACACTTTACCCAGAAAGAGGGAAGAAAGTACCTTGTTCCCCTTAATTCCCCAGTAAATCTACCCCAGCTTCTCTTTCTTATTACACCCAGCTCCAAGCAGCTACAAGACAAGCAGTGGTTTTCAGGCTGTAAGGACTTCACTGTGCTACAGGGATTTAGGTGTTTTCAGGCCCTGCACATTGTCAGAGATGTGGCCAGAGGAATTCCAATACCCAGGCTGGGCTCAGCTCTGGTTACAACTAGGTCAATAGCAGTTAAGTGGATATAGCTGACCTCCCTCAGATCTAATATTTGCCACTCTCCCTCTCCTTACCACCCCCTTCCTCAGTGAAATTTAAAACTGCCCACAGGGCAATAAAAGGAACCAGCTTGGCTGCCCTCTGCATTGCCCTAAATTGCAGATAGGAGGTCTGAGCTACACACAACAAATTAGATTTGTTTAGGGATTTTTGGTTTCAGTTTTTTCCTTTAATTCATTGGCAGCATAAATAATCGCTGTCTTGGGTGGTAAATGGTGGTGTGATTCTTGTGGCTGAGATCTGGGATTAGAAAACACTTTGATCTTTCTGTATGCAATTGCAATCAGCACTGCTCCTATAAGGGAGGACTCAATTAAGTCCATGCATCCCATGCCTGACCATGCGCTTATTCCAAGTGAGATTTTGAGTAAATGATTTAACTTTCCTATTTCATGGGAACAGTGAGGGATAGGATTGGTTATTGCCTCCAAAGCTTTTTAAGGTGCTCAGTTGCTGCTGCAAGCACACTGATGGTGACCCGGCAGACAAGACTGTCAGAATTTTTCCTTAGACATGCTCTGTCTAAGGTAAAGCAGTGTCATGAAACTGCACTAACAACATGCTTTTCCCCAAAACAAGAAGAAAAAGTTACTTTGTGGTGTAATCCGGCTCACTATCTTGTGGAGAAATCAGTGGTGACCTGGATGGGGGTTGCGAACCTTGCATTTGGGGAGGAGGAGGAGGATGGGGTCATATGTGTGGGTTTAATTCAGGGTTTGCACGCCTTTCTTCCTCCAGTAAATCTCCTCTTTACTGAAGGGCAAGGGCAGGCAAGGCAGTCTGCCCAGCAGCATCCCAACATTTTTTAGGCTGCAGAGACATCTGGTGGCATTTTTCCAGTCTCTACAGGCAGTGCATCCATCCCTACTCAGAGGTCACAGCAGCCCTTTCTCTGATGCCTGAACCAAGCCTTTTTCCACAGCAATCTTACTCCTGTTATCCTACTACAAAAAAGAAACAAACAAACAAACAAAAAAACCCCCTCTCTTATAAAATTCTCTAAGTAGTGAGAAAACATCTGAGCAAATTTGCAGAGTGCATCCTCATATCCCAGCTGTATAAAAGGAAGTCCATGAGATATTCAGTAAGGTCATTGTTCTGCCTCTTACTCTATTCAAGATAACCTCTTTCCCACCTCAAACCTAATTAAAATTACAAAAATGCTACTTTGCTTGCCACCTCCTGTGAATTACTTGGCAGACTCTCTCACTAGACTGATCATTTTGCGGCTCAAGCTTCTACAATAAACCAGCTCTAATTCATGCCAAGTGTCCTCCAGGTGATACCACAGCCCAAAGTAAATGCTGGGGGTTTTACCTAATTAATTCCACACGAGCTTAGAGGGATCAAAGCAAGCGCTGCCAGAGACAGCAATCCACTTGTGTAGGGACTATCCTCTTCTTTAATCAGTGAAAAAAATCTTTTCTTCCCACGTTTCATTTGTGTTTCATTTCCCTTACACCTCACTGCTGGGCTAAGTGCAGCATGACAGCTTCCCCTGCTCCTCACGTCCAAACGGAGAAGAAAAGGAAGGAGGTCTGTTCCTGCTCCATGTTTGCTGTTAACGGCTTTACCAAAATTCAAAAGGCAACAGATGACTTGTGTGGGGACAGGTAGAAATTCTACTAAATCTATTTGCATGAAAAAGGCCTTGTTACCATGCAGTCTGCTGGGGGTTACTGAAGCGACCAGTTTTGCTGGGAAACAGGGACTTGCTGCCAACATTGTTCTGCCTATCTGCATAAAACTACCCATCAAGAAAACTTAACAGAAGAAATGCGAGGTTATGTTTAGTGTCACATATACACTGTCCTTCAGCAATGTCTGTGGCAGACTTTCAGAAATCACCTGGCAGAATATCTTCAGCAGATGCTGAAGTGAGGGGATCCTTCCCCTCCCTCAGTCCCTGCTGAGACACACTGGAGTGCTGGGCTCCCAGTGCAAGACAGACATGGTCATGTCTGAGGGAGTCCAGTGAAGGGGTACAGAGGTGAATAATATCCTGGAGCACCTGACACGAGCAGAAAGTGGAAGAGATAGTTCAGCCTGGAGGAGACCAGACACAGGATCATCTTATCAGTATTGATTCAGCCTGGTTAACAGAGGGATACAGAAACTGAAGCCAGTCTTCTCAATGGCCTTCAGAGACAAGAAAAGAGGCAATGGGCACAGACTGAAATTCAGGAAATTCCACTTAAGCAGAAGAAAAACGTTTTTTACTGGGAGAGTGGTTGAACACTGGAATGGGCTGCCCAGAGAGGGTGTGGAGTCTCCCTCCTTTGAGATATTCAGGACGAAACTGGACACAGCCTTGAGCAGCCAGCTCTAGTTGTCTGTTTTTAGTGAGTTTTGTTGAAATTTATTCTAGTTCCCAAAAGCTTGGAAACACTTGGTCTAAAGAGGTTGTGATTTTCCCACCTATATTCTCTAGTCAATTGACTGATTCCTTTTAAGTTTCTCCTAGCCTGGAGCTTTGTGATAGGAACAGTGGTGGTGATATAGTGGATATTAAAATGGGATATGTTTGATTGAGAATACCACTGAGATGATATATTTCCGTTCTCACACTGGATGAATTATGAGAAATCGGTAGAAAAATTAGGCCCCCAAAATTTAAGTGCTCTTCAGCAAGTATTTCTTTTTCAGAGAACTAAAACCAAGGTGGAATAAGAAGGAGGAACACTTTCCTCAGTTCTAGCTGGCTAGGTTTTAGCTATTGTTTTGAAAACTGCTACAGCATTACATGGTAGTACCCTAAAAAAAGTCTATTCAGCCATGCTGTAGTGCTTACACCCAGCTAATCAATTGATATTTAATTTTACCATGGATGCATGAGAGTGAGCAGTTCTCACGTTAACTCATGTTCTCTGCTCTCATTAAATACCTTTTCTCATCAAACTTTTCTCACACTAAGGTGTCTTCCAGGTAAATCAAAGTGCCAATATAATCTACTTTTCCCATAAAAGAGAATTTTTATTTCCAAAAAAGTGGTTGAGGTACAAAACTGATGTCAGTTTAAAGGTGGACCATATTAACATCAGATTATGTTCTAGTGAGGGTGAGATGATTGTAAAAATGGTTTTGTTTAAAACTATACCAGGCATAATGGCCAAGTTGAAATTTCTGACTGTTATAGAGAGCTAAAAATCTACATACAGCCACAAGGAATTTATTCTCTGAAGCAAAATATATCGAATTCTGGCAATGCCCAATAGCCAACTTATAATGAAACACAACTGAGCTGAAACCGCTTAATAGGTGTATTTTTCAGCACAAAAGCACTTCCACGTTTGATTAGTGCTAGAGGTGCATCCATATGGTTCCTATACAGTGTCATGTAGAGATACCAAAGTTAAATTTGAAAATAACAGACATAAATTGTGGGCACATGAGAGCGAACTCTGAGTGTGCTGTGAAGAGGGGGAGGGGGGGTGGCGCAGGGGGGAGGGGGAAATGAGGAAAGAAAATCCAAACCCCAACCCCAAAACAGCAGCAAAGGAACTATGTGTGACACATGAGCCAGCTGGAAAAGCCCTTTGACTCACTCACACAGACTCTTTATTGTTTAGTTGGTTTGATTTGATTTGGCTTTTTTTAGCTAAAGGCATCCAGCCCTAGCTCATGTCAGGCAAAAGAATTGTTTTGGTCATGAAATCATTTCCACTGCTCCCTTCCTGTCTAAATCATCAATGTGATGAAGCTACCTGGGGATTAATAGATGTCTGAGGAGCATTTGACTGCATTTCTTTGTGTAGGTTAGAAATTAGGCTGAAGTAATTTAGCAAATATTTACCTATCCTAATATATCACAGACATGCAGTTTTAGCAAAAGTATTTTCCTTTGAAGGAAGGTGCAGTCAATATTATATGTCTATAATGTTTATTCTTATTTTGTAATATGACTTCCTCCTCTTATTCTGCCACAATTTTATATTTTTCAGGGAAGTGCTATAAAGTTAACAAATTCCTCTCCGCTGAAGCACAGCCTTCTTTCCTCTTCCTCAGGATTTGTTTTAGATTAAGACTCTTCTGGCTATCACATGAAGAAAATGGTGAAATATCCACTAGGACATTTGTGTGTGTTTAAGCTCTATTTTCAAACTGGATGTAAAGCGATAATTATGAGGGTTTATGAAGTGGTTCTCATTTTCAATGTGCTGCACAAAGAGAAACTGTTCAGTTTTCAATAGCCCTATGAGGCAGAAAGGTAAGTAAAGCTTCGTTACCCAGATTCTTGTCTTGTAGGTGGGCTGTAGAGATTCAAACCATTCAAGCATTTCCACAGACAGTTTGCAGGGGTGGGGTGCTTAGGAAAAAAAACCTAGTTTTCAGTTCTCAGCTGGCAAATTTCCATGCTGCTTATGTATGGGTTATGGCATGCAGGCTGCCCTGTACTCCTAAAAATGTACTGCACTTTAAGGCCATCATCATTATGAATTCTTTTCCGTGGCCTCATAGTGAATGGGATGAGACCTGCACCAGGCTGGAAGAGGATCTGGTGCTCTACCTTCTCCCCAGTGTGTTTGGCCAGCCAAACACATATTTCTAAATAAAAATCATTTTGTCTGAGCTGACTGACTGTGGTCCTGATTCTGCACTGAACTACTTACATAGGTGACTTCCTGCATGAGAATAATTAGTTCAAATGATCCTGCGTGCACAGCAGGTCAAACATATCCATGCTTTTTTTGCAGTATGAAACATTAGCAAAAGCAAAGGAATTGAAAGCAAACCTACTTTTTTACACCCAGTTGGATTTTGACGCCAGAATATTAACTCCTTTAGACAATTACTTTTCTATACAGCAAATACTTCTAAATTACATGCGGTTTTTTAGCAGACTGTAACAAACTGGCTCTTAATTGGTCTGAGCACACAGAGGTGCTAACAGAAGGGAGGGGTTCGCTCGCGGAACATTCACCCTGTGCAAACAGCTGCACAAGCAGCACCGTAAGGTTGCCACCATCATTTTTTTAAAGCAGCAGAAGCAAAGGTTAATTGCTTGCATTTACTTCACAGTTCAAAGTGACCTCATACAAAAGATTTCGCCTAACAGCTGCTTGAACTTTACAGCCTGAAATTTCATACTATTTGTTGGAATTACCTTTTAATTAGTCTTTTGGGGTTATATGTGGTGTTTATTGATTAATCCTTCAGTAGCTGTTTTTAAATAACAGAGTAATTACCTGTGTTGGGTAGCCCAGTCACACTCCACCATTCCCTCACCTTCCTTTTGCAGTGTTGGGTGGGGACAGCAGCACAGAGCCAAAGTGTATAGAGGGGAGGAGAAAGAGCTTCAAGCTACTGCCTATTAGCTAGCCCTACAAGTAGAAGTATTGCTTGTTCAGCACAAAACACTGAGCCTAGATTATTTTCCCCCATGGAGAGTTAGGCTTTTTAGGTTTGGTGTTCTGCTTTTCCTAATGCGGCTGCAACTGTGGCTTGGGCTGGCGTCACCGACTGCCGGTCCCCACTTCCCACTTCTCTCATGGGAATAGTGAACAGGAGACTGCAGTACCATGGTTGGTGCCATCAGCCCCTGAAGACTGTGGCAAGAGCTGACAATAGCTAGACTTTTGTCACTTCTTCTGTCAGCAGAGAAAATAAATGCAAGGTTCCGCCATGCTGGACACTGGAAAACCAGTCTTTTCCCAAGCAAAGCAGCTGAAGTAGGAAGAGCAAGGAGACCATGGAGGGAGTGGGGATTGTAGGGACAGGGCAGGGGACATGCAATGGCAGTCTAGACTGTGATGGCATAACTGCTGCAAAGGGAAGCAGCACCAGAGAGGGCCCTCACAAAAGGCATCATCAAATATCACCCTCCCCTGCACGTGCAGCCATTTTGTGTCCAGGCAGAACTGGAAAGATCTACAAGACTGCACAGAATTGCGTCTACAGCCTTTCCTTACTTCTTCATCATGGCATGGCTTTTGGCTGCTGTTTGCTGCTTGGCCTTCCCAGGTCCCACTGGGCTTGGGGAAGCACATGCTTCTGGAGGACCCCTACACTTCAGCCTGTTTTTGTTTTTGTTGACTTCCAACACTGCTATGGGGGAAAATTTTCTGCGATGCAGTCAGCCTTTCTGTTTATTCCTTCCCCACCCCTTACCACTTCTACTCAACCCCTCCAGGTCCCCCAGGCTGCACGGTTTGCCTTCAGTGAGCTCCCTGCCCTTCCTGGACACTGTGGGAGAAAGGGAGCCTTAAATTATTAGCACGTATCTGGATAGAAAATATAGCTCCTTAACCAGTTTTGAGGCAGAAAGCAAAAAAGAATAAGTTGACTCATATCCCATATCCCATAGTAAAGTTCAATAAAATGCATTCTTCTCTCCTCTCTGTCTACCAACAGTTCTTAGTTCAACAATTTGGAAAAAGATGCTGCACTTGGTGGGTTGGCAGTCAGATGTTCAAAATAGCTCTTTTGACGAGCAGTTGTCATCTAGTCTGTAGGCAGATGCTCATTGTTGTACCAGCAATGAAATTCAGATGCATTGCAAGTTTCAACCTCAGAAACCCTATCTGATAACAAACACCGTTTGCTGGTTTACTGAAGGAAATGAGTTTAAAAGTGTATCTGGCCGAACTGCTGAGGAAGCCAAGGCTGAGGCTTTAGGTTCTGGCAGAGATAAATTAACAGTTTTCACCACCCATAAATAGGGTTCTTTCCTCTTCCTTTCCATTGCTTATCAAATGGAAAAGTAATTCAACACTGTAACCCACAAAATCTTTATTCACAGGTTGATTTTCCACTATTATAACAAGCAACAGAGGGTTGACTTAACAGGTAACAAGAGGAGCACCAGGACCGGCCCATGATAAGCAGCAGGAGTGTATGGCTGAAAGTGGGGAATGGAGGAAAACAAAACGTTCATTGTTTTCCCATTAATTTGGCTCACACCATAAGCTGGAGCTCTGCACTGAGATGCAAATAGATGGTGCCGTACAGCTTGTCAACAGCCACCTCTTCCCCAACTGGGCAATTCTACCTCTCTAAGAAACTTCTTCTTGATAATGTTGAGCAGGACTTTTCTGCTCATTAGCTGATTGATTCCTGTAACCCCTCCTGCACACAGATGGTCAGCAGGGCTCTCCTGCTCTGGAGACAGAAACTCTGAATCAGAGCAGTCAAGATGTGATTTTTAGTTCACGACTGCAAAGAGATAAGTCAGAATCTCTCCATCTGCCTTCTGCACACACCCTGCCCTTATGCCCACCCCACTAGTCAAATCTTCCTTAAAAATAGCAAGTACTTTTTTGGTTCTTCTATATTGAAGAGAAAAAATCAGCTCCTGTTTGGAGGGGATTAAACAAGGGCAACATCACTGACGTTGCAAGGCTTAAATACAATTTTTCGCTCTGAAGAAAATCCTGGAAGACTCGTCTTTGGAGTAGTATTTGGCAGGTTGTATGTGGGGCATCACCTGAATTGTGATCCACAGTTGCCAGCAATAATTAGATAGAGAAGAAGGCCAAGAGCAGTTCAGGGAATCATGCTCAAATAGCCTCTCTCCAATGACATGGAAAACGCCTGTTCCCCGTGGTCAGCTCAGAGGTTTGCACTGCTGCCTTCTCTCTGCTGCACTGACAGGAGGATGCCTCTGCAGAAAACAACCCATTTCATACAAGACAAGCCAGTATCAGGTAGGAAAGCAAAGCAGACTACTCAAGTAACTTAGGTTTTTTTCTTACTTTATACCAAGACGCTGTCTGGTAGGAGATTGAGGAGTCCTGAAGAACTTTACAGGGCAGCACTGCTTCCTCAGCACACCTCACAGCAATGCCTGGGATCATCACAGAAGTCCCACGGATCAAGCACAAAACTGCAAAGCACAGGTACACATCAGCTTTAAAAGAGATTGCTTACACAGTCCTTCCTGTCTTCCCAAAATATATCCCCACGAAACAAACATGAAAGACCAGAAGGAAAAATGCAGGGCTGCCCACTTACCATCGCACAGGATGATGAGCAGAGTGTAGACTCCCAAAGACATGGCTTTTGCTGCTTCAGATTGCAGAGCAGCAACGGCGTGCCCCTTTGCAGGATGGACTGTGAGAGCAGAGTGAAGCTGTGACTGCTTCCAGAGTGATATTTCTGAAGGCAGGCTGGGGAATCCCCCAGACTTATCTTGAGGTTCTCCGTCATAGGGAAAATCCCTACATGTATGAACCAAGGCTCCTCCCCTTAAATCTGTGAGGTCACTCCCATTTCTGCAAGCACTTGCACTGGTAGCAGCTCCCATCTCTTTTTTCTTTTTTCCTCCTCCTCTGTGTCGATCTGAACAGAGATAAGGTTGATCAAGAGGCACTGTGGTTTGGTGTGAAGGCCGCCAAAATCAGCACTGGACAAATCTCTCTTGAGCGACAAAATGCTAGGGGAAAGGGCTTGTCAGCTCAAAATCCCCTCTCAACCTTCTCTCTGCCACTCTGACAGCACAGTGCCTGTGCAAAGGTTGGCCTTATGATGTGACATTTCTGAAACCACGTTTAAGACCTCAGGTCACAGCGCCATGAAAACACTTTGACTTGGGGCTAAGGGCTAAACAGGAATTATCAGCATGGCTGAGGAAAACAAACTGTATTTAGATAGAGTTACGCATTTAACTCTGCAGGTAGGCACACATGATGTAGAACATCATCTCTTCTTAGCATATTTTGTCATTTTTGAGACAAACAAAGGCATCTGGAGTGACATAACTTTACAAATTATATGCCGGAAAATTTCATCATGGAAAAAAGCCAAGGCAGCTCCCAGAAGAGGAACCGTTTGGACATCCCCTCTAGATATCTGGAGGGGGAGGGGAAGTCCTTTCCCTGTGATCTGTGAGAGCTGTTTCCCCCTGGAGAATTTTTGAGGAAGTCCAAGGTCGATCACAGAAGCGTTTACAGATCCTGAAACTGAAAGTTGCTGATGTTATTTTTGGAAAACACTTGTGTCTGCTCTCTTTAGGCTACTGAGATCATGATGGAGAGAAGCTATTCAGGAGGGGGGTTTTGAGATTTGATGGGTGGAGAATGCATGGTCAGTCCCTTTTGAAAACGAGGGTTCTGGAAGTCACTCCAGTCTGGGCACCCTAAATCCAAATTGCCTCTAGAAAACTTTGTGAGGAGAAGTCAGTTCAACAAGTCCTCACCATGCAATAGTCCGACTCAGATGGGTAAGCACTGTGGGTGGGTAACACTTTTGGAAACTCCAGTCTGTTCTGTGAAGGAAGTCAGCAATTTCACTGGGGGCCTCACCGTTGAAATAGCCCACTTATTTTTAAAGCTTTTTGATTCTATCTTCATTGACCATAATGGTAAATATAACAGGCTCTAAGCTTTATTTTCTCTTTGTGTTCTCTCATTTCAAGGACTAGGACCTCAATCTAGTACTTAGAAGGTACAAGTAAAATACAGAACCCAGTGGATCTCTTGAGAGTGAGAGAAAATCACTTCTTTCTCATGTGTGAAATAATAGAGTGCTTGAGAAGACAAAAGGGGAGGGGGCTGCTGAAGGAAATCTTAGAGAGAAGAGGGCTCCAGTTAATATATTTCACATCTGTTCTTCACTAAAATGATGATTTTTCTGCCCCCATGAGTCAGTCACACATCAAGCCCATCTCCAAGAAGAGCACTCAGCTTTCACCCGAGGGCCTCTTCCTGTGAGTCCTGCAGAGCTACGTGTTTACCCTTTATAAACCCGCCAACAGGCAAAGCCCTTCTCTATCTCTCTTTTCATCATGAGGAAAGCCCCCGTGAGCAAACCACAGCAAGCTCCTGCCCCCGCTGTGGGTCCGCCCACACTAATCCTTCCCCTGGTGGCCTGGCCAGCAGCAGCCTGGGGGGCTGTGGCAAACCTGAGGCTGGGGTCACAAGTTTGCCCGCACGGAAGTGCACTGAAGGTAAGCGTGAAGGGTCAGGCTTCAGCACTGGGAAATGTACATGCCACACACGCTTGCCAAGGGGATGTTAAACAACATTCTTCCTCAGTTAAAATACAAGACTCTTAAAAACACATGGGTTTTCCCTCCAGGAGAGGCATAACTTCAAGCAAAACAGCCCTTTTCCTCCAGAAGTATTTTCAAGCTCGGCTGCTGTTCCACAGCATACTACACAAAGCAGGAGAGCAAGATATAAAAAACAAAAGCTGAAACTCCCTTTGCTAGGGAAGGAGAAATAATTTCGTTTCTAAATTTTCCCTGGTGGTTTTTTTTTTTCTTTAGGGAAACTTTGAACTGGGCTGTACTTTCCATCCTAACTTTTAATATCCTTTCTATGGTTTCAAAGATCAAGTCTATTGTCTCCAGAGCCCTGGAACCTGCTTTGAGTTTCACTGAGCAGTGGAAGCAACGGGAGCTCTGCAGCACGGGTCCGAGTGTGCGAGTGAGGAGGTGATTGCCTGTCAGCCTTCTCCATGAGAAACAGATCCGCATCTTTGAGGGCCCTCAGGAGCTGCAGGAGCTGCACAGTTATGTGAATAAGTGGAAGTTTATCATTAAATGTGTTGTTCTGTGGGCCTAATGAGACCTGCTTTTGTACAGGTGTGTCCTATTGCCTTTTGCTTCCCTTCCCTCGCCTGGACCACTCGCTACAGCAACCGTAAGCCCTTGATCTCACTGAGGAAGAAACAGCATCTGCTCTGGTGAGTCCAGAGCCACGCACGTGATGACTGACATTAGCAAGCAGTGTGTAAAACTGCTGTGTTCTGCCTACCTTTCTCTCAGCAAGGACGCTCATTTGGATCTTCATCTTTGACCCAGCTGCTGATTTTCATGGATTTCATAGGCACTTAACTCTCTTTGAGCCTCGGTCCCTCTGTCAGTTTGATAGAAAGCAGGTTCAGAACGTACCGGCTGATAGACAGCCAGATGGCATGATCACAGAAATTTCATTCTCTGTGGGAAATGAGGCTGGAAGCACAAGGATGTGGGATAGATTCATAGGATGAGGTTAAAAAGTCAAGACTGTATATTTTTTTCAGTGTTGATAGAGCCTTGAGAATGCTGTTCATGTAATCATATTGTTTCCTTGAACCAGGTAGGTGCCACATGCTTGGATACTTGTGTAGTGGATTTTTCTGATTTCTCACTCCAGTGTGTGGCTGCAAAATATATATAAGAATGCTTCTGATTTCATGTGTTTCCCCCTGGGTGTGAGTGTTCATTCAAGAGCACAGCATTTAAGAAAAAACAAAACCTTAGGTCTCTACAAGGAATACAGAGCTCTCCACAATGAAGGATCAAATGTTAAGACAAAGGTGCCAAAACAGCATTTAGCATTTTTTTCAAGGCACAGATTTTTCTGTGTTTGGGACATGATTATCAAGTATCATTTGTTCCACTGCATTTAAGTTCCTGCTGTGAATAAGGTCAATCCATGTGCTTCATGTCTGTTGTGAAGCCACTGGTGAAGGGGGTTGTTTATTTATTATTATTAATCTCCTGTGCAGCAATAAAAATTGTCTGCTTCAGTTCAGCTGACAAAACTGGAAGCCTTTTGTTTTATGTTTTAGCAGACAACTGTTTTTTACATAAAATACTGTAGCATGGCAATGTCAGCTGAAGGAACAGTGACAGAAGAATCCACAGCCACAAAAGCAGAGCAGTCATGTGTTTTTAGGGGCCCAGCAGAGCTGCAGCCACAGCGTTTATTTTCCTGTCATGCTTTGATCTTGACGCTGCCCACAACAGCAAGTAAAAGCAACTGAGACTTTCCAGGCTGCAGCTAATGAGAGGTATGTAGATTACTCACAAACTGGAGTGAGGAAAGTTTAAGGACAAGTTCTCTTCTCTGCCCCTTTATGGCAGAGGTTGGGTCAGGGACTGCCTTTGCTGTTTAAACAGTGACGATCCAGCAATACTGAGAAACCAAAACACTGGAACTGTGACCTGGTGGGCAGCACAGAGCTTTGTACTACGGAATGTCTGCTGCTGCCAGCTCAATAAATAACACCCAATTAATTATACACAAACAGCCAGTCCTCTGAAACGCCTGGACTTTGGCGTGAGCCATTTGAGATGTGCCAGCCCCTACTCTTTGTCAAAGTCGGAATTAAGCATACTCATGTAGAAATTGAAGTGTGACCCAAAGTACAGACCCAAAATGGAGGCATCCAAAATCAGAAGCCTCTTTAAATAGCGTTGGCCTGGGAGTTTAGGACTTGCCTTTGAGCAAGAAGGGAGCAAGAGGTTATCTCAAGTCTATACATGTGACTGTAAGAATCAGGATAGGGTTGTACTGAAGCTGCACCTAGTCCAGCATCTTGTCTGCAGCAGCAGACCTATCAGGTAGCCAAGCAGCCCAAGGTGCTGTATTCAAACTGCAGTATCCACTGGAGACACACATTGAAATCACATTTTTAACAGGGCCCTGGATCCTCTTTTTTCATCAGTTTGGTAGATGGTGCTCGTGTCACCAGGCCTGGGGACATCTTGGACAGAAATCTTTGTAGATTTCAGTGTACTCTACACTGCTTGCCCTACATCTGGGGTCATCCATGCTGCCTTCTCCAGAAGGTAAAGAGCAGATTATTGCTTCTGACATTTCTTCTCAGTTCTGCAGCAGTCGTCCCCATATATTCCCAGCTTTGCAGAGGTCCTTCTTGGATCCTGCATCTCCTTGCTACACCCAGCCAGGCACTGTTGTACTAGAGCTCTAAAGTTCAGCATGTCTGCTCCCAAATCATGATGTGGAAGTGTTTATTCCTCCAGGTGCTCCTCTCTCTTTCTCTTGCCTGTACAACATCCCTAGACACATGATATGGAACTTCTTACACTGGAAGAAATTAGGGATCCCAGTAGGTCACCTTGCACTCCTAGCTGATTCCATGGCCCACCACGAATGTAAGTCAGGAGCTTCTCCTGAGAGCAGCCTGTGCTGACAGGAAGTCTTACAGGATGTCCTGACCATTGTGTGCCATCCAGGGACCCAGCCATATACACACACCAACTGTGCCAAGCTGTGGCCCCTCTCCTTGCGCCTTCCAGACCTCTTGTTTGGTTTTTTTCAATACCTTCCCCATCTGTGGTCCCACTGAGTCATGGGATTTCCTGATCAACTTCCCCCACCATCCCCAGCAGAAGAAAGAGGAAGCCTGGTGAAGAATCCTGGTGACCACGGTGCCGACATCCATTCCCTTTTTTCTCTGAAGTCTCCCAGCACAGCATCGGTGACAACTGTCCGCTGGCTCCTCAGATGCCTTCAGGGTGGGGTGCATCCTCCTCTGGTTCCCTATCTGTACATTCCTGACCTTTTGACATTGATCTTCCTTTCTTCTCCCCTTTGCTGTCTCTCATGATCATTTGGCTCTCCCCAGGCCTTTTGAAGAGCATAAGATCAGTGCAGGCATGCGCTGACACCTCAGCAGAATACTCGTCTAGCCTGAAAAGAGTTAAAGCAACTTGCCCCTACTATGTGTAATAGTTCTGTGCCTTCACCGAATAATTGTCTTCTCACCATATGCCCTCTTTTCCAATTCATTTATAAATAGGTTAAACAGCAGGAGCCCAAGAACAAAACCCCCTCAAGCATCACTAGAGACCTCCCTAAAAGGTGGACGATGGCCATTTACCCTCCTTTTTTAGTAGGTTATTCACGTGAAGGCATTTTCTGTTGTCCCATGGTGCCTTAATTTCTTTCAGACTCCTTGCTGATGGACCTTTATGTCTTCAGAAATTGTTGTTGGCTTTCTATATGGCTGACCTTGTTGTGGTTTTCGTTTAACTTGCCAGAGTTTATGATCCTTTCTGTTTTCCTTTCTTGGACACAACTTCTAGTTTGTGAAGAAAGTCTTCTGCTTCTAATAAATTCCTTTATCCTGCTGTTAACTGTGTCAGCTTTTCTTTTCCAAAGTCTTTGTCCATACACAGAGGAGAGAGAAAATGTACTCCTACATGCTATATTTAAATAGCCACCATGCAAACCTTTTAGCCTTCAGGCATCCATTTTAGCTTATTTTTTAAAAAGTTCCTTGTTCTTACATAATTCTATTGCAGTTTGAGCTTCTTTTCTTTTTTTTTTTGTTTTGTTCCTTAAGTAAGTATATTGAGCAGGGGGGCATTTTGAACCAAGTTCTGCATGTTGCTCTGGGCTAACATAAAAGTTCCTTCTTCTTTTGTATGCTCTTTCATGCAGAAACAATATTTTCATTTTAGGCAGTATCAATCCCCTGTGTGACATTTATCCAATATACAGGTGGGAAATTGGTACCTGCTGCTGTTGTTGCATTTCTTGCTCTGTCAGCAACTCTGATCTCCCTCAGCATGTAATAGATAGAGGCACTTGATTTAATACTGATATTATACAGCATATTTCTGACTTAGGCCGGGAATGTCAGGCTATGTAAGTTTTGAGCTGCTTGTAAACAAAATTAGCATGTTACTTTGATTTGGCTCAAAGGTTTCTCTAATGTATGTTACCACTTCTCTGCTGCTTCTGCCTCCTCTGTCTCTTTTTTTATGCTTTGTACCCCAATTCTAAAGTATCTGATCAATTGCCTTCTTCCCATCAAGCCTGTGTTTAAAGTCATCTTGTTTGTTAGACCTCTAGCTTTCATTAAAAAATGTATATTTTCTTTTTCTCTTGCTATAGTATGAGATTCCTCTTGTTTGATCATTCTTCATTCTTCCTTTTAAAGTTTCACCAAATCATTGTTATTCAGAAGAGGATAAAGTTTTCCTGACTTCCTGCTCTGAATGTGTGGCGTCCTGAATCATGTTTTAGCACTTGTCAGCTTCTCCCTTCCTTCAATCTAAAAAAAAATCTCCTAACATCTTTTTAGGTGCCACCACTGGTTTTATTTTAGTTTACCTGACTCTGACTCATGTGTAATGAAAGTTTTCCCTTTTTCTCACAAGCTCAAATCCTTTGTCTTCAGCTACTTCCTAGCCAGCCACTGACAGCTTGTCTCTGCTTTTCCCAGTTCAGCTCTGCTCATGGTATTGGAGGCATTTCAGATGAAGCTGCTGTGGAACTCCTGGCCCTCAACTAATCATTTGACTGTACCAATTTTGCCCCCTGAAACTGTCTCCTCTCTTCCCGAGGTCTTTGCTCCATACACTGTGTCCAGAGACTTTCTCAAGCCTTCTCCAAGAGCTTGCCCGGGTTTTCCACATCAATCAGCATGAGGGTATTGCATCCAGCAGTTTAATCACCATGCAGTTCTTTTTGGTATCACAAAACAACATGGATGTATACCTGAAAGAGCATCAGTGGTCCTCTACTACTATATCTTCCTGAAAACTCACTGCAAAAGTGAATGTGGCCTCAAGATATGAGATCATTTCTGTGTCTCCCCCAGATAAGACTGCCACTCAGAGAGTCTTCCCCACCTCAGCAGCTTGGGATCGGTCTGGAGGTAGGTCTGTTGAGTGAGGATACTAATGAGATTATCAGTGCATCTGTGTGTTAACCCGAAATCTTTTAGTTCAGGTGTCATGGACTGAAGGACCGGGATGTTGGGCTAATTGCACTGGATGCACATTGCCATTACCTATGCATGGAAATTATTTACAGCGGTCAGTGGAGCAAACTGGGAACTCCTTGCCCACTCATTATGTAAATAGCCACTGCTGATTTAGATTAGAAGGGGTCTGATGGGCTCTGTCTCTCCAGGCACAGATCCCTGAGGGAGGAGCTATTCAAATGCCTAAACCAAGGAGACAGGCAAAACTCCTCCTCTGGCAGATCTCCTTTTATGTCACCCAGCATCACTGGTCAGGACCTGCTGTGATTCCACGGCAAGTCTTTGGTTTCTCTCTCATTTCTTGTCACTGACATCCAGAGAGGGAAAAGTGGGAGCTAAAAGCACAGTGCAAGGGATGCAGGAATAAACAGCCATTGGTAACTGTATGCTGCTACATTGCTTTGCCCTCTGGTACATTTTGGATTTTCATTTTTTCAGGTTGGAAGGACATTTTTATAGACGCTGTCATTCAACTGCCCGGAGCAGAGGCATTCCACAGGAGTCAGAAGTGGTGACTTGGAGACAAGGGACCTTATACTACAAGCACTGCTGGGGTTGGTGTTCATTCTCTATGGTTACATTTCTTCTATATACTGACAGGTCCTCCTTGGTTCTGTTTTAGCTTTCAAAGGAAAAAATCTACTGCCTGAGAGCTCCACACTTGTGGAAGAAAACAAGACCCAGCAAAATGGAGAGCAGCAACACTCAACAAAGACTGTGAAGCACCATGTGTTTAGTTGCCACTGGAACAGCAGCTTCGTGGGAGGTAGCCTAGAATGGAGCCTAGCTTGCCTGGAGGTGGGGGACGAGGACATCTAGACAAGGGAGCACACTCATGTGAGTTCCCATAAAGTCTCTGGGAGCCACTTTCTTCAAAATAGTAGGACACGAGGCTCTCCCCGACCTCAGCTCCTACAGACTCCGTCATTCCTTCAGCCTAGGGCTCTGCTCACAAGCTGTCATCAGCAAAACTATTGCAGCCCTGCTGATGCACGTAAGGGATGGAAAGGGGAAGCACTGTTTCGTGAGGGGGAGGCTGAGGAAACAGGTGACGCGTAGTGGGAGGATGAGCAGTGAGAAATGGAGAAACGAAAAATGGAAAGTTTTCTCTAGAGTTGTGACAAATACAACTCCTCTAATAGAACTAGACAGCAGACTGGGCAGAGACAACGGCCTTTTAGAAGAGGAAGGAGCGACAAGTATGTGAAGATACCAAAGTGGCCTATGTCTTGAGGGCCCTGACTCTCAGGCTCTGGGGGCTCATGCTGAGGTTGTTTTAAGAAGCTCCTGGTCCAAGTTGCTCACCCATTACCACAGGTTATCGCCCTGTCACTGACTTGTCAGAAGTAGTGGTGTTCCCACACCGTACGCACCAGACTGATATATTGATATAACTGAGGTGGCTAATTCAGTTTACTAGGAGGTGGACTGTGGTGGCCAAGGCATCTTCTTCTTGATCCCTGTCAGGTTTAGTTGAATAGGTGACCAGCTGAGGTCAGAAACCTCCTGAGACACCACAGCCTAACCAGACAAGCACCAAAACTGGCCAAGAGATCGCCAGGAGAGCCTTGATACCAATTTAGCCATTTTTTGTGTCTTTAGACCTCCTTTTCTCTGCTTTTCACTAACTCCTTTGTTGCCCCCTAGCTTGCAGAAGGCATTGGATGAAGTTTTCAGAGGCCCTGTAAGCTTGTTTTTCTGGTGTCTCCTTTCTTCTAGGTAGCTGAATGCCAGACTGAGTAGTACGGGTGGGAAGTGATCCCATGATATGATTCAGAGAAGAGCACTGGTACTTTTATAGACTGGCTGTCAGGGTGCATCAAGGGGTGGAGAGAAACCCCAGGGTGGCAGCAGCAGGGTAGCCCAGGGAGAGTCAGCCCCAGCCCCAGGCAGCCCCAGCCCTGGCCCCAGGCATCCAGCACTTCCATGGGGATGGAAATGGGCCTGTGGCCAGGCAGGGCAGAGCTATGAGGAGCTGGGGACTGGTCCTGCTGTGGCATTTCTGAGGCAGAGATTCACAGTCCAGGGTTGTGGACCCTGGTCAAGGTGGGGTAGAGCCTTGGAGGAGTTGAAATGGGGTCCTGGCTCCTGGTCCAGCTTGGGGGAGCCCCGGGACAATTAGAGCAGGGACAAGCAGGGCTGGTGGTGCCCTTGGGATCTTGACAATGTCATTGGACAAGTCCAACATTTTTGGTCATCTCTGCTAATTTTAAGGAACTGGAGAAAAACCTACTACAGCAAATGAATTGCAAAACTAAGCTTAATTCCCTGTAATCAAATTCCTCCTTACCTTGGTCATGTGCTCTGAATATCCACAGGGCAAATGACCACTGCAGAGCATAAAAAGATGCCAGCCTTACACCTGGTGCCAGCTTTGAACTGTTTCTGGAAATTTGCTTTAGCTCTGACTACAGTGGTCTCTGCAGGTGCTAGGAGGAGCAGCTAATAAATGGCAAATAGTCCCATGAGAATCGCCACTAATGGCTGCTGCTCCGTGGGATAATCACCCATTTAATAAAGGGTGAGCTTCTACCTCTGCACTTCCATGGAGAGCATTAATGCATGTTTTCCACTCCTTAGCCACTTATTTCCACAAAACTGGTAGAAACTCAGTGTTTTTGCAACCACTCTTCTTCTATTAATCTTAGCTGAAATTGCCCAATGGATTCAGAAGTTATAAGGAACAGCTAGATGGTTGTACAAATGTTGGCAGAGACAGACACAAGGCATTATCATATTAAGAAAGCACTTGAGTTTATAACAACACAGATTTTTAAATCAAGTTAAAATCCAGCAAATAGGTACTATTATGAGGATTATGCTTCATTTCTGTACAAGTCTGCCTCACTAACAGCCTGAGAAGGTAAAGGAGCTCAGAAAGAAGTGGCCATTGCTTAGACTTCATGCTCTTTTCTGGGAAGGAGTGATGGGAGGGTCAGGGCTTGGCAGGAGGTCTTACATAGATATTCTTTAGAGACTAAGGGTTTTGGTTTGCACATCCAATTCTAGATCTTTCAAAGCTGCAGTTACCATCTTTCTCTTCTCCAACATTTTATAAATTAAATCCCCTCTCTGTCCACTTCCCATTTTAATCTTTCCCTTCTTTTACTTTGAGACTTGAACATGCAGAGGTTGCTGCTTTTATTCATGTTGAGCTTCTCAATAGCAAAAAAGCCTTATTGTTTGATGAAACTATTTGTTTCTTAGGGAAGTTCAAGGTTCGGGTATAAACATTTGTGAGTAATTTCTCCTTAGGACTATTTAAAATGCAATGAGATCTACATTATATATTGAGTTTTGGTTTACTTGTTCATGCATTTTTGAGAAAGAACAGATGCTGCTTGAATGTTTCCTGTGAGGCAGATTAAACATACTCTAGAGAGCACACCTGAGCCAAAGGTCAATCTTCCTCAGCAAACCAGCAAGCAACAAACTGCTCCATGAGTTCTCAATTTTGGTAATGAAGGCTTATAAAATGAACTGTAAAGTAATTGTATTTATATTTATTTACATTTTACAAACTACTGAAATACAAGTTTTGAAAAAGTTTTGCTTTGGTGGCCTCCAGAGGATAGCAGCTGGTTTTCTACATACAGTACTGTATAATTTGGAAAATTCCAAGTCTTCCAATAAAATGGTCTGGCAGCTTTCACTGCAGAATTACGAGTTGAGTGGCTTTCACTACCAGCCATGCCTATAGTTCTGCCCTTCTAAGGAGTAAATTTCTCTCAAGAGTTAAGATTCTTTCCAATTAAAGTCTGAAATGGCATTGTCATATCTGTGGGTCACTGTACTCTTATTGTAAAATATCTCATTTAACTAATCTCATTGCCATTGGCTTTAAAATTATGGTGTTCATGCCCAGGACAAGAACTCTCTTTCTTCCTTGGGAGGCTTGGTTACCTCAGGGAGTTGTGCCAATTATGTCAGTAAAAAATCCTCCCTTCATAATGCTCAGTGCTGGCCCTGAGCAGAGTAGTAAAAACAGGTTGGTGAAATAAAAGCTGTGATGTGTAACTGTGTATGGCAAGGAGGAATTACTGAAAAGCTCCTTGTGTCCCCTCCTCACCCTCTGAATTGGTCTGGGTGTTACAGTTTACTCTGTGTATTTCAAAAGCAGAAGAGAAATCAATGTCTGACGAGTGTTCAAAATGACAAAGCCACCGTAACAACAGTGGATGTGTTATTTGTTTGTGATGATCTCTCCTTACAGATTATTCTGTAAACTGTAACTTAAATTAAAATTTCTAGTTTGTTTATTTTCAGAAAGGGAATGGGCAGTTTGAGGGGGTTGAAGGGAGAAAGAAACACTTTTTTTTTTCCTCAGTAAGAGCTTTTATTGCTATTCATCCAAAGATTGAGCAACAGTTAAATAGTCAGTGTGAGTGGTTTTCTTAAATGAACGTGGGGAATAACAAGTTATAGGAAGCCTGGCCATAGTTCCAGGAGGGAACAGAGTGTTTGTCTACAGTGGTCAATGAAAATGTCAACTTCCCTCAGCAAAAAAGCAGAATTCCATTAATATGAAAATATCACAAGTATTTCAGTACATAGCTACATATGCCATGACTGAGACATTTCTTACTGATGGTGGAAGCAGAATATTTATATCATAAATTATTTTTTATGGTTCTGAGTGATAAATGTCAATAACAAATGATCCCAGCTGGCAGAATTCTAAATCTGCTCTGAAAAGCATATTCAGCCTGAAGAAATTGATGAAACTAATATTTTTCATAAGCCCTTTGTTTTCTCTTTTTATCTATGGTTTCTCAACAGAGATCTGTAATCTTTTTCCCATGCATTTGGAAAATGTGGATTTCTCCTGACGTAACTTCCTAACTTCTTCCACCACCACTTCACCCTCATTATTTATCTGTCCTGATATTTTACCTTTCTAAAGTTTTGAGTCAAGGAGTTATCTTTGTGAAATGTCTGGTCAAGCACTTATGGATTACAAAAGCTTGTGTTTGGAGCTCTTTTACTAGTAAGGATTATTAAAAATTGATGCAAGAAAGAGCAGTGAGGATAATACGAGGATCTTAGTCAGAATTCTGTTCAGTTTCTGTTTTCCAATTAGTCTGGGAATAAAATGGAATAAAATATAGAAGTTAATAAACTGATTTTGTTTCAGAAGTAAGAGTTTTATCATCCAGTGTAGAAGTGGATACTCTACCTACATAAAGGATGAGTTGTGAATGTGCACCTGTTGTTGAATCTTCACTGGGACTTTATTTTTCACCAGTTTTCATCTCCACATTTCATTTCCTTCCTGGCCCTGTGTATCTCTGCACGACCAAAAGCAATGACGTATGAGCTGTTTGGTTTAAAGAAGAAGAAAGGAGAGATGGATGGGATGGGGGTCCTAGATCCAGACTATCTGCCAGCAAAGCAGCCCCACATTTAGCCTTGGCACAGCACCCAGTGCACTTGTCACTCCTGAGTTAGTTGGTTTCATTGTAGAGGCCAGATGTGCTTCCATCTTCAAAGGTCAAGATCACTGATGGGTGCAAGTGGTCTCTCTCTGCAGACCCTGATGAAAGTAAGACTATGTCTCCACAAACCCACGTAGAGATAGGCAACTTGGTGGAAACGCACCTCTACGGGTTTTAGATTTTGGGTTTGGGGTTTTTTTGGGTGGGGTTTTTTCGTACTGGAAAAAAAACAGGGCTAATTGGCAGGGTGATGGGAGGTATCTGAGTATGTTGGTGGATTCCTTCTGCTTTAAGCGGAGAGGAAAAAAAGGCACGAAGAACTTCTGTTTTGATGAACTGACTCTAGGTGGCAACAACACCCTGTGTAGCCTTACTAGAGGCTGGTCGGGCAAAGACTAATGCTGCTTACAGAGGAAAAAATTATAGCATTTTCAGTACTGCTTCTAGAAAATTTTACAGCTGATCACACCAGCTGCTCATTGCTAGAAACATTTCCAGATTCTGCCAGTTTTCATTGTAATAGAGGACTTGGTTCTCAACACGTATTTTGAATAAGATGCTGCATGTTTCATTTTGTAGCCATAATACTGCAGGTGTGCAGAGGAAAATTAGCAAATTATTCTCTTTCGGTTATCTTGCTTGGATGGGCAATCTCAGGAAGCGTGTGTACCATCCTGATTTGTAATGATGTCTGTAAAAAGCGCACAGATGGATATGTACAACTGCAGTTCTGTAGCATTCACTAAGGATGCTCTTGAAATGCCACTTCACCACCTCGTCAAGAAAACAGCCACACAGATACCTATGCTTGACACATATTCTGTGTAAAACACTGTATTATCTGCCAAGAGATTTGTAATGCCCTTTGTCGTTCCATCTTCACTACATATCCAGCCTCCTGGGCTTAGAAGTAGCTAAGCAAACACTTGAACACTATGAAAATACTTACAAGTATGATGGCCTGCAGCATTATCACATTTTTCTCCAAAGTCAGCTTAACTCCACTGACCTTGAAATATTTAAATCTATTATTGATGTGTTCACAGGCAAAGGGAGAAAGCAAAGGAAAATATATTGGCTTTGATTACCCCTTGCAGAAAAAAACTGTCACTGTAAGCACTCTATGCACTAATAACGATCATAGAAAACCTTTCAAGTGTGATAACAACATGTTTGTAGCAGGCCAAAGTGTCTGACGGCACCTACAGGATATGATAAACTTCTTTATTACTCTGTCAAAGTGACAAAGATGTAAAACCGTGTGATTAAATCAGATTGTTTGTGTAATTGACCCATTCACCTGCATGTTGTCAATTAATCTCCTCTGGAGCTGCCTCCAGTATTTCAATCCTATAAGCTGCTTTCAAAGATAGGAACAGTCCTTTAAAATGTTAAAATGCATCTCCTGAAAGCAATTTCTTCCTTTCTTACCAAAGTGTGGAATTTCCCTCTAAATTATACTGAATCAGATTTCCAGATTCACAGTATTCTAAATCAATATCTTATAATATTCTATAATCCTGTAGGCTGATTTTTTAAATACGGATTTATAAATGACTCAGGATTTATTCTTACTAGGAATATATAAACTATCTAGGATGAGAGTGCCCTAAAAAGGAAAAATAGAATTCACTAACCCTTTTAGGTACATCGTGTCAAGGTACTTTGTGTAATGCCTGGTTTTATTAGTTTTTCTTCCTTTCAGTTAAGCAGTAGTTTTATTGTATATTTTTCAAAAAGTGAGGCCATAATGGCAAAAGTAGTGGAAATGCAATTAGAAAAATTGGTTATGTCTATGACATATTGTCCCTCCTCCTGCTTCTTACTCCTTACTCCGTTCTTTCTCTTTCAAGACATCAGCATTGTGAACACAACTGGCATATAGGGTCAAATAAAATGCATAGTGTATTGGGACTAGTACATTTTTCTGCCACCAGCTAGGCTCTTTGGAAGCTTAGGAAGCGTATTGTCAATGCCAGCTGTCCCTACGGCAGAAGTGGGGGAATGTGTGGCTTGCTGAGAGCCCAGTGGGTTTCCAGCTGCAGCTGGGTAGGACATATGCCACAGTCTTACCCAGTACTGACACGGGCAAAATCAATGTGACCACAGGCGGCGGGAATTCAAGTGTAGGAACTGATAGGTATTAAATCATGTGATCTCTAACTCTTCATAAAATTGTGCAGGGGTCTGTTTCACCATTCCTTTACCCCATGAGCATCCTTCCACCTTGGTTGTCACCCACGTCGGTGAAGCTTTCCCACTGATGATTGAAATGTTCCCTGAAACTTGCAAAACTGTACAGTAATCAGAGCTTATCATCCACCTAAGCTGTAAGTGCCATGCATGAAGTTGTAAAAAATAGCCTTGTCTCTCCAACCAGCCAGTGAAACATCAAAATCATAAGTGACACGTTAGATGCCAAATTATGTTATAAGATGAGGCATGCCATAATAAATAGTTTTCAGAACTTTCTGTTATTTGTTGTAGTTTGTTGGTTTTTTTCTCAAATAGGGTCAGACATTACTTGGTATAGATTAAAGCATCCTATTTTCTAAATGAAACTGTTTCACTTTTTCAATGCAAGAGTTTGGGTGCAATATGGAATGTCATTCTCTACCAGCAGTTCCAGAGAATCCACAGGGGAAAAAATTAAAGATTCAAAACAAAACCAAGTGTCCATGTGTCCCGTAAGTGTAGATTCCTTATTTTTGACCCACCTAAGTCACTCCATTCCCTGCTTATTCTAAGAAGTAAATTTCTCTCAAGAGTTAAGATTCTTTCCAATTAAAGTCTGAAATGGCTTTGTCATATCTGTGGGTCACTGTACTCTTATTGTAAAATATCTCATTTAACTAATCTCATTGCCATTGGCTTTAAAATTACGGTGTTCATGCCCAGGACAAGAACTCTCTTTCTGCCTTGGGCGGCTGTATGTACAGCTGTATCCATTTCAAAATGAGTTTTGTTTGGCAAATGAGTTACCACGTTGTCAGGGGTTTGTCTTCTACCAGGTTTACTCAAATTTTATTTGGTAGAGCACCACCATCATGGAACAGAATAGCTATTCTGTTGTCAGTGGCAATGGCACAAGTTCTAGGAGATATTTGGCTGTTTTCCTGTGACTCTCTTTCAAACAGCTACTCTCTTCTTCCTTCCACATTACAAGTCTCCACTTTCATCTACAATCCTAAATGCAACCCTAGTTATTGCAGATGAGTTGGAAAGCAAAACGTCTCTATGGTTGATCTATACTAAACTCCCACCACTAGTTGTAGAAGAATGAAGACCTAAACCTTAGCCTTAGACTTTTATTGATTATACAAATAAAAACAGATTATATGTTTTGTGCTTATCAGGTAATTGGAGTGAAGCAAAACTCCAAATTAAACGTAGATTGTACCAGTTGACTTCTTTCAATTATAAATAGTATTTCGAAACTTTTTTTCCCCAACGAAAGCCTGTCTCTCTGAATTGCTTCCCTTGTACTCAAGTTCCCTTTAAATCCTGGAGTTACTTTCTCTTCAAAAAATGTTGTTCTGTTTTCATTTTTCACTTTGGCTCTCTAATTGATTTTTCCATAAGATAATTTAAGGTTTGGGTTTTGGGTTTTTTTCTACAAGACAAAAAAAATTTCATGTAAGAGTTATATTTATTATACTCAAAATTGGTTTTAGGACAGTAATCATTAATTAATGGTAAATCATTGATTCAGATACTGAATTTACTCTTGAGGCTTACAAGATCTTAGTGATGCAGGAACAGTTATTCAACCTATTCTGCCTGCAGTGGCTTTCTTACTATAAGCATCATTAATTCCTTTATGTGCAGTTAACCAACAAACAAGAAAATAATATATTAAAAGTAAAGAGGAAGTTGAAAGGAAAAGCTGTAGTGTCTTTCTTTGGCTTCTCAGTTTTTGGGGGTTTAAGCATAGAAGTGTTTTGTTTTCTTGGTTTGGTTTTCTTGGCTTTATTTTTTCAAACTTTACAGAATCACAGATTCAACAAGATTGGGAAAGAGCTTTGAGATCATCGAATCCAGCCTGTGACCTAACATAATGTGAATGCTATCAATGTCATGCCACTGATAGACATAGAATCACATCCCAGAGAAAGCTGAGCTGCTTTCTTCCTTACTGTCGTTTGGGGCAGGGGTGGGGTATGTAATGGTTCATCAACATTTTTATGAAAATTCATCCTGACTCTGAAAGACGACGACAATGAAAATGAACAGAACATTATAGAGGTAGTGTTGATGGCAAAAGACTATTGAAATGCAATTGATACAGTTTTCTGCAGTTGCTTTAGCTGTGCCATCACATTTTGTGATGTGGATGGGGAATGTGAAGGGGAACAGCCATTCACGGTACCAAATTGCTGCACGGACTCCATCTGTGAACAAATAACTGGGTTTTTTTATGTAAGGCAAGAAAAGATGGGCACATTTTGAATTTATTGAAGTGTAGTATAGTTTGGTGAATTTACTTGAACAATTCAGACTGGTCTAACACACAAACAAGCATTGAAAAAACTGTGATTGCCACATACTAAACAGAGAGCTTGAGTATGAGGATTTGTTTGGATGATGTAGCTTATAAATGAGTGAGAAGATGTTGTGGTTTAGGAACGTATTCTCCAATTTAGTACTCCCACTAAAACCATGCTGCCACTCCCTCCCCCTTCGCCTGCCTCCAATTGAAAGCACGAAAGGCAAAGATCATGGGTTGAGGGAAGAACAATTTACTGGAAACAGCAATGAGATAAGAAAACAAACAGTAACAGCAACAATATTAATAACAAAAGTTATAATACTAAGCAACTATTTACATGGAAAACCACAACAAGTACTGACCGGCTCTTCCCAACCATGTTTCTCACCTAACCAGGAAAGGACGCCCTTCTCCTTGGAAGCAAAAGAGACCCCCTTTCCCCAGTCCCTGGCAATTATGTGAGGTGATATCAAACAATAGCAGGGTCTGCCCATGCCCCCCTCCAGGCTACTGAAACAAATTAACCCTGCCCTGGCCGAAACTAGGACAGAATGTCACAGGTGTAGTAGAGCTCTGTACTGCATCATAATTCACTATCAAATTTAAGTATAAATCAGGTTTATATATAAGTCAATCTCTGTGAGGTATAAGTAGTTTTCAGTTGGCTGAAAATCTTGGGATATGAGTGTTCTTGTCACATTGTCATCTTTCCCAAGACACATGAAGTCCCTGCTCTTTTTGCCAGGCACATTTAGCATGTTGTTGTACTAAATATGAAAAATATATATCAAAAATGGTTGAATCTATATATTATTATGGGGGGGAAAAACTCTCTTAATGTCTCCAGTTGGGAGTTTTGTGTTACTAATGACTGCAAGGCCAAGGCTTGAAGTAAAAATTTTGTTGGCTGGGGATTGTAACATATTATAAAAATGGAAATGTTCTGACTCTGAAAAACGTAGCTTCTGTTGGTTTCCACCTAGTCAGTTTGCATCTATTTGAAGAAACAGTAATGGGTCACATATTCAATCTACTCCTGAGCTGGGTTGAGTATGAACCGCACAGCGAGTTACCAGCACCAGTAATTGAGAGGTTTTCAAACTGGAATGAGAGGGTGCTTTGCAGGATTACTTAGGTCATGGATCATACAAATTCAGATTGTCACGTGGATGTGTCTTTAGATACCTGAGTCCCTAAAGGCCAGACTTGCAAATGAGTTTCCAAAGATCATTTTGCGGTTTTCCAGCAATGTTGTCCTTGGCAAACTGTGGAAAAAGAAACACCAAAATGTGCAGTTGGAGAGGATGTTCACTCGGGCACACATGGGTAGCTGTGGCAGTGGGACAGTAGTCCTGGCTGGAAAAAAAAATTAATCTTCATCTCAAATGAGAACCAGTATCATCTGTTGTCATATCTTCTCTCCCTAACGATCAGCAGTAAATGCTTCAGAGGAAGCTTCAAGGAATTCAATAATTTGCCTGAAGATGAGTTTCTGTTAATGATTCTTTCCCTGTCCCTTTGGCTTTATGACAGGCTTGTGCATTGAAATATTAAAGTTTTTATCTCTTTACACATGTTTTATACAATCTAGTCCTTTCTCCAAATTTAATCTCATGTAACAGTGAATGCTTTCACTTTAATAGGTAGTATTTCCTTTCATCACTTTCAAATTTATATCTTTTTAATTCCACTGGATGAACTCTTGTTCTTAAATTATTGAAAAAAAGGTGGCTAGAAATGCAGGATTTATCTTCTTTGTGCCATTCATTATTTTCTATAAAGCTATATCATGTCCTTTCTTCATGCCACAGAATTTTTTCTCTCAGCCTTTAATCATTTGCACCGCCTGTCTCCAGATGATCTCTCTGTCTTCTATATCTATTTTGCAGCTGAGTTCCCAGAACTGAACAAAGTACTCATGACATATCAAATAACCAACCTTTGGGAATTACAATATTTCCGGACTGATTTTTAATTTCCCACTAGCATTTTGTTTAACAGTGATGTCCACTGAGCTTTCTACAGTAATGCCAGGATTTTTTTTTTCCTAAGCAGTTGTACTTGATTAAGGTCCCACCCAGTAGGTTGTGCGAGTAACGCAAAATATGCCATCCAGTGCTATGCTAACCCAGCATTAATCCCTCTGTCTGCTGTGGTGTTTATTCAGCTCCTTAGGTTATGCTTCCCTTCACTGTCTCTGAGGGTCTTCAACATAAGCAAAATTAGATAACGGTGTGCAATCTGTATGTTGCCACACCATTTTACCCCTTTCCGGATCAATAATGTTCTTAACATGCCCTTTTAACTCAGGTGTTTCCTTGAGATGCCATGCTGTCACGGGAGGCCACTAGGAGTTTGTGTTTGGGATATATGCCTCACACAGTGAACACAAACACAGACACAGTCAGGCATGTCTGCAATGGCTCAACCCACATGTTGTCTGTTTCTCAGCAGGCTCCTTCGCTGCTCTGTTTTCAGTGCTGTGGTATCTCAGCACGGCAGTACACAGTGAAGTGTGGCGCTGTACCCCCTCTTCCTGATCACCTAGCTCTGCAACAGTGAAGGGTGGGCATGAGCCTGGCCACGTTGAAAGTCATTCACACCATAGCCATATTTGCTTTCTGACAGTTTTGAATGCTCAACAGTACTTTCTCTCCTGCCACAAATTTGGGTAGAAGCCTTTATAAACCTCTGGTAATTATTTTGTTAAATGGTCAGCTGCAAGTCTGGACATATGTCTACATACTTCATTTCCTTATACCAGCATCTTCCCAATGCGGTAAAAAAAATGATACAGAAATAGGAAGGTTGTGAATCTGAGCATGCCCAGATACCATGGACCTGGTAAATACAGTGTTCCCACTTAAGCCCTCCTACCCCCAAAAAACTTGTAGTGTCCCTCATCCCTGAAAGCCGCTTTGAGCCACTGCCACTGCTGCAGTGGCTCTGTCCATCTGGCGCTGCCTGTGAGAAGCTGCCAGCAGAGCTGGGAAGGGCCTGTGTCCTTTTGGCACTCCAGTCCTTTTGTACTGCTGTAGCTTTGTCTCCTCAGAACATCCAGAAATCTCAAGCAATGGTTTAAAATATGCTCTTCTTCCCGAGGTAAAAAAATGCTCTAGAGAAAGCGTATTTTCCTTTTGCAAAAGACAGAGCCTACGAGTTTATCCTCTACTCTAGCATATTCATGTTTTATTGCTTCCTTCAATTATCACTTCAGCTCATTTTCCATGTTCCAAAGTCTCTAATTTCCAGAAGGACTGCTAGCCTATAGACACAGAAAAATGGTTTTGCACTGTGTCCTGTCAGAATTATTATTACAATTATTACATTATTTAAAATTTATATTACACATATCTAAAAGGCTGCAATTAAATTAGGTCCCACTGCACTCACCACTACCCAAATGTGTAACTAGTGGCATTTCAGGCCCTGAGGAAAAACATTTAATTCTAAGGTAAACTCCTCAGGGCAGAAATTGCCCACATTTTTGTTCTGTGGGAAAACAGTGCCTGGTGTTGGTACAGCCTAGAGGCTGCACCACAATCCTAATAATAATAGTAGTAATGATAATTAATATTAGTATTAAATATTACTTCAGTTTTAGCACAGCTTACACCTATCTTTTGTTTTCATATGATATGATAAGAATGCATTTCATTCTTTCAGCTGAAGAATTCTTTATTCAAGGTTTTGATGCTGGTTAAGGATACTTTGCTCTGCTTCCAGGGAACAAATAGGCCAATAGAATAAGGGTTTGGTGGGATGAATGGTGTTCAGAGTGAGGACAAATGGCAAAAGAGAGGGGACACCATCAAAAGCTGTTGTGCTCCACATGAATATTAACACTTGTTCAATGTCCCACGATGAATTCCTTCAGTACAGCGAGTTAGTGAGAAAAATCCGCAGCACTGAGAAAGACGCACACGTCACTGCTAAGTCAGAAGATGGCCATGCTCATATCAGCACACATTTTTTTTAGTGTTCTTTCTTGGGAGGTTTGTCACCCTACCTCAAAGAAGTAGACACTCCTTAAAAGTTGTTGCCAGAAGGCATTCCAGATGTAGATTTTAAACATACTGTCCTTTAGCCAAACTGGGACACATAGAGACAAAATGTCAAAACGCACAGGCAGGATAGCTTAGTGTTAAAATGCTACAAAAATGCAATTGCTGGTTTAATACTGATTTATCAGTGCAATGCAAGGGTTTAATATTCGTATGTTTCATTCCCCTCTCCATAAGTATAGAATTATTGTGACTGCCAACAGTCCAAGCAACAACTTGGCATGTTTGCAGTAAGTGCCCTGCTCTGTAAATGCTATTGCAAAAGTTAGGCTCCAAATGACATTAAGCCAGTTAAAATTTCAAGCAGAGTTTTAAAAAAAAGAAAAGAACAAAAACCACACATTAAAACACTTCACAAGCACTAGAGCAGTGAGCTGGCTAAAGTTCTGTCCTGAAGATACAGGTGATATGTATCTACAAAAATGGCTCATCTCTGTGAGTAAAATATCATTGTAACCTTGATAGGGAAAATAATCTAGAAGGCATAGACATCTGCAAAATGCTAAGATTTGTCCAATGGAGTTTTCCTGCAAGTCCTTTAAGATATCACTCAATTGTCTCAACTGCCCCTTCTGGAAATGATATTCTTTACCTCCGGCCTGGAGAGGGAAATGTTCAGAAGCCTGTGTGTAAAACTGCATTGAAGATTAAAAGCCCCAGGAACACACGAAATTTTATCAGTACTCAGGTGCTTTGTATCAGTGAAGACCTGATAGTAAGTATGCCTTTCATACCATTTTTCTGTCCCTTCCTGTGTTTCCACCTGGGAGAAAGTGCTATGAATTTATTTTGTAAGAAAAATGAATAGGCATTATAGCAACAGCATTGCTTTCTTGCTGTCAAAACAATGACCATTTCTTTGAGCAATGTTTTCGTTGCTCAGTGTTCTTTTCTGAACGAATCTTAAGTTAAAAAGCATTCTTACTCTTCCAAAAGATTTTAGAATATGAATTGCTTTCCAGCTCTTGGGGGGGTTTTGGGTTTTGAGGGTTTTTTTTACATAGTATATCTGTTATGAATATTGATACTCCATTTGATTAAAAGGATGTGAGCATTCTTTTATATGGGAAAAAATAGGCAGAATTCCTCTTATGCTATGAGATCCGGGATGCTGCAGGTCTTTCACTTCTCTAATGTTACTCTTTCCTCCTCAGAGCAAGCAAATTCACTATAAGGTATAACAAACGAAAAAAAAATTAGCTCTGCTATGCTCTGACTGGATTTATATCACCTTTTTTCTTTTTTTAACTCTTGAATTGGTCTTCAACATGCAAATTAGGTAGATAAATATGTAGCGACCCCCTGTCCTTCATACCCAACCTTCCGTCTCCCTCATTTGTGGCACTATTGTCATTTGACTGTGTGATGGTGTGCCAGCAGCTCTGCTGTAAGCTGGGCTGCTTTGTGAAGACCTCCTGTGGGGGTCTTTCTTGTCTTTGGCAAACTCTTCCTAAAGAGTATTTCCTGCCGTGTGCCAGCAGCTCTTGGCACAGATTCATCAGCTCACAGTGACTTGCAGTGCGGATACTTAATAGTCATCCCCTGTAGCTTGGCAGTAGCTGAGATGGATAATGCAGCCTCCAAGTTGCTCCTTGCATGTTCGGTTTTTTCTGTGTGGCAAACTTGGAAAGTCCAATTTAATCAATATAAACCAGGGAAAGAGAAAAGGGGAGATCCATCTTGCACTTCAAAGGATGTTTTATCAACTTCACTAGTATTGACAGAATAAGAATGTTTCAGGCAGAGAAATTAGAAGAGGATAGATCCAACAAGCTGGTACCACTGAGCCTTCAGTGCAGGAGGAGGAAAGGAAGAACAGAGGAACTGCCTCAGCTTTTGTCAGTCGTGTCAAGCAGAGAGAAGGATGTGAAGATGGGTGTCCCTGACACACCATAGGCTGTTGCTGTAGGAAAACATACCACTCCACAGACTCAGGATAACCCTAAATCTCAAACGTGTCAGGACACGGTATCTCCCACACATCTGGCTGCTTTACCCTAATCCGTTCTCAGCCTTTCCCTCCTCTTCCCTCCAATCACCCATGCTTCCCTTCCCATCTACAGCACACATGACGAGCCCTACACCTCCTCAACCCTCAGGGCGTGCTGCATCATACTAAATGTTCTGCAGAAGTCAAAAACCCCACGGCACCCTTGGGCCAGGAGCTGCCGTCCAGAGGGGTCCCAGCAGCAAGTTCCCACACAAGAGCAGTTCATCACCTGACGATGTGGAGCTAAACCACTTCCACAAAATGAAAAACTGCTGCTAAAAAAGTTTGGTCTCGGCTTTGTGGGGTTTTTGTGGTGATGCTCTGGGACCAAATGGGCTGCAAAGGCAGGATGGCAGGAGAGAGAGTGCAGGTCAACTATCATGGTTATTTCATGTCATGGGTGCTCCCTGGGTCCCTCCTGCCCTGGGATCCGTTCTCGGAGAGTGAGTGTACCTCTCTGTACACAGCCTCCCTGAGGAGGCGTCAGGGCTGGGACGGGGATGCTCCGAGCCGAGGGACAACATCCTGGCCCGAGGATGCAGTCGAGGTGAGGGCGGCGAGGCGCCCTCCCAACCTCCGGCCGGGCTGGGCGGTGCCGGGGGCTGGCTGCAGGCGGAGGAGGAGGGAAAGGCCGGGATATTCGTGAATGAACGGCTCGCTCCTCACCCCACACCTCCGCCCGGCTCCCGCCTCCCTCCCGCC
>VZRR01005754.1:409698-470273 GCA_013398015.1 Oreocharis arfaki
CGAGGCGCAGCCAGTTTCTATAGCGACGGGGCTGAGCCGCGGCTCTTCCGAGTAGTAACAAAGCCGGCCGCCCGCTACCGCGCCGGGGCTGCGGGGAGACGCGGCTGCCTCTGCCGAGGACACCGCGACAGGTACGGAGTGAGGGGATGCGCGGCGGCCGCCGCCCGGCCCCGGCCAGGGGGTGCTGCCGCCGGGGGGCGGCTGCGGGACGGACAGGGGCTCCCCGCGGGCCGGGCGGCGGCCGTGGGGAAAGGGGGAGGCTTCCGCCCGTCCGTNGGCGGCAGGGGATGGCACGGGCGGGCTCCGTGCCCCGGGTGGCAACCGGTGGGCTTGGCTCGCCCCTCTCCGCCGGGAACAGCGCTGCTCCTCGTCCCTTAAGGTTAGCCCTTGATAACAATAATTTCGTTGTTGTTGTTATAAAAAATATGAGCCCCTGGAAATTTTGGGGTTACAAAGTTTCGTTTCTTCAGCTTTATAAAGTACTGATGAATAGGGTAATAGCCTTAAAATGCGCTACATAGTTTAAAAAAAAATCTGAAGGATTGGTGTTGTAGAATAAACAAGACAATTAGTGCCTGTTTTTAGGAGTAAGTGTACCGAACGGTTTTAGGTAAAATGAGTCTGTAGCTTTCAGAGTCAGAAGGCTGAGATGGTAGAGGTGATAAACGTTTGCTTATCTCGGGCAGCCAAGGTTAGGCAAGAATAAGCCGTCTTCACCTCCTGAGATACTAATGTCAGAGAGTGGATGGGAAGGTCATTAGCAGGTCATTAGCCTGAGCAATGCTTTGTGGTGATTGTAATCAATAGCATCCGAATGATGGTGGCTGTGTGAATAGACATGGATTTCTGCAGAAGTTTAAAATTCAAAGGAACTTCCTGATGATAACAGAAGGCTGACCCCTCATGATGAGGTCCTAGGGAGCAGTCATTGTGGTTCATTGCTGAGTGATTTAGGAAATAAACGAGATCCTGGGCCAAAGCAAAATTGTGCTGTGACATGTATGCAGCCAGCAGGACGTTCAAGATGGGAATCTTCCTGGCTGTGAACAAGGGGAAAAAGGGAAATAGTGCATGAGATGAGGACACTGTGATTGAGGACATAGTTATTGAGTAGGTGGACAAGAACTGTCATTTTAAGTAATATGTAATCTAAATATCAGATTGAGATTTAAAACACTATACATAAGGTGATATCAGGGTATCAGAACTCAAAGGCTAAGCATTGACTGGAAGAAGTTTGAGAAGTATATAAATGTTAAGTGAAAAGTGGAGCTACCAATACTATTAAGCAAATGATGTGGAAAGAGAGGATACAGCTCTTCAGCAATCATGGATACAAGTAGAAAAGAAAATGGAGACAGGCTTCTCTTGCAAGAGATGTATAAATAAAGTTTTAAATGAGTGTTGATCAAGTTAAAACTTTCCTCAATATAGCATTTAAATTAGTAATATAACAATATGTGGAGTGGAATTCAGGTCTAGGTTTTTTTTAAAAACAGCAGTCACAAAAAAAAAAAAAAAAGAAGAGAGTGGAATTGCTTAGACATGTTGACAGTGGTTTGCCCAGTGTTTATAAGTGCCTGTCCTTCTCTTCTTTCAAAGTATCACAACAGTTGTTTTGTTGAAAGAGTTATAACCTTCTGAATGACCTCTGATTTTCATGCAACACTGGAAAGCAAAATCTTGAGTTCATAAAATGTGTAAAAATGTAAACCTCAGATTAGTTTAGTATGATGGAAAATAGCATTTCAAGACCACACTGTGGGCTATCTGAAATTGAATGCACTAGCAGGAAATGGAAGGTCAGCTGTGCCTAATAAAGGCCTGGACACTTCTATCCCCTTAACTGCATGGCAGAGAATGAGAAGCATCAGAACTCACTAACTTGTCTTAAAAGCAAAAGGGATAAGCAAAATATTTATGGTTATGCTGCCTTGTGACATTTCAGTCCTAAAATTGTTCCTTGTGGAACAATTGTAAACTCCACTAGACAAAGTTTGTCAGAGGAAAAACTGTAGTGGTTGAGGCAGTGCCAGGAAAGAATGCAATAGTTCAGCATGGATAATGCATCCCATAATATAGCCTGCCGTGTGTAAGGGCTTCTAGTGGTCAACAGTTCTAGCAATTAGATCACAGTCTCTCAGACTGTCATTTCACACCTTTCTGGTGTTCCTCAGTCCAGACTAGGTTTATAGGAAGCCTGTTGTCAAATTTTCTTGAAAGCATCATCTGAAGCTGTGCTTTGATATAAGGCCACTGCAGGAGTCTGCTTGCCACTATTCCTCTTGCTGTGTTCAGTGTTAACATTTTTGTCTATATCCTAGTTTGATGACTTGCTGTTAAATGTTTTTTCTGGAGATGAACATGTGCTTGCTGTAGCCAGCAACTCTTTCAAGTATACAGGGACACTTATCACCTGCTGCCTGGAGGCTGTGATTCAGTCCTTCCAGCAAGGTTGCTAAGGAGTACTAGAGATCCTTGGAGAGCAAAGCTCAGGAAATTCTCCTGTGGCCTTTGCACACATTGTGTGCTGAAGCACTGCCTGCCCAGTATGAACTACCGTTCTGACAGTATGGCCAAATGTGTACCTTACGTACCACACTGTAACATAAGATAATTGTGACTTTCTAGTAAAAACAAAGCATCTACAAGTGTGAAAGTGCTGTGATATGCTGCAAAGAGCTCAGGACTCTTCAAAATGTACCTTAAGTTTGAAAGTCATTTGCAAAGACAAAGAAGTAGATGTGCAGCTTTTAACCTACTACAGCTCTACAATTTTTAAAACCAAATCCTGCGTGTTTCATTCTGATTATTTTTCCTGCAGAGATGATGCAGCACAGCATTTTAGGCATAATAAATGCCATAATTCAACATACCTTTCCTTTTCCCATGTTACCTTTTTCACCATCAATGAGTGGACACAAATATTCAGTAGAAATTGAAATAACACAGCAGCAATTCAAGTTTAGTCCAGATAGGATGAAAACCTGAGATGTTGCAGCATCTCTAAAGCATTGAGCAGAGACTTCAAATCCATTTAGGTTCTGTCTGATGTCTCTTGCCATTTCCAAGAAATTTAGCCAAAGTGTTACAAAGCTGTAGTTCTCTGAAAGACTCAGGTTCACAAGTGTTTTGTAGATATATATTGCATTTTGAAAGTAGCATCTGTAAAGATTAATGCCACTGGTTCTAGTTCAGAAATCAGAGAAAGGAATAGGGACAGACTGTCTTACCTCTCAGCTTTCCTACTTCAACTGGGAATTGCCCAAGTTATCTGTGGAAAGGCAGCCTCGTAGCAGGAAAGGGGTGTGACAATCTGGATTTGAGAATAACTGGAAGGAAACCTGAAGGTGTATGGGGCTGTAGTGAGGAAGAAGGTGTGGGCTGATGGGCAGCCCATGATGCAGACATAGCCCTGGAATCAAGGGGCATGGTGGGAGAGTTACCCGGGACTGGTGTGAGGAGTCAGGTTGAGTTGGGACTTAGACTGGGACAGGCTGGTGAGGACACAGCCAGGAAAATCTGATATTAGGCTGTGTGCATCAGTTCCTCCCAGTGAATGGCCCAGCTCAGGGCTGAAGGCTTCTTTTAGACCCCGTTTTGTAAGCCTTCAAGGCTTCATTGGCAATATCCATGGCAGAAGGTGTTGGTGAGGAAACCCAAATCTTTCCATAATAGTTTCAGGGCAGGTGTTGTTCCAGGCAGGGGAACTCATCTTGGCAGGTAGCACATGGCAAAGAAAGGAAACTCCGGTTTCAGATGGATAGCCAGTCTGTACTCAGGCAGGAGATGTTCTCCTGTGAACAGAAAGAAAATATTCCCCCTTTGGTGACTCACAAGCAGTGACCTGATCAGAGTCTGCTTGAAAAAGCATCTGACCTTGAAGCTTCTGCTGTGGAATAGCTTTATGTGAAAGTATGGCTTGACCGCTGAGGAGCTACACTGCAGGTGTTTACCAAGAACCTGCAGATGCCATTTGCCTCCCAATACATGATGGGGGACCTGGAGTATTTCCACAGAAGTATTCTCTGTTGAAAACAAACATGCTAAAAACTCAAGCTGATACTGGCTTTCCACTCCAAACAATTTCTACAGGTAACTCACAAAAAAGCTTGAAAAGCCTTACCAGTGCTTCTACCACTATTGAAAAGATTTAGTTTATTTAGCTAGAATTTTATAAACACCTTAAGCAGAAATTTTGAGTAGTGTTCTAATCACCAGGTAGAGTGTTGTATAATGTGAGTGTAATGAGAGCCTTTATCTTCCTGTATCTTTTTCAGTTCACTGAATTACACTTCTATGCTGTTAAAGTGACAGCTAAATGAAAGTCAAAAAAAATAAACAGTGCTGTGTTTGGTGCTAGGTTCAAATGGTACAACAAATGAATTGCAGGGCCACAAATTAAACAATGAGAATAAAACAAAGAGTTCACTGAATAACTGCTGACTATACTGTGAAATCAGTGAAGCTTCCTGTGGAAGAAAATGATGAGTTACTGTATGACTAAAACTGTATTGTAATACATATATTCAGTGGAATGCTGATGTTTTGTAATGCTGTAGTACTTGGATTTGCTTTCAGTATATTACAGACATTTTACTGTGTCCACTGAATCAAAGAGCACTTTTGTACCTGATGCTTATAATCAAGTTGCCTCTCATTCTCTGACAAACCAAACAGATTGAGCTCTTTAAAGCCTTCCTTTGAAGGAGATTTATTCAGCTCCTGAATATTTTTTTTGATGACTATCTCACTGTTCCTGTGAGAAACTGTCCAGTTGTTCAAAATCCTGTATAGATTGTGAACATTGTGACTGTGCAAAACACCTTAGTTTGACTCTCACCACAGCCTAAAAGGTAATGGTATCTCAGCTGTGTTTCCCTCTTCACCTATCCCACGTTGCTAAATTCATGTTGCAAACATCTCACACTCAGATCATTTGTCTCTGTGACTTCTCTATGTCTCTGCTCATTACAGGGGGGTTGAACTAGATGACCTTTAAAGGTGCATTCCAACCAAAACTGTTCCAGTCTATGATTCTGTATTCATAATTAGGTATCCAGCTTACCTGAATAGTCATAGCTTTTTCCACAGTAATCTGATACACTAATGATGAAGCTAGCACGTATTTGAAGAGCTTTTTTTTGTGTGTGTTAATTCCTTATTTTATTTGTATCACTTGAGCAAAGTTGTTAGGTGGAAGTGCTCTCTGTGCTTTTCAAGATTCTAGTGTATTTCTCCTTTCTTCCCTGCCATCACCATGGCAGACCTAAAGTTGTCTTTTCCTTCTAATAGGCAGCTATTAAATTCAGGGTCAATACCTTGAATAACACTTGTTAAGTAAATGGAAATGAAATATGATCTTACTAGTCATATCTGTCTAAAAAGACCAAAAGGGAGAGCATCTTCTGACAGTATTTACACTCAAGATGATAGGCATGGGTACCTGCTCATTTAAAGATCAACTAACAATGAAAAATTTCATTTCTGGCCCTCTCTGTCTTCTGAAAATTAGGATCAAGTATCTATCCAGTAATATAAAAACTGCCTCTTTATATTGTAAGTTTTTCTTAGCCTGAAGTATCAACCTTAATCTTAAAATGCCATGTCTTCCATAGGACAAAGAGACAACAAAAAGCATACCAACGATGAATCATCTGTTTTTGGTATCAGTCATTCAGACCCTTTGGTGATGGATGGGTGAATAGATTGAGCCTAGAGCTGTAAGCCAGCTTGGCAGCTGGCAGGTAAATCCCTGGAAGCTCACCAAAATGCTTTCTCAAGCATCACACTTCTGTTTTTCTTGTTGTATTTAGCCAAATCATATCCTAGAATATAAAGTATCCTCTTAAGGACAATAGGATCACACTTAAGCATACATGTACTTTCAGTGGAACTTAAACATACAAAGATGTGTTGTGTGTGTGCTCTGGTAGGGATCTGAAGAAGGATGCTTTCTTGGATGGGGAGCTAGAGAAACAGTGCTTACAAGACTTGGAAAGAGCAAGTCAGAACTGAAAATGAATGGTGTGCAGGTGATGTAAAAGTGAAGTAATAATATTGTGCAGTGATAAATCCCACAAAAATCGCAAGTGTACGAAGTTTCCAGTAAATTTCATGTCATTTGTTTCTTAAGGATTAATGAAACTTTCTTACATGATGGCTTTGCCCAGCTGTCATCTGACAGGCAAGTTAAAAGCATTTTATAACCCTGGAATGGAGAAGCACTGGGTGCAGTGGTATCTCCTTTCCTTCCCCTGGTATACCTCCGAAGACAGCTTGTTCCAAAGTAGTGTGCTGTGCTAATGGCAGCTTTCATAAAAAGCATTCTTTTTATGAATTTATTGTAACATGGCCAAAACATCTGCTTCACACTGAAGTGTGGTTTTTAGGGCCTAAGGATAGTTCTCTCTGTGTTCATCAGTGTAAATATAAGGCTTCAGTAGTGTGTATTGACATAGATTTATTAAAATATGAATTCTCATTGACTTCGGGACAGGGAGGAGGGAGGAATGGCATAAAAACACATAGAAAATTTCTGGGGTGGCTATTTTAAAAGCAGGTTTGATATTCAGTTTTGATGGCTATGAATAGATTGAACAGCCTTCTGAACTTTATGCCCTGTTAAAAATTAAGTGGCTTGCCTTTTTTCTGTTTCAGTAAAGTAAAATTATGCGTGAAGAGAAATGTCAGTTGTGCCAGTCTTATAATTAATTTTCGGTTTTAATAACTTTAACAGGATTTTTCACTCACTGTTTGTCATTTATACAGATAGCTCATATAGTACATATGTGTGTATTTGAAATTCTGTAGGTTTCTTGAGAGGGTAACAGCTTTTCTGTAGTTCTAGAACACACACACCTGCACACACACACATTTATACATGCTACCTTCTCAAGAGAGCTAGAGTATTTTAAATTATGCAAATATATGGACATGTATATTTATATTTGCCAGACATACCAAGGGTATAAATTGACATCACAGATACATGTGTAGAAATTTTCTGCATTCAGTGATGCAGATTACTTTAAAAACACATTCATCCCTGTAACCTTTTGTTTGCCTTTTGCTCAAGGAAGAGAAACAGTTTCACACAGTATGATCAGTAAAGTGTAGCTGTGGACATAATTCTATGTAGGCATCCAGAACAGAAATATCTATCCAGTGACTGTAAAATAGTAACTTGTAATAAACAATCCTGCTGCATATTTCATGCCTCCTCCTTTTTACTCTTATCACTCTGCACTTCTTTCATTAGTAGTGTTACGTCTTTATGCTTAGTTTTATCCCTCTTTTATTTCACTTACAGTCTTGTCTGTCTGCTTGCAAGAAAGCCAATCTCATTGGAACAGAGGTTTGGTTTTTTTTAAAGTTGTTTCAAAGAGTTGCCCTATATGCTTTATTTTGCTGCTCACACATTAGCAGTGTCAACTGAACACAGATAAAGAGCAAAAAGAGGCATGAAATAATGCTGTGAGAAATAGTAAACCCTGGGAAATAAAAGATATACAGTGATCAGCACATGGCTCTCTGTATTGAAAAATAAGGTTCATATCACTCCGTTACTGCTGGCCCAGCACTCCTTTGATCATGTTTGAAGAGTTGCATTTGTCTGGGAATGTTTAGAGGGTTGATAAGGGTCAACTTCAATCAACACTTGTTTTTATGTTTGTATATTCATAAAATTTCAAATTCAAATGTGTGTGTGTGTGTTATAGTAACGCGCATAGCTTAGATTGATTATTTGCTGTTAAAACCTTAGCAATAACTTTCATGGACCAGACACAGTAACACAGATTTTGCTGTGCAAAATATAGTGTCTAAACAGACAGAAGTGCAACAAGTAGGGTAGGTCAGAAAATTTCGGAGGAGGAGATAATATTATTTGGCATCAGTTTTGAGTCGCAATGGATTGGAGTGGTCTGCTGTGTTTTGCGTGGGTTTTTGTTTGTTTTGGCTTGTGCTTTTTTACGGTGGGGAAGATGGATGATAAGGGTCTTTCAGGAAGAAATGTTAATTACAAGTGGGATTTCTGCACTGGCATGTGGATGAGAACAAATTTCTGCCCTGGCAGTATGCCTGCTGAAATACCTACTTTTGCACTACCAGGCTCACTGCAATGCTTGTATCAAATTTTCTAGAGAATACACTGAAGGAGTGTGGAGTGCTCAGACAATGGGCAAAGCCTAAAAGACTTGTAGAAAGAAAAAGTCAAACTGAACCCACATATTGCAAGATCATATTGTTCTGAGAGAAGAAACAAATCTTGGGGAAGCAATTTCATCAGCATTCATAGCACTAAGCAGTGGCCCAGTTCCTGTGCTGTCTGCTCCAGAACTGGCGTCATCTGTCCACCATGACATACTGGACCACTCAGACTGGCTCACAAATACTGAGCAGCTGCCTCACACAAATCCAGTTGCATATCTCTAGCAAAAGAAAGACGCTAGTCAGAGATATGAATGGTTATTCACCCATCTGCGAAAAGAAATGCAGTGTGCTAGGCGGCAAACAGCAAGCATCACGCATTCACTGATGAGCAAAGTGATAATGGGGAAACCACAGGGAACTGTGTTGATAGGAAATGGGTAAATATTGGGGGTCTGTTCAGCTCAACCCACTGGTTCCAGGGAGGACACTTGACAAAGCTCACGTCTTGCATACAGCTCCAGATAACTGTGAAACTTGGGGGGGGGGGGGGGGGNCTGATTTTTCTGTCTGCTGGAGGTCTGAGAAAGGGAACTGAAGTCCTAGATCTCTGCTCTGCCTCTCCAGAGTGCCAGCTGCCCTGGAAAGACTGAAGTTAAGAGTTGTGGCTGTTGTGTTCCTGCAGCTAGCTTTTAGGCTCTGGGATATGACAGGCAAGATATGCACACGTCACACCAATTTTAGGGTTTCTTTCTGTTACATTGGGAACCAAAAAGGGCTGTTGTTAAGGAATAGACAGGATAGAAACATCTTTGATCCCCTGCCTAGACTGAGTGAATTAGCTAAATGGTGAATATCTCACATTGTGCAATCATTATTGTTCATCATTGTGACAGGCCGGAAAGAGCAAACATAATAATTAATGCTCAGCATTGTGATAATGCCATTGTGTCCCAGCTTTAAATTGTTTAAACGAAGCTTCTCTTTTATTTAAGTATCTCCCTGATAATTCTGTTAAATCTTTCTTTTCTTCACTCTTGAATCAGCTTTTCAATAGAGACATCTTATATCCTCTGGTGAAGTGGGCTTACAGGCGGGTAATGTCTGTGTTTGTATGTGTGTGTGACTGCCTTTCAAGTACTCATTGTACAGCACAGCTATGACTGAATAATTGTCTTCAAATGCCTGATAAAATTATCCAGCGAAACATTATGGTCCACATACATATTGTATATATGCTACCTGTAGATTAAAACATTAATCTATTAATATAATTTTTAGAGTAAGATATTGAGCTACTTTTCGTGGAATCATAGAATGGTTTGGGTTGGAGGGGACTCCAGAGATCATCTAGTTCCAACCCTCCTGCCAAGGTCAAGGACACTATCCACTTGACCAGGTTGTTCAAAACCCCATCCAACCTGGCTTTAAATTTCCACTTCTTTTTTTCTGCCACTATTTTATTCCGGTTGAACAACAGTCACTAGCAACAATATTCTATCTGATGTGGTTTTTTTTATGAAGAGATACTAGTGCTCATTTTCAATGTGAAAATTGCTATTTAAGCTTTTATCTATGCATTTTCCCAAATATATAGTAATGGATTTATAAATATGGAAGCACAGTGTGTGAGACAGCACACTCCCTCCTTTGTAACACTTGCTGGAAAATGCACTTTGTGTTAGACCTGCTTTTGAAAATCAGAATAATCAAAGAAGCAATAAATTATAAAGAAAAATACCCGAAAATGTGAGTGTTCCTGTTAAAATACGTACATATACATTTTTTCTTTATTTGGTAGTGTACTTCATGGGTGGTTGAAATAAAAGCAATCAACTGTCAATTTTGTAAGTTTCTTTTATTGTTAATTTACAATGCCAAGAATGTGTAATGACTAGAAGTCCACAGATGAAGACAGACATATGGAAATTGTATTAAGTGCCCCTGCTAAAACTGGGGACTCTCCCTTAAAGGCCAGCCTCATGTCAGAGGTGGAGAGGAGGCTGCCACCCTCAGGGATGACTAGACCCCAAGCTATGGCAGTTCCATATAGGTAGGGGGTAAAATGTCATCTGCCAAACGGACTCTGGGAGAATTTAACAAGTCTTATAGCAGTAGCCAACATTTCCAAGTAGGTATTTTTTTAAGTTAGGGGTACTCAGCTGTCTTTGTTCCTCCAGAGCAGCCCTGTGATCTGTACTGACCATAGAGGAGGTAGATGTCAATGCCTGTCAAACTTCTCAAATATTCTACTCAATTTACTGTCCCTAGTGTGGCTTTGAAAACCTTTCTCCTGGTCATGTGTTTGCTTTGTATGTGGGTAGCAATGTGCTTGGTATAAGAGGTTGTCCTGGGTCTGCACCCAGAATCAGTGAAAGAGCCAAGGGGCACAAGAGTGCATTCCTCACTGTGAGTCACTGCCCGGGGGGTTTGGGAGCCCTCCAGCATCGAGGAGGGTTCATAATACTCAAATGGACAAAGCCCTTCAGACCTGTGTCTACTTTTGTTGAGAATTGTAGTGGGCACCTTGACTGGTGAGAATGGGATTGAATGGGTGTAAAAGCGCCAAAGTAACCATGCAAGAAGAGCTGTGAGAATGGCACCCAGATGAGGTCATCAAGATAGCAGCACACATCTACGTGACCTTCCAAGGACACCCACTTCAAGAGACAGGTCAGTGAGTAAATCCTGGTGACTCACAGAAGTGGGTGGGAAGAATAAATTGTTTGTTGTTGCCTAAAGGACAACAGAAACGAACATCCAGCAGCAGCACCAGTAGTTTGCCAACCTAAAAAGAAACGAGAATTTAGGATGAGCCTTTTCCTGCTCACCATGTCGTTTCAAGGATTGCATCTCCATTATGAATGCTGAACAGACTTTTGGTTACCTATGTCTCGGTGCTTGTGAGTGCAGGGATTGGAGTGATACCAACACCCTCCCATGCTGTAAGATCTCCCACTGAGCTCTTCTAAATTCTTGGTACACAGTGCTGCAATATCATCTTCTAGGATTTTCAGGACGTGAGGTTTGAACCAGATGATTTCCAGAGGTTCCTTCCAATGTAAATTGTTCTGTAATTCTGTCACTTGGATGCAAGAGTATGTTCCATGAACTTCACTGCATAGGTGATAGGATTAGTATAGTATAGGTGTATGGTCATTTCTTAAATCTTACACTTCCTTTGTTCAATCTTCCTTTGTCAAATCCCATGTTTTCTTTTTAAAAATGGGTTTGAGTCACCTAGGTACAAAAAAAAGTAAAAAAAAAAAAAAAAGAAGAAAAGGCATTTCTGAGCATAAAAGTTAGTTTTAAATTGTCTTGCACTTGAAAAAATTCCATTCAGTGTATCTTTCTGACAAAAGGCTGTAAACTTCTGAACTTCACAGACCTGGGATTGAAATGTCATCTCAGTTGTTAGCTGAGACAGGATCAATCACAAACAATGAGGATTATGTATCCACTTTAAAAAAAACACAGTGCCCAGACTGAACCGTCCAATTTGCAGACCTCATCTTGTCGCATTCTTTATGGTGCTAAGCTGATTGTATGAGGCTGGAGCCACAAGTAATCTCTCTCATTCAGCTCTGCTGCAATGTTGCTGGACGTACAGAATGAAGGCATGTTACTCAAAATCATGCACATCTGTCAGCTCTAGCGCAGGCCAGGAGTTGTGCTTTTGGTTTGCTACTTGTCTGGAAAAATACAGATTTGTTAAAAACACTGAAGGATCTGCTGTGAACCCCACCAGCCCTTATCCTTAGTAGAATTCTCTGTTGAATGGACCGAGCCATTTGTCATGTTGGTGGTCTGACAACTCAAGGAGTAAATGTACTACTAAACAAAACAACTTTCTCCTGAACTTTTCTATTTCACTGTAGCTATTTTACTGGTATTTAGAGTATCAAAATAAGTGCTACATTTTGATCCCAAATACTTCTGTGTTCTGTCATTCTGTTACTATTTGTCCCATTCATTGTGGTGGGCAACAGAAGGTATATTTCATTTCTCCATTTCTTTTCATATTCAGATTACCACCAAATTTTCATATCATCTATTCTGACACGCAACATTTTCCTCACCTCCCACCTCTGTCTGCCTTAATACTTTCTTAATTTGATCCTGTCACTTGTAACATATGCCTTGTAACTTACACTTTCCTAGCTGACTTGACGCTTCCGTTGCTTCCCTTCTCCTTACCTAACCCCCTTGCACCTTTTTTGGCCATCTTCCTGAAGTGTGTAATTCTGCATCTTTGAAATCGCCCACAAATTCACCTTGTGGGTCAAACTTGGTTTTATTCCACTCAGTCCTTCTCCCCCTTGTACATGCTTTCTGCTATCTTTCCTTAGCATGCCATTTTAGAAAGCATTTTCCCTAAATTTTGTTCTCTTGCACTTAGCCCTCTCTGTCCACTCCCTGCATGAAAGTCTTCCGGATTCATCGTACTGCTGCTCTCTTTTCTTTGATTCACTCTGCTCTGTAAGGATCCCGAGACTCTCGGGTAACAATCTTGTAAATTGTGTTCTGTGATCTCTTGCACTCAGGCAACATCAGTAACAGATTGGAATTGAGCCCAGTGGCTTTGCACAAGTATCAGCAAGAGTAAGACTTGCTTTGGAGTGCTTAGAAGAGATTGAGCACTTACTCAATCACTTAGGGTGAACATTTACTTTGAAGGTCCTTTTTTGCTCCATTGAGATCTTGTGCTCAATGATGTGGTTATTAAGGTGTTGCTGTAAGATGCCTTATAGTCTTTAAAGACAATTATAATGTGTAGTGCTTTAGTTTGTTTCTCTTGAGTAGCTAAGTTAAAATCTTACCATGTGAAACGGTTAAGGGTTGCTATGGATGGTGAGTGGGATCTCAAGTTCTTTCATAACCACTGGCGTAATAAGCCAGTGATTCCACCTGGTATGTTCACAGAATCTGAGACACATCCGAGGCTGCAGCGTCTCATTCGGACCTGATGCTGAGTCTGTGTGAGTGTATCAAATACTTCATTCACATAATGTTCGATCAGTAAGTCCTTCAGACTTGATATCCTGCCAATGGGGCTGCCACAATTCATGTATTCATAAGCAGTGTCCTTGAGATCTTGTCTGCTCCCTTCTGCACAACCCAGTGTATTAAAAGAACTTTATCTTTTGGGGGAAGGGAACAGTATCCTGTGGTTTTATGAATGACTAGATGCCATCATAGTTGTTTACTGATGATGTTCCCTGGTTGGAGTTATATATTATGAAGCACAGTTGTTTCCAAGATTTAATAATGTGACAATTAAATTTATTTTCTTTTTCAGTGGCAGAGCCAAGGAGAAATTAATGGTTGTTTGTGTCAGTTTTCTAGTCAATTCAGTATGACTTTTGCCTTAGCAAGGATTATAGATTTAGGAACTGAATAAATGAGGCAGTGACAAATGTTAGAAATGTCAAAAAGGTATCTCTTCTATGAAACAGCAGTCAAGAAAAGCATACAATAGTAGCTTAATTCTACCAGAAGACAACAGTAGCTTTATTCTCCCTGTTACCCAAATAAGTAACAATTTTGACTGAGAAAGGCCTGCATGTGCATCCTAAGAAAATGTTTGCATCCAAGATTTAATTCCTGCTGTCGTTTTACAAGCTAAACTCAGTGACAAGTTTTGACAAACAAATCCCTCAAGTAAAGTTTTTCTTAACACATCTTTAGAGCTACAGGCTACCATAAGGAAAGCAACAGGAAGACTACTTCTTTTTCTCAAACGAAGAGATTTTTAAGACAAGCCAATGTGATTTGTTGATATATTTGTAAGCGTTGCATCTCGTTTGGTAGAATCACTCTTGATTTACACAAGAGGATCTTTTTCTAATGAATTATCAATATGCCATGTTGCCATTTTTCTTATCAAAAGACTTGTGACCACTCTGAACAAAAAGGAGATAATGCTTTTATTGCTGTACTATACCAAAAATGCATCTCTGAAAATGCTCTGCAGAGCTTTTGATTTTATGCAATTCAGTGGGATTGTTGAAAGCTAGAGATTTGGGCACAGACAGCATGATATACTATCACCTTTTGCTGTGGACAAGGAATGCTTCATTAATAAGGCAAAATGGGCACCAGGGCTGTCTAGTGACATAAAATTCGCTATTGAAGCAGCTGTTTTTCCCTCAATCCACCTCTGTCTTGTGATCTGTCCATATAGCAGTGTTTTGTGAAGCCCACTCAGAAACAGCAGTGTCTCAGGAGAAAAATCATGAAAATTCAAGTTTCTCAAGCCTTCCACTACAAGTCTTGTCACGTCAAACACACGAGGTGTTTATGGACATGAAAAATCTTTGGAAAGCATCTGTATGGAGGAACACTGACAGACATTGTGTGAATAGCAACATTTGCATAAAGTTTTTAGTAAGCAGAGTTGAAAGTCTCCGTTTTCCATGGTTACTGATCCTCAGATATCCAGTTCAAACAGACATATCTGAGAATGCAAGGTACAACTTTTGCTTTTAGGGGATCTCCTATCACATTTTGAAATGCAGTCTTCTGTAGCTTAACACTCTACAGTGATGGCTTACAGATAGGCAAGATATGTTGGCACAGGTTGTAGACAAAGCTCAGCATATTAGCACAGGATGATAGAGTGGGAAATGGTACATGAGTCTGGCTGATTGTCCTACAAGCCAGATTAACTTCGCTCATCCAGAACTACATGTTATTATAGCTGGGTTGGTTCCAGTACGAATCCGGCTCGGTTATAACAACACTGCACTGCAGTTTTAAATGTAGACCTACTCACTCTTGCAAAATATATCCACCACAATTACTGAGAAGTGCCCCTCAGGGTGCACTTTCTTTGGATGCACTTTCTGAAAGAGTCCTCCAGAAGCAGAGAAGGACAAATACAAGCTCAGAAGCTCCCAAGTAATATTGCAATCATTTGACTCTGGAGCAGAATTGGATTTTAATCAATTTCACGGAGAGTTCTTTCTGTCAAGAAACCAAGCCCAAGGAAAAAGGTATATATTAACTTGCTGCAAATTATGTGGTTGGTGTTTGCAGAGATGTGAAAAAGTCAGTTTCACAGTGGATGCTGCCTTTGGCACTGATTATTAGTGCAATAGTTGTTAATTTTCATAAACTTTGGTTTAGTAGGCTAACAAACAGCAGCGTGCTATCCTGGTACTTCAAACATGGAGCTTTCAATGAAAAAGTAATAGCATAAATAAAGGCTAATGCTTCTTAGCTTTTGAGTAGAGAGTACATCTATATAGGATTTTTTTCCTAGATCTTCAGTCTTTGCAGATTATATGCATTCAGCACACTGGAAATGAAGAACAGTGAAATATGTCTTATCCCCTAATGTCTAGTTAATTAGTTCACTTCCTAGCACACCTTTCTAGTATCACTTTTTGGAAAAGAGACTTACACAGTGGAACATTCAGAAGCCTTATATTCACTTGCTTAAGTGAAAGCAGAGCAGAGGAGACTCTTTATTCAAAATAGTTTAAAGAAAGCTGTCATTTAAAACATCTGGTATTTTAAAATGTTCCTGGTTATGTTTCTGTTCTATCAAAAAAATATTTTCTTACTTAGTGGAAGGCAAGAAATATTTTTAATTTCCTTCTTTAGTCCATAAGCCTTAGCCAAGCTGCTAATTTGTGACATTGTATAGAAAACCTGGTATCCTTGGGAATACTCACTGAAGAGCTGCTGTGCTGATGTTGGGATTTTTATTACACTAAGTGAATTTCATAACCTGTTAGTGTTCTATCTTCTAGTTTTTCTAGTCTTGTAGTACATGTTGCAAAATACTTAAAACTAAAATCCCCATTGATTATTGCCAGTTAAGTAAATACCAATACCTGGTCTCAGTTATTAGTTTACACTAAACTAAATGTAAAGGTTAATAGGGAAGTATAATGGCTCTCTGTGGACTGTGTTGCTTTTTAAACCTTTAGAATTCCATTTTATGTACTTTCTGTTTTGTGTGTTGGTTGGGGATTTTTTTCTTTCTAATTAGTTTAATATACAAGCTGTGTTTCTGAATATGCCTTGATTACTTCAAAAATTTCTGAAGCAATGCTTTCCTCTCATGCATTTTGTATTTTGAATATGCTCAACTGGCAGACTTCAAACATGTTCATTCCGTTTAACCTTTCAACCGTTATAGTTGCAAATGACATCAAAATGCTGTAGCTCTGCTCAAAGAAAAGACAGTTTCATACCCTTCATTGAGTTTGTGAGACTCAACCAGTGTAACTCTTTCGAATGATGGAAAATTTGTAAAGCCCAGGTTGCCCTTGTCCCAGAATAGAATTATGCAGCTCTTGCTGAATCACATTTCCTAAGTGCCGATTTTCTGATTTTTTACGGGTTCATATTGATCCGATTTAGACCTGATTGGATTATCTGCCACTGTGGCAGTATATTTCTATCAGAAACACATGGGAAGGAGGTACACTGCATTCTTAACTGGATTCTGATACATCCTATGAATAAATTGCAGCTTGTTTCTGCTCCTCTTATCCGGTTTGAAGGGCACTGTATATAGAGTCTCAGCCCATAAGGATTCTGCCCTTTGCTTGAAATATTCCATCTAGAAGCACTTCAGTTCTTTCACTGACAGTTCAGAATGGGTAAAAAAATACCACATTTTGCTGTTAAATAACATGCTAAAGCTGAGCAATTCCTATCAGTCCTCCTGAAGTTTAAGTGCTTTATAAGCATTAATCTGAGTTAAGCAAGTCTCACCAGCAGAACACTCCACTGATTCTGGCATTGGTGGTGCTGCAATTTATGGAGCTCCAACAGTCCCAGATCATCCCCAGTAGCTACAAAGATACTTCCAGACTAATACTTAAAGCTGCTCTTGTTTCACATGATTCCTGTATTCCTTAAAGAAATGGAATAAAAGCTCTGCGTATCATTTGACACAAATTAATTTCACTCCTTCCATCCACTTTTTCAATGCCTGCAATTTTATTTCGTGTACCTGCATCTAGAATGATGGGTGTGTGTGCTGTAACTGTTCCTTGCATACTGTGTATAAATCAGGCCAAATGGAATTTTTCTACAAATCTTTTTGTAAGAGGGCAGTACATGTTGCTGTCAAAGCTAATGTCTCCTCATTGACATTGGTCTCTTAGGATTGTTCATTTCCCATGAATGTAGTTGAAGACATACAACTTTACTGCATGTCAACCAGACCTACTAGTATTGTATTTTTTTATAGCATCTGAGGGGTTTGTGTTTGCTCTTTTTTAAATAAGTCATTAAGACTTTTTAAAAAATATTTCTTAGTTACATTGAAATTCTAGTGATGATAATGATGTTGTTATAATAATAATAATAATAGATATAGTAATGTTGGTTGAGATGGGGTTATATGCCAACTTTGCTGTATTGCTAAAATAAAAATAATCTTTATGCTAGAAATAACTATTTCTAGATGCATACTTTAGGGGAACTAAATGAAGTATTGAAATTGCACTTTACTGAATCCAGGTTAGAGTGTTGTTTCCTCAGACTCCTCGCTTTTCAAGCTATTGGGACTATTTGCAGCATCAGCTAGATCAGACTTTAGTTGCCAGTGTTTCAAAAAGGACATGATGATGGAAGACCAGGTCTGAAAAAGTTGTTTGTAAGTGGAAATCTGTATTGGATTTGGATTATTTTGATGCAGAGTTTTCAAATATTCTGTGACTGAAGTAACTGCAGTTGTTTTTTACCATTTCCTTTCTGCACAGGATGAGATGCAAATTCTGAGCAGTAGTTAGAGCAGAAAACCTTGTAACCAAATTTGTGTAAAGAATACATAAAATCCAGTATCAGTACTGCCCTAATAATGCCTATGCTCTTTATTTCTTGTTTGTACTATCAATATGAAATAGGCAATATAGTAAAATCTTTATATATAGTTGTATCCTCAAAAATGTCTGAAACAGAATATACTAAGGTAAACATACTTGTATTAGGTGGATTTTTCTTAATGACAATAGAAAAAGCAAGAAGTACAGCTTCATTTCTAGCCAAATCTGGGGTTGGTTTCAGCTCCATTGGGACAAAGCTAATGCCACACTTACTTTCTATTACATCTTATTTTGAAGGTTAATTGGAACTTATTATAATGCATTAAAATGTTTCCCCTGTGTGAAGAGGAATTTCTCTCTGAATGATGTAATCAAGATAAATTTTCTGTAATTTTGTCTCACCTGGTCCCTCCCAAATTATGTAATATAGAAAATATGTCCAAAGAGAGAGAATTCAGTTATATTTTGGGGATGTTACACTTTGAGTATGTCCCTTAATATCTTCTATTACGAGTAATTTTTATTTTAAAAGCAGAAGTTATTTTCTTGTATTTCTGGACTTATTTTAATTACTTACATTGAAGCATACAGTAGCAAGCAGAGCAAGGATGTCAAATTCTATGGTGCTCTCTTCATGTGTTCTGAAACCTAATACAAAATCATATTGGATTTTAATAGTGTCTAATATAAAGATAAATGCTAGACATATCTGTAGGCCATATGATTAAATATTTATGCCTATATTAAGAAATACTGGGAAGCTTTTTATTTATTTATAATTTTGTATCTTTTCAAGTCATATTCTAGAATCAATGTCCTACAGTCTGTTCAACTCTCAGAAGAGCTCCTAAAGGGCACAAGCATTAAAGCAGAGAAGCAGAACTCATCTTATTTGATAAAGCTGCCAAAAACCACCCCTACTACCAAAAAGGAGAATGTCTAACCTTTCCCTGAAATAGTAGTAAGGTCATGGGTTCTGTTCTGGAGTATGTATTAACTGGAGTAGATCATTTACTGGTTTCAGAGTCATAAAGGAAAAGCCATTGGCAGTGAGAAAAGTGTGCAAGAGGAAATGCCTGAACAGCCCAAGTAAGCAGGTTGTGAAAAAATTAAAAATAATTCTAAAGGAATTGATTCTGTTTAACTAGCATATTTCCAAAATTAAATGTTACTGTTTTAGATACTAATTTCAAGCCATCTCTTTTTACTTATCGATTTAATCTAATTAAGCCAGTTTAAATCAAGACAGCTAATAAAAGCTCAGATCCTTTGTCCTTTATTAGTTTTATTCTTAAACAGCTACAAAGCAACCCACAACCGCATGTCACATTGAGTAGTCACTTGGCATATTACTGTATAAATAGCTCATGAATTCTATATGAGGGAAAATTTCTTCGTAAGAAATATTGGAAGAGGTTTTGGTTTTGCCTACAAGCCTAAATAATAAAACATTTTTTTCTACACCATAGTTGCAGGATTCATATCAATACAGTCGTAGCCTGTAGCCAGAAAGTAAGTAATTGAGAATAGTAGGGTTTCAATAGGGGATTTACTGTTTATTCATACCATTTTCCACTACTACCTGACACATAATGTGAGTTATTGGAGTAACAAAAAAAGTATTGCAAATTATATTATTAATAGGAAATGGAGTCTGATGATACTGAATATGCACATGCAAAGGATGTAGAAAGTACCCTAAGAGCCAGTGCCACAACAGTGAATTAAGTGAACTCTGTGTCAGGTGAAAATATCCCTGCTTACTTAACAGGATGTGGAGGAAGAATTAAAAAAAAGAATAAAAGAAAAAGAAAAGACTTGGGGTTTTTTGTATGAGATGGCTGACTAATATTACATGACTTCTCATATTAAATAATTAGAGACCCATGAATTCCGCTTCAAATATGAAAAACTGTAATTTTCTGTATTTTGCATTTTTGTGACATTATTGTAGAGGATTGAGAGAGATCAAGCAAAGACTCTAAATATTGTAACAACAACTTCTGATAAAATTCTCTTTTATATTAATCTTAGCAGTCAATAATACACAACTGTTTGCTGTATATGTTGTGGGCTTTCTCTTTCACGCATAGTTATTGGAGAAATAACCTCTTTACCTATGCCATTGAAAACTGAGTTTTTGTGCAAAGAATGGAGGCATTTTTCATAGCAGTTTACACAGCTGACCATAAACCAAGCATGGATCAGTACATCACATTCTGTAACTCCTGTGCAAAGTCTTGCATTGATTGGAGTTGACAGGGAAATGCCCATTGTTAAAACCCATCCACTGTTAGCAGAAATGTGGCATGAAACAGGTTGAACGTGTGATAGCTGCTGGCACTTTGAACATAGTCTATTCAAATGTCAGATTAGTAGAGCAGTTTGGGCTAGGTTGTTTTTTTTTTTGCATTGTGCTTAGCACAAGCTGGAAAAATCTAGTGCGATGGTCATTTCCTGCTGAGTCAGAATGCAGCAAAGCTGCTCCAACATGAATGCAGTGGCCCACAGGAGATGGCTGCTTTCTGGTCTTTGCTGGAGAAGAGACTGCAGTGTGTTTGGAAAAGTAGAACTGATCAAAGAGCTTCTATGACATTTGTGAAGGAAAGTATTTCAATGTGTTTTTACAACTCTTCTTTCGGAGCATGGTTTATCTGTTCAGATGCTCTGCCTTTAGGTTGGGTTTTTTTAGTGAATTGCTAGCATTTGTGAGTATGTGGTTGCTAGAAGATATAGCACTTTAGAGTGTTTAGCACATAATATTGAAAGATGCTTAAAATCAACAGCAGATCTGTAAAGATAACTGGATTATGTTACAGAAATAGTTTTAGTAAATGAGATTTACCCAATATATTTCTCTAAACGGAAATCTCGACATATGGCTGTTTCTATCCAAACTAGAGAAGTTGGAGTCCTTACTCTCTTTCAGAGAAAATAGACTGAAAACTCTCCCTGCTGTATTCCTGCTCTACTAATTTTGTTTCCCTCCTTTCCACCAGTTTTTGCCCATGTGGAGAAGAATAGGCATTTCTTGTGTTCCCTGCAAGTGAACCTTTGCAAGAAGTTCTTTTTTGCGGAAAGTAAGTTTCTCTGTATTTATTTGTCTATCTATATTTTTTTTCCTTCTCTTATTTCCTAAATATTCTTAGCTTGTATTTAAAGGAAACTTTTAAAACCTTTGAAAATATCATATGTTGGGTAGGTCCATGGATGATATCTTACGGAAGTTGCTGAGCTCATATATTCATTTTAGGTTATATGTGAAATATTGGCAAATTCTCTTCCCAGAAAAAAAAAAAAATATACGAGAGATGAATGATAAAAGGCTGGTTTGATGAACTGGGAAAAGATGATCTTCCATTAGGGAAGAGAGGCACAAATTTCCCATCTACTTTGCCCTGTCAGCATGACTGAGCTCCAATATTGAGAGTTTCATCTACAAGTAATTGCTTCTGGCCTCTCATAAGAACACTTCGTCTACACAGTATTTGATAGATGAGTTCAAAGAAGAGCCATAACATGTTGCACAGCCCGTTCACCTTTCTTTCCATGTCTGGGAAGAAAACCTCCAGTTGCAGAGCAGTGATTAGTACAAAACTAATCAATGGCCAATGGCCTTTTTGGGCTGATGATCCACTGCACTCTGTCTGGCCATATGTGGGGTCATACATAAGAGCTTGCTATTATTTATTCAGTCTGGTCCTGTGGGTCACCTCCTCTTGCCCTCAAGGGAGGATATTCCCCCTGATTCTGGGACTGCCCTCCAGCAGTTACATGGAGCACTGTAGTGACTGCTTGTGATCTTCTGCCATCCCGAAGATGCCACTCTGTCTTCAGCTTTTCTCCCTTTGTAGTAAAAGTTTCGAGTAGAGGAGCTTGTGAGGTACAGGACAGGTGGCACTGGGACAGAAAGAGACGGAGTCAGAGCTCAAGCAGCAACAGGAATGATGGATTCACTCCTGCAGTGCTTAGTCGGGACTCTTAAAAAAGGCAAGTGCTTGTCGTAGGATAACAGATGTGCTTGTTCTTGAATAAACTGCAGTGGATACTGTCATCATTGGGCACATCTAGGAGTTTATATTTTGTTCAGAAAGCTGCTGTGTGCTGCATAATAGTCACAGGAGTGAAACGTTCTGCAATTGCATTGTGTTGATCTCATCAGATGGATTCTGTGGAAGACAGGATAGTAGAAGGACTTTAGGTTTTGTAAAAATTAATTCATATGTTAAATAAAAGAATTATTATCTAGGAGCTTTGTTTAGCTGCGTGAACAATTGTCAGCCTGATTCTTTATTCAGTAAGAGATAAAGCTTTTCAAACAGGTCACATAGAGTGAGTTCAGGATACCAAAACATTGAATCATAAAATAATTTGTTTCAGAAAGAATCTCCAGGAAAATCCAGTTCCATTTGCTCAAAGCAGGGCTCAAGTCCAAGGCAGAGTGGCCTGACCAGGGTTGTATCCAGTCAAGGTTGCTGACTTCATTGACATCTGTCTTGACACGTATTCAGTGTTTGAATACCTTGTGTAGTATTTTTTTTTCCTAAACTGTAATTGAAATTTCCCTAGTTACAACTTGTGTCTCTTGGTATCAAACAAGCAGGTGAGACAAGTCTAAGTTCAGGTGAAAAACTGGACATAAGAAGCAGCTTAAAGTCATGACAAATATCAGAATTAACAAAAATACACACAGTGCTTTAAAAACAGACATGGGCCTTCACTTTGATCTCTAGTCACTACAAATTTTGCACTTGAAGTGAAAGAGGTTAGCCTTTAGATTTCAAGCTCAGAAAGAACAGGCAGGTTGCAGCTCAGTTTTTTAAGAGCCCAACTATTAATGGAGTATTGGAGCACATGATAGGGACATACCTTCTTGTGGCATCATAAAAAAAGTGTCTCAAGGAGGAGGATACAGCATGAACATATAGACACAATCTCTTTTTTTTTTTTTTTCTGCATAATATTGTTGTTAACACTCAACAGGAAGAAGTATGTGAATTGTCACCTTTTTGGTGAGGGAGCAGGATTCAGAGGGGCAGTAGTTAACCTCTTCATTTCTTTAATTCCTTATCCTGCCTGCTTCCAGTAAATACTCACCTGGGAAGCATGCAAAAGACCAGCTAGAAAGTCTTTGATATAGAGCACAATTTGCTTGAAGGAGTAGTTGGCCATATTTCTCAAGAAATGCTTCATTTTCTCAAGAAATAGGAATAATTTGAATGCAAATTTCTTTAAAAGCCTCAGTTTCCACATATTTTTAATAAGTCTCTGATCTGAGAACTTTTTAGTGTATGTGATGTATATAATAGCAGGGCAGCATTAATTAAACCCAAAAAGGTGGCAGTTCCCAGGAGAGAAAAAAAAGAGCAGGAATGTGGATATTGAGAAGGAAGAATTTCCATAAGAAATCAGGAAGGCGAAAAAGACAGAGGAAGCATCTAAAACCGCCACAGACCTGAGAGGGTAAAAAATGCATAAAAAGCCTTAATAGGAACTAGTGATTAAATTTTAATTTTCAAAGGAAAAGATGTATAAATAAAAAATAGTAATAAGCAGTATTCACACTAAAACACGCAAGGAGAAATCCAACATCTAAAGTCAGCCAAAGAAAAAACAATCAATGATGTTTTATTTACAGATGGATATTTTTTTTAGAGAGTCTGTGAAGTGAGAAAGAGCGACTTTCATCATCTTTCTTGGACAGAACATTATATTAAAGAAAAGTTTGAAAAGAAATTTTAGGATAGCTCATGACACAAACTACAATAGGAGGATCACTGTGCTCTGGAAATGGAGCTAATGATCCCAGTTTAGCAACTGGAACATTGCTAGTCCCAGAGACTTGTTATTCCTTGTATTAATGTCAAATTTTGTCACTTCAAGGCGATAAAATCAGGAAAACACATGCAGTTTGAAAACTGATTCAGGGAGAGGTTATCCGTGTCTGAATAGAATTGGTTGGAAAGTGAGTTGGGTTTTGTGAAAACCTGGAAATATTAATTAGAAGGATAAACGCTAAAATATCAACATTTTTCTAGTTGGAAGTTTTCAGAGAAAGGTCATAATTTTCTATGAGAAGCAGACACATATTTTGGGAGATTTCTGGTTAATCAGGAATCTAGTTTTATGCTATAGGACAATGTTTACCTGCAGTACCTTGTTAGTAATCCTAATTCACCTCAGGTACAGAAGATAAATGATACTCAAGATGTAAAAGTCCAAAACCATCACTTTTTTGTTTGATGTCTTAATTTTTCAGCAGTTCTTTGCCTTCCTGTAGGCTGGCATTTCACTTCTTTTGGTCCATTTTGTGCTTTATTCATCCTTTGGAAAGTTAGCATCTCATGACATTTATATCTACCTAAAAGTCATCTAGAAGATGATGTTTGGAATGAAATAAAAAGAGTAGTAGAAATTAATAAGGAAGCACACAGTGTAACAAAGGATAAAGGATAAATTATAAGTTCTGTAGAAGATGTCTAGCTCGTACACTTCAAAAATTGTGGATGGTCTTATATTTGCCTTGCCTGATGCAACATGCCACAAATATATCCACAGTACAAATAATAAATAAAAAACAGTAAGGCAGAGAGGAGAACTTTTAGAGCACTAAAGACACAAATTGGAAGAGGCAAGAAAGGAGTTATTGAAGTAATTGAATGGGAAGGGGGCCATGTCTGTAACAATTCTTAGAGAAATATGTGGGGTTTTTTCACTATGTTGTCATGTTATTTTCATTACTGCATTGTCTGATGGTTGCATCTTTGTTTTAAAATCCAGGAGGTGAGTTTTATAAATCACGTTGCTTATAGAAGTTATATATCCACCTCTCTCGTATCTCTCCGACTTCTGATGGATATGCAGAAATGGAAAATACTTACAGCACAGTAAGAAAAAGAGGCCCATGAAAGTGGCTTTACTGCACCTGATGGTTGGCAGATAAAATGTATTGACAGAAGGAGCACATTGCTTAAAAGAGTTGTTTCCTGCCTTGGCCTCAAAAAAAAGACCAAAATCTGAATGCTAGGAATGAGTAAAACGCTCCCAATGGAAAGGGAAAGAAATCAAATATTTACTAAAACAAATAGTCAAGAAATAAGTTTCTTGAAATAGGCCACTTTTTCATATTCATTGTGCCTGATACTTACTGATAATGCAAGAGGCAGCTGGACACAAGTGCTGACTTTGCCCATCATTTGACTGTGGCAAATTCCTTGCTACTCTAGCAGTGAAGGGATGAGTTTGAAAGCCTGCAAAATGCAGTGCTGCCCTCATTTCTGTGAGCAAGCATGTGCCTGAATCTTGAAGAAAGTTTTTATCTTCTGGCAGATAAGAGCTGGTTTTGTAAATGCTAGTGATTATTGATCCCCAGAGCACATACTCCTGGTTAATGTTTTGTTTATAATACACAGACTGTTTCCTGAAGTCATGTTGCAAAATATGACAAGACATTTCTTTAAGTGAGGCAGATGTGTCTGGTGGCAAAACCGCTGCACAGAGTGGGAGTGCAGCAGTGCAAGCATGCCATGGAGCTCTCCTTAGCTGGTGCGTGAAGCAGCTGTCAAAGCCATGACACCCTTGAAAACCGGAGCATCTGGTGAATGCCCTTGGAACACACATTAGCTTTCACCCTAGCAGCCACGTATCAAAGGAGACATTTTTTGCAAGCTAAAGAACACTCATTTTTGTGATGGTATGTCCAGCAGCTGGGTGGAGAAAAAGAAATGATCTACTTCACAAACAGAAAAATTAACAAAGCCTAATCCAGATTTGACCCAGGTCCCCATGTAACTCTGCAATAACTCTGGATCTCTTTCATACCCACTCCACTCCCCCAAACTCTATTTCCCCAGAGTATCACCAGCTTCCCCCGAGTTGCCCTCCTCTCTGGCTGAGCTACAGGCAGCATGCTGCCCATTCAGAGCAGAGGTTGGGGTGTGCTGACCAGCCATTGCCCTCCAGGTTAAATGGTACTTATTGTAAGTATCTCTCCTCTACCCAATTGCCAGTGCTTTTAGAAACTTAATTATCTTCAGTACTGCGGCCCCTCCGCTGATTTGTTTGAAATTGAAGAGCAGGTTCACAAGTTACCAGGAAAGACCAAAAGCTCCGGGTGTCAGGTCTCATTTCCTTGGGAAACCAGAGTTTAAACAAATGGTCACAGATCAATGATTAGATTGCAGCTTCTGCTGAGAACTTCATGGGCTGAGCCAGTCACAGCTTCAGCTCTAAAATAAATCTGTGCAGCATGATGCTAAGTTTTATCAGCATGACTGCTATATTGGCCTAATATGCCACAGGAAAAAGCTACCTTAGAGGTAGTTTTATCAAGGGAAGCTGAGCTTATAAAAAGTAGAACTTGTGTATTTAATTTGCTAAAGCTTTCCCTCTCCATTTTCCCTTTTCCCCTTCCCCTTTCCTTCCCTGTTTTTGCCTTTGCCTTCAACGAAAATTCCACTTTGGCTTTTTCAGATGGCTGCCTGGCTCAGAGTAAAGGACATGCAGTGCACAATCCCTAGCAGAAGCTGAAAATGGATGATGTCTACTGATGCTTTTCAATGATGTCATCTCCTCTTTTCCTGTTTGAGACGGGTGATAGGAAAATGTTCTAAAATAAGCCTGAGTTACCTCTTCATCTCCTGACTTCTCTTTCCACAAGTCTAAAAACCATCTGAAGAAATGACCACTCAACCACCAGAGGAGTCCGTGGAGACCCAGAGCTCAGATGAGCTTGAGTGCAAGATCTGTTACAACCGCTATAACCTGCGACAGAGGAAACCAAAAGTGCTGGAGTGTTGTCACAGAGTGTGTGCCAAATGCCTTTGCAAGATCATAGACTTCGGTGATTCCCCACAAGGAGTCATAGTGTGCCCATTTTGCAGGTTTGAAACGTGCCTGCCAGACGATGAGGTTAGTAGTCTTCCTGATGACAACAACATCCTTCTGAATTTAGCTTGTGGGGGAAAGGGAAAGAAGTGCCTACCAGACAACCCAACAGAACTGTTGCTGACTCCCAAAAGGCTGGCGTCTCTGGTTAGCCCTTCTCACACCTCTTCTAATTGCCTGGTTATAACAATCATGGAAGTACAAAGAGAAAGTCCCCAGACTCTGAACTCAACCCCTGTGGTGGAATTTTACAGGCCTACAAGTTTTGACTCTGTTGCAACTGTGTCCCACAACTGGACAGTGTGGAACTGCACATCTTTGCTCTTCCAGACCTCAATTCGGGTGCTAGTGTGGTTGCTAGGGCTGCTGTACTTTAGCTCCTTGCCTTTAGGGATTTATTTACTGGTATCCAAGAAAGTCACCCTTGGGGTTGTCTTTGTAAGCCTTGTTCCTTCGAGCCTTGTTATTCTCATGATTTATGGCTTTTGCCAGTGTGTTTGCCATGAAGTTCTAGACTGCATGTCATCTTGATAACAAATACAGTGAAATAAGATGTATTACCAGATGTGTAGCATAGTTGATTTATCCTGTTTTTGTATTCTTTGTATTCTTATTTATTCGTATTGTCCATCCCTCTAAATGGAAGCAGTGGCCCTAGTTACACGGTCCCTTTTGTTCCAACTGAATTTGACCCCCCTCACCTCGAGCTTTTTTTGATCTAAGATTTGGAAATAAAAATTCCCTGTTGATTTTGAAGGGCTGAATTTTAGAAAGGGACAAAGCAAAATCTCCAAACTTGGTGCCTGCTGCTGCTGCTGCCAACACTGTTCAAATGAGTAGCACTTTGCTTTGTATTGCCTTGATCAAGTCATTTCAGGCTGTAGGATTCACCCAGGAAGAAATTACTGTAGCAGACACCTTCCAGGTCCAAGTACTGCATCTCTTCACCCAAAGCATCTCATGCTCTGGAATATCTGTTATTTATCATCCATCATCATTTATAGTGAATTAAATCACTGTATTAGTTAATATTATAAGAAGAGTAAAAGAAATTACCAATACTTTTAGTTCTTGTTGTAGCAAAATACTTGTGGGAGGCCAACTTTTTTTTTTTCGATTTTAAAATCTTATCTCCAGAACACTTTCCCCAATGAGAAGCCCATTTTTTCTTGCCATACACTTGCAGCTCGCTGTGAAATATACCTTCTAATGAGTACTTCTGGGGACCCAGCCACGTGTTTGCTGTTCTCCAGATGCATTTATTTCAGTGTACGCACCTTAGGCATCCCTTTGAGGGTTCAGAGCTCTGCATATTTCTCTAGCTGTGTTCTGTTATGCTTGCCCTCCCTCCCAGCACTTCCACCACCACTAGTGACATTTCCACACCACAGTCCTCCTGACAGAGGACCAACATCACGCACATGTACTCTGTGGTAGCTGTGTTGGAGAATTTGGCTCATGTGACTTTAGCTCTTAAGATAGACTTTTGTTCCCAACCATTAGGAAACAGATCTTCAATCACTAATACAAATTTGAGAAAAAAATCTGAAATGGTTAACTGGGGTTTTGTTTGTTTGGTTTTTTGGATTTGGGGTTTTGTTTGTTTGTGTTCTGAGTTCACCGAGTGAGCATTGTAAGGAGATACTATGACTTTGCGAAGGTTTCTGTTTAAGGCATAGTCCTTCAAAATGTTTATTACTCTGAACTCCGCCTGTCACCACTGTGAATTGATGGCAATCTAGATGTGGTAATTAGCATGTCTCAATTAGTGGAGCTCAGAGGAATTACTGATACTTTACCATTCCACAAATAGAACCAGTAAGGCTTGCTTGTTTGTTGCATGGTTTCGGCTGCTTTTTGAACTACTGGAAGAGCACAAAAATAAGTAATATTTAATGTTTGTGTGTATAAGTAGGTCTAGCAACACCGCAGCTGCAAACTGGTTTTCTTGTGCACTGCAGGGTGGACTTGAGCAGTGCAAGCCTGGTTTTTGGGTCTGGCACAAGATTTAGTCATGTCAGGACAGTGTAAAAGGGAGAGGGGTTTGTTGCATGAAAATTGAATGTATGGCCTAACAATATACTCTTAGAGCAAACAGACTTTGGTAAGAATGAAAAATGACAGTGGGAAAAGCAGAGCCTGTCAAGAGGATTTGAAGTTAAGCTGGTTCAATTTTTGTAGCTGGCACAGGTGGTATCTGCAGTTTTATTCCTACTGCAAACAGAGAAAACATGGAAATGTAAAGGTCCTGCTTTTCTTGACACTCATTTTACAGTAGTGCATATATATGTGTGTGTATGTACATATAGACACATATGTGAGAAGAAAACTTACAGCGGAATTATAGTTTTCAAGTGTATGGACTTATGGAGCTATGTATTGAATGATTAAAGGAAATGTTTCAGAGTTTTCTGTAATGACAATAACTATATCTAAAATATTTTCAGAATTCCTAGAAATTACTATTCCTAAGTAATTGTTTTTAATGTTTGTGGTAAAGCACATGTAGTTAGAAGAGGAATCATCTCCAGTCAAGGTTTGACTCATCTATGAACTCATAAATTTTAACTATCCTACAACAATCATGTCAAAAAGAAAGAAAAATAGAAACCTATGTGGTTTTGTAGAACTTCATAACTTTGGGAAAAGATGTATTTGTAGTGTTAGGGGTTTATATGTTTTAGGATTTGTTCGATTTGTCTGAATATAGTGTCTCTAATAAAGGGCTGACTAACAGAGGAAATAGGTTTTGCAAACGTGTGGTATGTATGGATTACCTCTGCACAACATGCTCTACAGTGCTGCCTGTTGTCTTTTCCTTTTGATTTTCAGCTGATTATCTTAGCTCCAGCACCAGGTATTTGGTACTCTGTTTTTAAACAGAGCCTAATTGTAGCAAAATTACAGTGATATTGATTACACATCAGAGCACAAATTAATACACCTGTTGTTATACTTCTCTACTTTTCAGACTGCCAGGCCATTAAATTTATGCTGTTATTTCAGACTGTGCTGCAATACAAACCCACTCAAAGATGAAAGCGTGCAAAAGCATATTGATTGTACAGCTATCCTGCCACTCAGCCAGAGCATGCTATTGCACTTTGGTGTCATAAAATACCTATATGACTTACAATATGGCCATTGAGAGTTGTTGGGAGATAAATCTCAATTGTTTGTGGAGAAGAATATTTGCTGTGTGAGACTAGAAGAACTTCAGATATTACTCTTTCCTTATTTTTATTCTCTACCATCCTTTGGACTTTGAACTGAAAACTCTTATGTCCTCTGCAGTAGAATAACTGCTGAAATCAATGTAAGTGGGGCTAAAATCAAGACTTGCATACTTCTCTGCCTGCTTTTCCTTCCTTTTCTCTGACTGTTTTTCTCTCCTTGGAAAGTAATGGCTCCTGGGGTTGTAAAATATTGCCTGCACACCAAGGCAATTCCCTTTCAGTGGGATTTATTCCTGCTATGCCCAGACATGACTCAACCAAGTACAAAGTACTAGAAATTCATTTCTACAGGATTAATTTAGTCCAAATGAGATTTTTTTTGTTTTGTTTTTGATTCCTGCTTATCCTGTGGATGCAGACTGTATCCTCACCAGCTGCTCATTTACAGTATGATACCATGGTATCCCCCGAGGGCTGGGGCAGGATGATGCAGAAGCAGCTGCTGGGCACAGCATAGGAAGGATGTGCTGAGCTGGACCATCCTGTGAGCAGGACTCGGTGAGGGGTGAAGCTCTGCAGGTGTGGCCTGAGCCCAGAGCCCAAAGGGCCATTAACAGACAGTGGGTTAACAGAGTCTGTGGGTTCTTACATAGGGCGTGGGGCTGGCTGAGAGGCTGAGCAAAGCAGAGGGGGTTTTGTCTATGCCTGGGACAGAGGGGCTGTGTTTTGAATAAATATTTCGGGGTAGAGCTGCTGCAAACAGTTTAATGTTTTTCACACTGACCCTTCTGGGGTTTTAAATTAATTTGGTAATTACATTAATTCGCTACTGTTATTACTGTTGAGTACATTTACTTTCCCAATGGCAAAGTATTGGACTTCATTCTAATTTAAACAGATCCTTAGATTCGGGCATACTCCCCCTGTTATGTTAGCTGTTTAAAGCTACAGGACTGGCCAAAGTAAGGGCTCGTGTCTTTGATTTAGCTGCATTATGATCTTTGGTAGGTCCTACTATATCGATTGTAGGCCCACAAAACCATATATGCTAGTATAAAACACTTAAAATAGGCAAACTTTTGTCCTGATAACATTATTGGCAAACTTCAAGGTTGCCAGCATTTAACAATGTATCCAAGAATAGACTTTTCCAAAGAGACCTGATTACCTGAAGACACAGATAAGTTGGTCAGGGCATGATGCTGATAACGCCAAGGTCACAGATTCGATCCCTGTACGGACCATTCACTTAAAATTCGGACTCGATAATCCTTGTGGGTCCCTTCCAACTCAGACAATTCTCTGATTCTGTGGAGTCCAGCAGCCCACAGCCAGATAGACAAGCAGAGAACAGGAAAACACAGCTTTCTGCCTAGGTGGCTACATGTCAACCTGAGGAACTGAGGAGGTTCACAGGAAAGTGGATGATGTTTCTGAGGGACTTCCTTGTTATTGAGGTACAGGACCATTGGTTTTCTTAATTTTAGCCAGTTCTAGTGGTAGATTCAACTCACTATTCCCTTACTTTTCTGCCAGCTCTCCTAAGACAAACCTACATGGAACTGTGGACAAACAGTATATCGAAATGAAGCAACCTTTTCTACTACACTGAGTTTGCAGCCCAGTCCAGCACAGCAAGACTAATACTGGAAATATGGCGAATTTCAGCCAGGATGCAAGAGTGAACAGGGGGAAATGGCAGCATGTTTTTAAAACAGTTTTGATGTCAAAGCAAGGAAAGCATGTGGCTATATCCTGCCTTGTCATGGCTGGTTCAAAATTACCAAGAGGCTGTCCCAAGCCTGAGGGCCACCATGGCTCAACACCCACCCTTGCATTACCTCTGGGACACTTCACTTCAGCTGAGCATCCTGATTTCTTGTACAGGAGTTCTACATCATGATTTCATCTTCCTGCGTGGATGATGGGTGGAGTGAAAGGTCCACAGTGTTACAATCTTAAACATTTTGACTATCCTAAGGTTTCTCAGGGTTGGATTTTTTTCAATTTCTTCATGTTTCTACAAAGCAAGACAGTGCACTTTATTTTAAATAGAGCAGTGCCTTCAAGGATTAAAAAAAAAATTTAAAATGTGGGGAAGAAGAAGAACTGAGAATTTTGAAATAATTTTAAGATATTCAATCTGATAGAGGCTGTTCTGAGAGTCTATTTTTACTTTCATACTAGCAGACTAGATGTTATCTTTTGAGTGACATCAGTAAATATTTAGTGCTGGAAATTCCCAAGGGAGTTGATAGGTCTGCCAGACCTTAGGCACAAACCTTGTCCTCCACTGCTTTTCTGTAAAGCACCATTCTTCCTTTAGCATCAGCCACCTTTGTCAAAAGTTGAACCATCACAGTTCACAAAGAGTTCTGGCACAAAGAATAAATCCCCAGTCTGGGGACGGTAAATCATCTTTTTAGAGACACGTGTGACAGTAGCAAAGCTTTCAGTGCTAGACCTTAAACAAAGAGAAGTCATCTTGCAGCCTGAATTGCTAGCATAAATTTAATTTTAAATCAAGTTTCATTGTGCTGGGCAACACTACAACTAGAAAAGGTTTTTTGTTTTTCTGCCTTTTGCTTGTGCTGTACAAATGTGGGTTGCATTTCAAAAAATGTATTAAATCATAGAAATCAAAGATGGGTAGAAAGAAGCCTAATAAGTAATTTTATCCATTTCCTCTGCCCCTGTAGAGATGAATGCTTTGTCTAGTCCGGTTTTAAATATCTGAAGTGATGAGGCCTCCACCTCTTCCCACAAGGGACTTTTCAGCCATTTAATAGGCTTCTTTGTTAGGAAATACTTGCCTCATACTGATCCCATTTTTTTCTTCTGCATAATGTAATCCCTTTCTTCTGTGCCCACTATTTTAACTTTTACGAAATCTGGGAGATGTATATTTATCCATTTCATATTGTAGCTGAATAATTCATAATACTTGTTGTTCAAGTAACAAAAGCGATAAGGAGCCAGTAGCTGAACAGCTAATACTTCAGCGAGATGGTGTACCATGTACCAGTAGATGTATTTCCTGGCAAGCCCTGCCTGACACTGCTTTCTACACTAGGGAGTGAAAAATGCCAAGTGAAATTGAAAAAATGCATCTTCCCAAGTGCCTGCATGGCAATATTACTGAAATTTCAAGAGGTGCTGAGGCAAACAGCCTACTTCTTTGGATAGAGCTTTTCTTTCTAAAAGTGGATGATTTTATTAAAAGTACGCTTTCAAAGAGCATTTGAATTTTTCTTTTCATAAGCAAACCTCTAGATGAGAACCACACTATGTCAAAACTCTTTAACTTGTTGAGAGACAAGGCTGGATTGATTGCCACTCACTGCTAAGCAGTTTTTGCTGACAGCTTAGCTCAGAAGAAAAAATTAATCCAGCGCGCTATAGAGTTTGAAAAGATGCCTTTGCAACTGTGTCACTGGAATCAGATCTGCGCATGAAAAAATGAGTCATGTCTTGACAACAGTAACTGCATTTCTGATTTAATTACAACCTATTAGATAATCCTCTGCCTCACTCAAAGGACAAGAAGGAGCAGAGTGACTAAGGAAATCCTAGGTGGACAGCTAGATTTTATGTGGTTTTGCATTCAAAGGATACTTACTTTAAAAAAGTGGTGCTATGCTTTGTGCTGACCCTGGGCCAGGTGGGAGGTCTGCTGGACCCCTCTGACCTCAGAACAGTAGTGGGTGCATGTAAAAAATGTAAATGAGCAGCCTACCTGGATGGTGATCTCCTCATCTGCCTCCTAATTTGTGGCAATCCGCAGTTTGGAGGTCTCTTGAGATGGGGGTTGTGTCTGTATTTGTGGGTTTGATCCTTGCCCATGGATTTCTGTGGATTCCTTTTAATGTTGTGTTTAACCCACTTATAGTCTTGGCATCTATAAATTCCGACAGCATAGAGTCCCACAAGTTAATTCTATACTTTGTGGGAAAGATCTGCATTGTCTTAAGAACTCCTGGTACCCTTATTACATCTGCCCTACTTGTTCCAATAAGGAAAGCAGTTCTGAGGTATGATGGCACATTGTTTCCTCTACACCCCTCAGAACTTCATCCATCCTTGGAAATGTTAACATCATCATTTTATCCCTCATACTTCTTCTCAGCTGCCTCTTGTCCAAGCTGAACATCCTAGTCTATTTGATCTCTCCTTAGATAGCAGGCTTTCCATGTTTGCCACCAGCCACTGCATTTGCCTGAACTTTTCCTACTGCTGCTTCTTTTTTACTTTGAGGTGGGATGAAGCACTCAGAAAGAGGTTCTAATTAGTGTCATTTGCTAATAAGCCATGTGACCACATAAGACACCTGTACTCCTATGGCCCTGGAAATCACTTTGTCATTGATATTGGTCCTGACAGCACATCTGAGGTGTTACACTTGATTATTGTTGGTTTATGTATCATGCATTATATGGATCTGCATTGATAAACTTGCTAATCTGTATTTATCCTGCGTGTTCTAATATCCCTGTTAAAATTGTCCAGTTCACATGGGTGCAGGAGATAATAGATTCCGGAGAATATTTAATTTATTCTGGGCATAGACTGTATGGATTTTAGCTCTATTAAGCACATGGGCTGACACTGCTGGTCTGAGCAGCCACTCATCATCTCTCTCTGCCATAGTGGGGCACCTACCTCACCCATTGCTGCAGCCATCCCAAACTACAGCCTAGAGCTTTTTATTGCAAGAATATATTCTTTTTTAACCTGCCTTTTACTGAATCTTTTATTTCCTCAAGACCTGTGGCCTTTTTCACGTCCTTCTTCCTTCATTCCAAGAAGATGATGTGGTCTCAGATAAAATTAATGATAATCATGCTGTTTAGACAGTAAGCCCATTAAATTGGGTCCTTCATATTGTGGTCTCTGCTTTCCGATGTCCTACCAGATATAAGCAGGGACCTCAGCATCTTGCTGTCCTGGGCCTCAGGAGAAGGAGGACCTCCAGCTCCTGGAGGTCTTCATGCTGATGCTCTTTACATCAGTGTCCCATCTTCTGGTTAGGAAAACTGAGTGACTCTAAGGAAACATTATTATTGCATTAAAACTAGATAGGGCTTATTTTCTGTCAGCAAAGAATGAAATTCTGAGGCTGACACTTTTTGTGGCACTTCCAGGATCAGCTGCAAATCTCTAATGTCTTTTTTGTTCATTTTAGTAATTAAACACTGTAATAAAACCAGGTCAGTGAGGCTGCATGAATCATGCAGGTAGTTAATGAAATTTCACAAATAGGTGCTGAAAAGGGGGGGGGGGAGGTTTTAGAAAATGGAGAAGGCTTGATCACAGAATAGGGCTTGGGTGGAAAGAGCAAACAGCAGTAGATCTACAAGAGATTGTAGAGATAATGCACAAAGACAGGTAGAATGTTAAGAAGGTGCGTGTACTCTCCACTGAATTATGGACACGTTGTAGAGTGAAAGTCTCAATCCAACAAACTCAAAATTCCTGGAAGTTTTAATCATATATTGCTTTACTTTTTACTTCGTCACCAAAAATCCACAGGTTTTAAATTCCAGATCAAGTTGAGGCTTACCAAATGTAACATGAGTTTTATGAGAGGAGTTTGACTGCTGTAACTTTGCCTTCTCTAACTTTCTTTTTTAGATTTATGAGAAAAAGTCATAGTGTGGGAACTTCTTTTTGTTTGTGTTTATTGCATGAGTGGAACGATGAAATCTACCGTAATCTTGCAGACAAGAAAACTGCGACATGGTAGCAAATGGCAAAAATATAACCATTCCTGTCTGAAATAATGAAGTAGTAATGTAAAAGCAATTGTTTCACTCAATAAAAATTTAATTTTTCAGTAAAGATTTGTCATGTTAAGCATATTTCTTAATGCCTGGGTTTGAAGGTCTTTCAGATTTAATTCCTGTTGTTCATCGGAACAGTTTAAAAAATAGACTGAAGGTGAGTATATGACTATTCCACAGTATTCTAAACAAGACAAAATATTTCTGTTTACTGCACAAGTATGTAAAGTATTCTGTGCAAAGGAAGATTACAAAAAAACTAAATGAAAGCTAGACAGATTTCTAGATGTCTAGAAAAAAAAACTCAACCATGTATTTTTAAAATAAAATGACAGCATGTATGAGGGAGCATACCAGGTAGCAGCCAGAAAGTATTTTGCAGCATGTATTTTGCATTGGAGTCCTACATTTTCCGGCCTCGCCAACTGACTGTTATTAAAAACACAGGGCTGATTCCTGGTTTCGAGAAGGATGTTCTTGCCTGGAAGCCCTTAGTGCAGGCATCTCTAAAGCCTGAGTCTGCCAGTGTTCGCTACTTTTGGAGGCTGTGAGCTGCAAGTTGTCCCTCATGTTGTCAGAGAGGTGTCGGTGGAGCCCAGTCGCAGGGGACATGGATGTGATTTGCACCCACATGTGCACAGGGAAATGGAGCTGCTCAGCAAACACACACTCCCCTGGCATGAATTATTGCTTCTTTTAGCAGGACTGCAAGGACTAGGTGTGTTGTGTAACTCTGCTGGCTTCAGCTGTAGCTGGACCATAAAGCAGTGCAACTCACAGGAGTGCAGTATGTGATCTTCTAGAAGAGGGTAGAATAGGAAGATTTATTCACATTAGCAGTATGTGGCCACTGGTGTAATTTGCATTTTGAATGGACGAGGCTTCGGTTTAGTGATGGCTAGATATAAAACTCATGCAGGGCTTCTTTATTTTTTAAATTGCAGAACCTCACCTGCCACACTTTGCTTCCTTTTTCTCTGTTAAGCTGAGGGATGGCCCAGAACTGATAAGCTTTCTGATATCCAGATCTCATGAGCCTCTAAGCTTCCAGATATTTGAACCCTGGATTGTAGGCTGAATCCACTTTTAGCTGAAAGTAACCCATCCTTGGAAAAAGGTGGAGGTGTACTATCTATCCCTCTTTCTAGTATAGAAATAAAAGCTCAAATTAAAATGTAGGCATTTGTTTTGTTCCATGGTAAATTAAAACATGAAGTTTCTTTTCAGCTTCATTTTTACCACTTCAGAATTTCATATATTTTTCCTGGATTCTCCTGACAGAACTTGACGCATAGGTTTCGGAAATCAAGTGCAGTACATAAACAAATGAGGGAGAATGTGATCTTCACTTGCAAGTTATTTGTTGCTTTATTGAACAGTACGCATAAAAACACCATAAAAAATAAATTGTGAAAATAGGCAGCATTGTTAGATATCCAAACTGCTGAACTTTTATCACTTAGCCAGCATTGCTGGAACCTCCAAAGAGGAAAATAAAGGAAGCTTTGACCAATATTCTTGATACGTTAAGGCTAAAAGTCAGCTCTCTCCCTCCTCAGAGAAGATATCATTTATACATCACAAAGGGATGCAAACTTGCTCCTCTTCCCATTGACACATTGTTGGAAAGGTGAATTATTTGATGGTTAGTTTTGCTGGAGGCATCGGTGTTTTGGAATTAAGCCTCTAGCAGGAGCAGGGGAGTGGACCTCAGCATCACCTGGTTGTATGTCCCTGTGGCAACAAGGGGTGGGGAGGACTGGGAAGACTGTGACTCCCAGACCTTCAATGATGATGACATTTAGAGATGCTTCTTGAAGGATGTTACCTGCCAGCTGCGCCTGCTTGTCAGAAACATGAATCATGGCTATCTCCTTCACGAAGGAGATACAGCTGAACATGTGGTGTCAGACACCTCTGGGAAGTCTTACAGAGCAAACTGAGTTGGCTTCAAAGGGAGAATTGGGAGGAAGAGCCTTGTGGGTATCACAGCGCTTTTTACACAGCAGCAAGGGAAGCAGCCCTGCGCTCCCGATAACGAGAAGAAAAATGGTGCATTTTGTTCCCAGCACTGCGAGTGATTACCTGGTACATGTGGCTCGTGTTGCATGAAGCATTCTGCCCCTCTGCAGCGCTCTGCACTGGTGGTGCAGCCCTGACTCGCATTGCCTGCACAGCTTTGTCCTCTGCCACACTGCACAACCATTAAAGCTGTCGGGCAGTTGCACTTGGGCATTGGCAAAGCCAGCACCTCCTCCCATCCTGTCCCCATGGCCTGCACACGCCCATCACGGGGCACACACAGCTCCTCCTCTTCCAGACACAGCACCATAACTCTCCTTGCCTGTCCTCTCCCAGCTCCCTCTGTCACCTCTGCCTGCCTTGCTGACGGGTGTCTTTAAGGTTGTATAGGATTGGAACAAATTTATCTGAAATGAGAATTATTATTCTTAGAGGAAAAAAAAATCTTTGCAGTTTTGACACATATGGAGGCTTCAGGTTTCTGGACATCATAAAGTGAGAAGAGTAAGGTACATGTCCCACGTCACCTCTGCAGGTGGCTGTCACAGCAGCCTGTGCCACACATGCTGCTCTTCCTTGTGAGAGCACCCTCAGACCACAAGAAAAACTCCCTCAAACCTCCTTGCACACTGGTCAGCGGTGGTTTCCAAACCCGGACAGAATAAACAGGGTAACCTGGATACCATTGCTCCAGCACTTCGCTACTTGGAAAGCATAGGGCAGCATCCATGGGGAAGCACAGGAAAGTGGAGGAGCGGGAGTGGGCCCCCCAGAGGGGACAGTGATGTGTAATGAGGAGGGAAGGCTGTGTGGTGGGGAGGAAAAACGGGGAGGTGGAGGCTAAAGAAAACTCAAGCCCCATCCTGAACTGAAAAGTATTTTGGAAAGACTCTTTATGCATCAGTCTTCCTTAAGGAAAATTTGTCTGTGGGCAAATGGCTTGTAAAATTAATACCAGTGACAGGTAAAATTGGGCAGGAAAAAGTGAGACTGTCACTGGTTAGCTTGGAGGCTTTCCAGTCAGGCATGTCAGATGAGTTTTTCCTAGGCTAAAGATCTGCTAAAGCTGTCTCAGACCTATCAGTAGTCCTCTTCAAAAATTCAGAAAGGGTAAAAGTAATATCAGGAAGAAGGGAAAAGACAGGTATGGATGCCTGTGTTTTTCAAAGACAAGTGGGTAGGAGCAGGGAATTAGTGACTGGTCAGCTCTCTGCAGCTCCTTGTGGTTCCCCTGATCAAGCCACTCTTATACTTAAAGGTAGGTGCAGGGCTACTCAGTGCTCCCAACATGATTGTGTCTCTCAATGATTGAAAAATTCCATATTTCTTACGGTAAAGGAAAAATCCAAGGTGAAGGTAAAAGGATAAATGGAAAAAATCTGCTATAAAAGATACACTGTAGGAGTTGCATGCCTCTGAATCACCTAGGATTCATTTAATAACCAATTGTTTCAGTAAAACTGTAGTAAAAGACATTTCCTATTGACATGGGTTTTCTTCAACATCTGCCAAGCACAAATCAAGGAGTGTTTACTTTGGTGCCTTTGTGTGACAGAGAAGGATTGTTTCTGGCAAGCACTTTATATTGTGTTAAGATATCAGTCAAAACAAACAAGAATGTGAAAACTGCATTTCAAAAGTAATCTAAAGCCACCATGCAGGGTCTCAAACATTAAAGGACACAGTGAGGGTAGGCATGTTGTTATATAAATAAGAATGGCAATATATTTACCTCATTTAAGTTCCTGATGTGAGTGAAACTCTTCTTGATCCTTGGATCTATTCTTTTTGCACAGAGAATACTCTCAGACTTTACAATGGCAATGAGTGTTTCTCCCTGCACCCAGATATCCCAGCCACCAACGTCTTGGTGCAAAAAGTTTTGATAGGTATTTAGCTGCAAGCAAGTCACAAGTAATTCCTGTGTTTCCACCATCAAACACCAGACAGAAGGGTTAGAGAAAAGGAAAAACAGCAGATCAAAGCAGTGTCATTAATATATTTTAAATGCTTTTCAGTTAACAATTTATCTACTGCATATAGCAAACAGTAAGTTAAAAATACTTCAGGTATGTAATTTCTTCTTTCAGCTTTACATAGTTTTCTTAACACATGACTGTTGAAAGAGATTTTTCCTGAGTGGTTTTTTTCCAGTTGCTTTGCTGTATGACTTCACCTTTGAATTCTTCAAGCTGACAAATGCTTTGGTAGCTCAGTGTACCAGAAGCTCCTGCTGTTAGTCCCACTACAGCATCTTAACTGCAAGCCAGAGATGATAGCTCATGTTCAAAGAGCACTGACAGAGGTGGGACCAGTGATCTATCTGAGCCCTGTTACAGTGTGAAGTCTTTCTCGGAATGCTGCAGGCTAGCACAGAAAGAACAAAAATTAAAAATGGTGTATCAAGAGTGCTCCCCAAACCAAGGGAGGGGTGTGCAACTTCCTCGGGTGTGAAGAGCTGTACACTCCCTCTGTCCTTAGGCACAGCACCACACCAAGATGTGCCTTCCAGTAGTGTATGAAGTGCCTGATGTTACTGAAGTCACTGATGGGGTTTTCTCCTTTCTTTTCTGTGGGTAGCAGAATGAGTGTATAGGATGCATCCTGCATCTAGAGGATGACAATGGAAACCTACCAGCACGCTTTAAAAACATAAACATATAAGATTATCATCATGTTAAAGGTGACACAGTCAAAGAAATGCACCTTGCAGCTGCAGCAGTAAGGGGTGAAGAACAAAGGTGGTGGATGGACAAGTGCATTCCCAGAGCAGCTTGTTAGATCCCAGAAGGAGGTGCGAGGGAAGCTCTGCGTGCCACAGAGGTGAGTTCTGCTCCTATCTGAAACTTCCATGGTGCTGGAAAAGGAACCACAACAAACCAGTCCTGGGTAAACTTCCAGTTATCATAAACCAAGGGGTACATGAATGGTAAACCTAGAAATCCAACACTCAGGACAGTATCTTAGAGAAGGCAGCAGAGAGGTAATTTAGATTTGCTATGGGGACCTGCTGTTGTAGCATGATGACCTAAGGAGGTTTCCTAAGCCTGGAAATCTCTGCTGTCTGCCTCCCCACCTGTATCAGGCAGCTACCACTCAATGGACACAGGTATGATTGGCTGAAGCCACATCATCACCCACCAGAATGGGGCAATCTCAGAGCCAGAAGTGGTGGAAAACAGCAAGCAACAAAAGCTGCAGCATGATGCAGCAACACACATATACAAATGCTGCAATGTGAAGTGATGTAATTTAGGATCAGAGACTTGTACTGTACAAGCTGAGGCAGTAAATCAGCAAGGGCAGCACTGTAACAGCACGATCCTCTCTGAAGGCTTCCCGCTGCAGGCTCATGGGATCCATCTGACACAGGTATTCCTCTTTCCTGACCCAATCTCACATAAGAATGGGACCTTACTGATAATGGTGATCCTTGAGCTTACGCTGTCCAACCAGCTCACCTTGAAACTGCAAAGAGAAATGGAAAGGAGGTGGAGACAGATTTGGGTCTTCATGGAGACAGATTTGAGTCCAGTAAGTCTTCATAGGTGAGTCCTCCTGCAGCAAGGATGGGCCCTGTAAAGCACTGAGGTTTTTTATCTTTCTAAGTTACTTTGCTAAATAGGTCCACATGCCCTGCCACTTCTCTCAGGCAAATGGTGCTATGCAGTGGTCAGCAGTATTGAAGGTCCACAGCAGAATCTAGAAAGGTTGTCAGGGTTAGCATTTATTTCCCTGTGGAGTACTTGTTTGAATTTGGGGTTTACACAGTCTACCACATTAGGTAATCCTGCCATTGGCCTCCAGCTGTCTTTACTTTGATGAGCTCATCTTACGCTTCTAATTTGTTGTTCAGCTTATATAATCAGTAACTTCCTTTTAAGACTCATATCCATTGCCATCTTTCTAAAATACAATTAGAAGGTACCTAAAAGGCAGGGAATTCACAATTTTATAGAACCAGATCAGCCCTGAATCTTCACAGTAGTCTGTCCATAGGGCCTGACAACATGTGAATAAAACTGTCCTGCTTTTATTAGAGCTGCTTTGGAGAGAAGTATGGTTTACACTATAAGATTCCTGTTAGTGAAGTGACTCTGAATTCTTATTTGCCTTGCTCAGAAGGGGTTTAAAATGAGAATTATATCCTTGTGGCTCTAAGTCGGGAAAATATTCATGTGTGTGCTGCTGTAAGAAATGGGGTCTTAGCACATGCTACTGTCAAGCATATGTTTAGGAAATCTATTTTTAGACAGAGGTGAGTTTAAACAGCATATTAAAACCTATCTTGAACTGGGACACAGTAAATAGCATTAACCTGTCTAGATTTCCCTACTGGCATTCAGTTTACCTAAGCCATTTGAACCACTAGCAGAAGGGAAAAAAACATATGGTATCAAAACTTTGCTAGCAATGGTGTTTGTGTATACTGTAAATGTGTCATCAGTTGCCTTTTGATAGTGTTTGTAACACTGAACCGTTAATTACAGTCTTGTGTAATCTTGAATTAGTAATTACAGTTTGGTGTAATCTAACTCTTTAAAAAGATTTTTTTATTTGTATTTTTATTTTACTAAATTCGCTGGTGTTGCATAAGCTTTTCATTAGTACTGGTCGCTGTTGACATCAAAATAAGAAAGTAAATTTAGCACAATACACTAATGTGCAAATAGAATCCTTCTTAATGAGTCTTTGGGGGATTTTTTAGATCATCCTTTTTTCCCCCCCCTTAAGACTACAGCAGCAGTACAAAGTATCTTTACCTTCCTCAGGTGCTGACTGCCTCTGTGCATTCTTGCAGCCTTCTGCTGTGTTTCCACAGCAGCAGCAATCATCATAGTTCACACAATAATATGATTAAGTAAACTGTCATAATATTAGGATAAGATAAATCTATCTACCTGGCCACTGTTCATTTGCATTTTACAAATGATCAGCAAATTTTATATGGAACATGTGAAAACAAAACACTTTTGACAAGAGATGGAGATGATCTTGGAGTTCTTTATTAGTGTGGCTGATAACAGAAGAAGTGTAAATCACTGATATACTCCTGCTCATTATGGAGATCTTTAAAGATAGTAATAGACACATTTGCAGCACTTAGCGTTGTCTAAATCAGCTCAAATAGAAATCAACCCATAGATTTCTGTGGCATTCTGTCCTAGGTGCTTAGAATGAAAATTATAGGGAATGAGGAGCTGAACAAAAGGTGGTTAGCTAACCTCTCTGAATCCTGAAAGCCCATAGATTGCAGGTTATTACAGTGCCTAAATGATAGGAATATTTTTGATAAAAACTTTCTTCTACCTCACTGAAAACCCACAGGTCAAAAAGCAATGCTGGAGCATAGGGGATCAAAGCCAATTTAGGCTGGCTACTCTGTTTATTTTTATGTCTTTGCATTTTCAAAATGGGTTCTAATTGTTTCTTGAAATGCTCCCACCTTTAGCATTTCAATATACCTCTGAATTCAGTTTATTTTAAGAATTTGGTCTGGTTCATTTACCAGCAAACTCCCAGATGAAACCAATGCAGGATGCAACAGTAGCTCTTCATATCTAGAACATATAATCAATACAATTATTAGAGAAAGGAGAAGAATATATTTTTCTAACAAAGATGAGAGAATTCTAAACAGGAAAAGCACACCAAGCTAAAAGTGAATAAGTTTGGGCTGGGTGTTATTTTGTGTTTGCAGCTCCCTCAGGAGTGAAGAAGAGGAGATTCATATTACCAAACAGCAGACTCTGGTCCCATTTTAACACAAACTGCTATTTATAGCACTTATCACAAATGTCTACAAGGACTGATCTCGTGTATGGGTTCAGTGATAAAATACAGGATTCAAAGATAGGGATCTACTGAAATAAATCACAGCTCCTTTGAACTACATTTCACATATCATTTTAAATTACTGACTGCAAGATTCCAGTCACTGGCAAGTTTCTGTGCTCTGTGGCATCTTCGGAGTTCCAGTAGTGTAACTGAGGTGAGCTTACAGTTTCTTTTCAGCACTAGGCAGAAAGCCATTGCTGTTGCTAACTTCATGTTATTCCATCAGCTTCCATTTCTTTGCACCACCAATATTCCTGACCCCCTGACCAACTTCTCAGAAGCTGGAGTGATCCTGCCTGCTAGCAGAACACACACGTGGGCCTTCAGAACTGTCGATCATTCAGTGTGAACTGCCTGATGAAAAAACTTGTATTGATTCACCCTCTAAGAAGTCAGTTCATTGAAGTGGTTTGAACCATACTCAGACACTCTTCCAAGATAGTTTGGAGGTAACTTCATCTTGTTTTTCAGATTCCCAGCTCTACCTTTATTTTTTGTTCAAATTACTGTTTTTAAAAAAAATCTTACTGAAAAAAGTCGTATCACAGAGAACCCAAAGTCAACAGAAACTTCTGCAGAAACAGAGATGGGACTTGCAGGAGCACCTACACTGCAGGGAGAGGCAGTATGTGATGAAAGAGCTGGAACAGAAACTGGGGTTGTTATCTTGCATTCCTGTGTAAGAAGCTGGAATCAAACTCACATAAACACCTGATGGAAAAACAACAACAAACTGAAAGAAGATGCTAATGATAGGCATGAATTTGAACCATGGTTATCTGCAGAACTAACAAAAGCCTCATTTCTTAAATGGAAAAGAGGAAATACTTCATATAAAGACCACTGAAAAATCTGTGCAATTAACTTCTCAGCACAGATGTTACTCAATTGAATTCAAATTAGGGAGTAACGACTCCTAAACTTGCGAAGATTCATCGGAATTTGAAGTATAAGATTCAAATGTAGATGATCAAACAACAGCATGATTTATCTGTTAGATGTATCAAAAGAACTGAGCCTGGGGTTTGAATGCACACATGGCTTTAAGCCACTTCATGCAACATGGTATTTCTGCTCTCTCTGATCATTTCTTCATTTTTCTTTTTCATTTTTTAAAGATTTTTTTTAATATCATGAGCAAAGTACACTGCTAATTCATAAGGGGATTGCTCAAATCCCAAGTTCTTCTTTATTTCTGATTTCATTGTGTGAATGTTTTACTCAACTCCTTCCCATTCTGGACAAAAAGGAGCCATGTGGAGACTCCTGCTGTCTACTCCAGCTGGTCCTGGATCAGCCATGATCCAAGCCTTAAACTCTCCCCTCCTGCTCTGCTCTCAACTTACCAGTCTCAGACATGGCCAAGCATCTTCCACAGGGATGTGAACCACTTTGATTCCTACCAAACTGACAACACAGCTTCTTCTCCCAAGATTTTGCCTTGACATAATTCTGTGTACAGAGGGCATTAGGAATGCATTAGTGTTGCAAAGTGTTCTTCCTGAGACATCTGTGGAAAGTACTTTTTGAATATAAAAGGCTGTATTTCTGAATTGTAGAAAAGAAGTGTGTTTTCCCCTAAGTATTTGATTATCTGTGTAAAAAAATGCTGCTTCCCTTCTTTAGTATCTAAGGCCCAAAAGCCTTTTCTCATGATAATTATTATAAACAGAACTTCCCAGAGCATTAGAGAAGATGAGAAAACCAGCTTGGACCAGATGTTAGTCACACTATTTAATGCATTATTGGAAGGTACTCAGATCTTGTGGTGATGGCTGCCATATAAAAAGCTATGCAGAATAGAAACTAGCAAGCGAGAAGCTTTTGAGCCGAAATGAAAATAGAATTAAATTGTCCAACTGTGCAGCTCTGGTATTCTATTTTCTTGTACGTAGTCTGATAGGCTTCACTCTCTTCTCCAGAATACTTCATCGAGCCAAATTAATTTGTGTATAACTCCATTGACTTTAATACACTCATAGAAGAGTTTAGTTTAGTCTATTGGATTTTGGATGTTTTATGCATGCAGCATCATTCCTAGGAGAAGACTACTTAAAGATAAAAATGTTACCTACATTTCAAGACATGGTCCATCTTCCACTTGAGACCCACGAGAGCAAAATAGAAATATCAACAAATTAAGAGTTGGCCATTGTCCAGGAAAATAAGTTAAAATGCTTTTTAATTTTTTTTTCCCATAGTTCCCTGAGAAACATTTCTATGATGTTGGAGAGAAAGCTGTTTCGTGAGGGGTTTTGTTTATCCTATATTTAATTCATTTCTATCTTCATGATTTAAAACCTTAAGTCAGCTACAGAGACTAATTAGGCAATGCTATAACAAGGATTACTGAGCTGTAATTATTATTTATTCAAATCAGTGGAAGAATTACCAGGGCTTATGTTAAAGACAATAGAAGCTAATGGAGGAAGAAGCAAAGGAGGCGAGTAGTGATTTTAACTGCATATTGTTATAATTTAGCTGCATATTGTCAACTACCCAGCAGTGCAAAAGTAGCCATCTAATTGACACCCTGAAATAGGGGCCTGCTGATATTGGCTTGTGATTATTCATTTCAACCCTGATTTTTACACATGACCTCTTTTTAAAGAAAAATCATTAGGAAAAAATAATATATAGGGTATGAACACTAGTATACTAGCTGGTTGATGAAATAAAGTGCCAGGAAAAAGCTGCAGAGATATATTTACCCAATATTTTCACTGTATTTAAAATGTGCGGGTTTTTGCTCATTCTCTGAAAGACTCCAGACTGCTTAATTGCTGCAAGTGCCCACAGCTTTTCATCTGCAGTTTTAACCCACGAGTTACTTCCCAGCTGCACTTCTAGCATTCAAAAGGCCAACTCCAGCTGCATTTTAATTTCACTGAAAAGTTTCAGTGCTCCCCAAACAGAACAGTGCCCAGCTGAACTGCCCAAGGGCCCCTTTCTCCTCATCCCCTTGCCTCCAAATATGCTCCAGCTAATGAACTTGTCAGGGATGGTGCAGTCTACAGGCACATTATGGTATGGTACTAGGCAAAGATCCTGATCTAGAAATAAACTGGCTGATGCAGAACATCAGTATTAGCAGGTCAGATATGTTCTCTGATCTAGCATGAAATGCTTTGATTCAGTTGAACAAAAACGTCCTCATTCTGGTCAATCCAAAAATATTTCCATTTTACCCAAACATGCAAAAATGGAGATTTTGTGTAAACTGTCTCGCATTTAGTAGTACTTTCTGGAAATGGGGCCCAATTCCACTTAGGACTCTAGGTGTTCGTAATGAAAAGAGAAGAGGTAGCCATTTGCAGCTGCAATTCCCTTTCTAGTTCTTCCCTACTCTCAAGTTTCCCAGATGCCAGATTCATTTCTTTGCCTCTCTGTTAATGTTATTCCCTCAAAGTCATAGGAGATGAAGCAAGCAGGACATGTGTGTGTGTAATTTCAACAATGCATTTTCCTTGCCAAGGGAAAATCAATATGTAGAATCACCTTACAGAGATCATTTTTCCGTTTGATAAACAAGAGATGTGCTTGCTTTCCTCCCATGCAGCCTCAGGTCGCCCATTTCTCTAACTTTGTGTTTGTTATGAACATGAACACAAGGAAGGGCACGTGGCAGGGCACAATCACAGTCTGGAAGGGTATCACATAAGACTCGAGATGCAGACATGGCCAAGCCATGACTGCATGAAGAAAAGTTCAGTATGTAGGACCCTGAACTCACCTGCACTCCTGCAAATTTAGGGACTGTCACTTGCCACAGGGATCCAAGAGCTAAAATCCTTTTCTCTCAATGAAAGCACAGCTGTCACTTTCAGGCTAGTGAGACCTTGGGGCTCCAGCAATGTTTCACCACAACTACGAGATCTGAGAGATGAGTCCATTTGCCTTTACCTCCACAAATATATGTCCTCACTGTCCATTTATTGGAACTATGCAGTGTCTTCTGCACTAGCCTAATAATTCACAATTATTTCCTTCAGTTCAAACCTGAAGATACAGGTGATAAAAGTTAATGTCCAGATGGATTCTATTGAAAACACAATTTTGTATTGTTAGTTTCATATAATGTGTCTGATTTTTTGTGTCTGAGCTCCAAAATGCTGCAATAAAGATGTGGTTTTGCTACATAATCTTCTTATTTGTTTTTTAAATCTTTCATTCAGATTTATGCAGATGTTCAGTCTGCAGCTATGCAAAATTTCAGATGGTTGTAGACATAGAAAACAAGATCACAAGTGTGTACATAAGCAAAATCCCTCAGCAATGCTGACTTGAAAACCTGAGCTGACTGTCCCCACTTCATCTCTGCATAGCTGGCTGATTAGCATTTGGTTTTTTAACTTACCTCTTCAAAGTACAGCAAGTGTACAGCTTGGTCCTTCTGAAGCATTTATGAGTTTGTACACAGCATCTGAAATGGAACTTCAGATATCATCACACCTACCCCATCTGTCCTTCAGCCGGCGTAAAAAGAAACTGCTGATACACACTTCCACACTCAGAAAAATGTTCCTGGGTCTCACTGACAGACATTGCTCTGTTTCAGTCACTGCTGTTATAAAAGCCCCTTGGAACAAAGACATCCTTTTTATTTTTGTGTGGCACTTAGCATTGTAATGTCCCAGTCTGTGACTAGGGCCCTGAGATGCAATGGGAATAGAAATAATGTTGTAATACAAGCACTTGGAAAATTCTGCTCAGCTGGCTTTCTCTTGCTAGAATTTGGCTTTGCTCTTGATGAGGTCATGTGAAAGGAGCATTTATTTATTTATTCATTATTTTTGCATATGTACAAAAGGGCTCCGGAAGTGCACCCTCAGCACCTTTTACACAGCTACAAATTATCTTTATAAAAATAACACTAAAGCAAAGTGCAGAGCAGCCACTCAAAAATAAATAGTTAAAAATACACTTGGCAAATGAAAAGCTGGAATCACATTTCTACATCAGTGAGATTCTTCCCCCATCACAGTCCTGTTCAGGGAAAAATGAGGGTCTTTACACTGAACCCGTAGAGTCAACAGATAGGAAGTCTTTCAGAGTTTGAGAACTCGCTGAGTTCCAGAGCCTGAAGGCCAGATGTAAACTCCACAGATTTCAAGTGACTTTCTTGACACAGCAAAGATAGGTGGTATCAGTGTGTGTGATATTCCCCTGATTTTCTGTGTTCCTATGAATCATTAAATTACATGTATTCTTCCAGCTAGTCATGTTTTCAATATTATATCAAAATAAGAAGAACAAGATTCACAGTATATATAAAATACTGAGATAATTTTCCCATCAACAGCTGTGGGAAAGTAAAGATACAACAAAAAATGCTAGGTCCTTGCTAGGTTAGGGTCTCTCCTAAGACAGAAATGATGGCTATCAGCTTCTGTTGCATTTCAAAGTGTTTACTTGGATTAGAGTTATATAAAAAACCTAAATACCTCATGGAACTAGTTCTGCTGAAAGTTTTAAATCACCTTCTGGGTGATGTTCTTTGTGAACACAGTATTGTAGTCCAGAAAGACGTAATGATTTAGTCATTTCTGACTAAAAACTAGTTTTGTCAGACACTTCCAATTGAGTCATCTTCCTTAGGAGGAGTATTTAGGATATCTTTGTTTTAAATGTAAATTCTTTTGTTTTAAATATAAAGTAACTTTTAACCTTGCTTTGTTTAAAAAAATGCACATACATCATTTGCCATCCCTTCAGCAGAAAAGCATACAAAGCAAAAAATTTCAAACTTCTTCAGACATTTGCAGTAACGTTAACAAAAGTGAGATAACTTAAATGTATAATGAGTTTCCGCTTGTCCTACTGAATTATAGGGGCTTTTCCTTGTTGATGGAAATATATGCAAAGATGTCACTGACTATAATTTAGGGGCTTTACATCTGCAATACAGGAATGATAATAATATTGCCATTTCTCACAGCGGTGCCAGAAAGGGTATTCATTAATGTTTAGCAGGCAGAGTACATCTCTACATAATACTCTCAATTAAACTATGTAAAATTAAAGTCTTCAGTGTGTATAAACTCATACAAACCTCTTCCAAAAGCCAGAGTACCTTGCTTCATCAGATGGCCAAGTAACAACTGAAGTAATTTCATCTTTTTAAAATCTGTTTTTTCATTTTGGCACTCCAGCAGCATTTCACATCAATTAGGTACTCATTTCAGCAGCTGTACCTTACCTAAATGTATTTCAATGAATGCAAAGACTACTTTTATCAGATTTTTACAAAATCAACCAGCTTGAACCTTACAGCAACAACATGGATATTCTGTAGGGTTTCTGCCAGTTCTGGAAAAGATATTTTCTGCTGACAAGCAATTAGCTTTCTGCTATTATTAAAAATTATTCAATAGCATTTTTGCCATCTGTTACGGTGTGTACTCTTTTTTAATGCAATGAAAATTGACACTTAAGTGCAGGGGAAAAAATTTCTACACAAGCAGGACCTATCTCAAAAAACCAGGCACCCAAAACTGTAATCCCTTTTCATATATTGCCAAAAATGCAACATGTTTCATGCACAGTTATGTCCCCAAATGACCTTACTAATGCAAAATCTTTTATCGGACTGCTTTCTTCCATCTGGAAATGCTGCGAAATGTTATAACCTAGACTATTGGTCAGTAACAAAAGGTAACATGTTACTTCTTCCAGCCACAGTATTAATTCATAATACCTTGAAGTTAGGGGGTGAAGTTGTGTTTTCTGAGTGATTGCATTTTATTTAAAAAGGATGTGTGATCTAGCAGAATCCTAAAGAAATGGGGGTTTAACTCTTAGTTGGTAATTTCCTTTCTCTTTCTAAATAGTTAAGCAGTTCTCTATCACAATTTAAAGACATTTTCTTCCAGGTCTTTTGGCCTCACAATATTTATTTTTGCAAAGCTCTAGGTGATATTGACATTTTAATGTTTTTCCAAATATACAGGCATTTATTTTATGTAATTTTTATAGTTATAAAGGAAATTGTACCTCAGTCCTCTTGTGAGTCACTCCAAGTGCACCCCAGCAGAGATCACTCTTTATGCCAGCTGTAGAGGGGAACATTCCCTATTTTTAGAGGAGCCTACAGTGCTCTGTAGAGCAACCAGTCTCAGCCCAGACACACAGTCCGTTTCTGGCATTTATGTCACCTCCCCAGGGAGTCTATGACCAGGCCTCATATGCAAGTGATTAGAAGAAACAAAGCATTAGATAACATCTAGGGTATTTTAAGTAACTTACGCTTGCATCTGTCCTGCCTATGCGCCATCCCTTGGATGGACTGGGTTCTCTGAGCCCTCACTAAATCTGTGTGACTTCTACACAGGCAAATGACACTTCAGAAAGTACATCATGGACCTCATCGGTGTTTCTCAGAGTTTGTAGAGTCATTGGTCATTCCTAAACAAATAATGCTTTCAGGCTCAGAAGGAGTTTGATTGCATGTCCTCAAGGTCATGGCGTTGGCCGTGTCTTTAGGGGTCTTCAGTGTCAGTTAACAGGCATCTGCCTAGAAGCTGAAGTTCTCCGAATTTAAACATTGCAGTTGTCCAGAAAATATTTCCATAACCAGCTCAGTCAATCTACAGATCTCATGGAATGCTACACCAAAGAGAAACTCTTCATCCCTGGACTACAGAGTTTGCATTTTTCCATGGAGGCAAAAAGAGTAATTTGGATCCAACAAGAGGGTACATTTAACAGTATCCTGCAATATATTAATAATTATCAACCACAGAGCCTTGGGTCCAGAGCCAGCATCTAGTCTAGATGTACTAAAGACATCTGCAAATACTGGAGGCTGCTAGGAGGCCGATCGATGTTAACATAAGGGAAGCAATTTCCTAAACTGCAACTACAGCCAAAGGTATTACTTATTGCCAGGGGGTAAAAAAACCCACTCAAGAGTCACAGGAAAGGAAACAAAGTTGTTTATTCCCCTTTGTCTATGTTTTTGTAAACAAGATTGTGAGTTTTTCTTCTGATTCATGTTGGCAAATTTTGCTCCCTTTATCTACAGCTTTAAAACTCTTTGAGCACTGATCAGTGTTGCCAAAGAACAACAGTGTTACCTACAGTGTGAGTCATCTCTATAACTCAGACTCCGATGGCAGATATTTAGGGCTTTTGCACCCTTGTCTTGAGGTGCATACATAATTTTTAGTTTTAAGCATAAGATAAGAAACTAAGAAGGTTTAACACTAACATAGCATTAAACCAACAACATGAGATTAAATTCAGCCAAACAAACTCCATAGTTCTAACAGAAGATAATTCTAGAAGGGAGATGTCTGGAAAGAAAGCAGCAGCGAAAGAAACAAACTAATGGTGTTGAAAGCCTGTTTTGAAAGCGAACAGCTGGTTTGAGCCATTTTGCACAGAGCATGCCACAGGTTTGCCCTACTGCCTAAAACTGAGTTTCTAGCTGAAATGAAAATGTGGAAAGGTCTACAGGAACCTTTAAAAAAACCTAGAGGCCTGATGAAAATTATATATGTAGGTGCAAAGACCAACAAAAAGTGCCTGTGTGAATAACTGATTAATATTGATTACAGTTCTCATAACTTAAAGGAAAAAAAAAAGAGGAAATGTTTAGTTGTAACTGGCAGTTTTTCCCCAGCACAATCCTCCAAAATAAAGAAACAGAAAGCTGCAGAGTAATGCAGCTGAAATTGCATCTCTTGCTCTTGTAATTGCTGCGTATTTTTCACACAGAAATGTGTATTTTCTATTCATGTGTATACCGTACCTGCATAATGCCCAGTTGCACGGCTGGGTGCTTACAAAAGCAATACTAACTTCAGCAGCCCTGACCCTCAGAATAAAGGTCTTGTCACATTGCCTCAAAGATAATCCTGTGCAATTAATACTGATTGCATGTGCCAGATTTGATTCTGATGTGCTGTACCAAAATGGTGACAGAAAGCCACAAATAGGAGCAAATACCAAGAGCTGAAGCTAACATTCTCTATCTCAGATGAGAATAGGAGTTTACAGCATTTTTAACACGGCTGAACAGAAATAGGGTGGCATTGTATCCGACCACATTGGTCTGCTTCTGCTCCAGCAGATCCCATTTTCCTTTACACTTTCTTTTATATCATATTTTTCTATTTCACATATTTTTATAGTACGGCTCTTAACAATAATGGCTGACGTATTAAGAAGTTTCTGTCATTAGTTTCTCAACACTTCTGCTAAAAACATATGAATAGCTATTATCATGTTTGTATTATTATCATCAGAACATACCATATAACTTTATCTCTCTAACCAACAAATACGACATTAAACCTTGTTGGGAAAAACAATAACTACTGCACTTGAACCAATATCTTGACTTGTTTGTGTGAAAAATATGTTTTAGACTGGAATATTCTGTGCTTGCATTGCAGTGTTGGCCAAAGGGGAGGCTATAGGTTTTGTTACGGTAAGACAGACCTCTTCACTATTGCTCTTCTGAGCTGTAGTTAGAAATAGCAACATTAACCTTGGTGGGGCAGGGGAATAGGAGCAGCAAGAGTGACCTTTTGCCAGCCAGAGGTTCACTCTTAAGAATTCAACATTCTTAAGAATCCAACTAGACTTGAAACAGAAAATAGTTGGAAGACTAGTTCAGCATTTCTTCTCAGCTGGATCCAGAAGTCAAGCCAATCTATCACAGGATTAGATGGAAGTGCTGTCTAGGCAAGGGGTTTGAGCATTTAACTGGTAAAACATGTTGTTCTCTCAAAGATGTTACACATTCCTTTCTCTCTTGCAGAGTTTTTGGGGTTTAGGTTATCTTTTCTTTGAAAGAAAAAATGATACGGCATATTGTGTCCCCTGTATAAATCAGTATATTTCATTGATATCCCAGGAATGAAGACTTGGAAATTTGTTTTCCACCACCTTGGGGTCTAGGTTATCTTTTCTTTGAAAGAAAAAATGATACGGCATATTGTGTCCCCTGTATAAATCAGTATATTTCATTGATATCCCAGGAATGAAGACTTGGAAATTTGTTTTCCACCACCTTGGGGTCTAGGTTATCTTTTCTTTGAAAGAAAAAATGATACGGCATATTGTGTCCCCTGTATAAATCAGTATATTTCATTGATATCCCAGGAATGAAGACTTGGAAATTTGTTTTCCACCACCTTGGGGTCTATCTTGCATTTTTGTCTGTTTAAAGTAAGACAGCTGTCTCTTGAAGCAGAATCCTTACATCTGATACCATCAGAGAGTGCAGTATCCAAAAGGTCAGTTGTTTTTCATCCAGCTGTAACAGCAGAGATGGCTGACAAAATGGAAACATTTCTCTGCTGAGGGTTGACACCTATTTTTTAGAGGTGGAAACCAATGCAAGGCAGAGGAGAATCCAGCTTTCAGTCTCTTTGGTAGAAAGTGCATTAAGTTTGACCCTGAGTCATCTGGGGGCCTTGAAGAACCCTGACCCTCTCTGTGCTGCTTAGATGATTCCAGAGACCATGGGCTCCTTCTACATCCCACCTGTCAGAGCCACAAAGTCATCTCTGAACTTCCTTTATCTCATGTCCATGCTCTCAGTGAAGGAAGGCATGGTGGAGAAACAGGCTTCGTCTGCTCTGCTTCTGCAATGGCTCCAGCATCTATTGCAACACAGATCAGTCTAGCCCAAAGAGACAGATGAGAAGATGTCACAAAGGGTCTGACAACTGGTGTTGAAGACTTGTGTCTTCATTAGTTTTGCACCTGTTTTTATGATTTTGTTTTGGATTTTTTTTCTGTGCATGAAGCTGCCTCAGACATGCCCCTTATCACAAAGGAAGATTCTGCATAATTAATTCTCAGCATTATGGTCCCACTTGATAATTAATTTATTCATTCTCTTGCTGTATAACTGTTTCTCTACTTAACCGACTGACTTTGGTAATAGTTCTCTGCATAATTGATTCGTATTGCTGTTGATTCTCCCCATTTTTATTTAATATCAGAAATGATTTGCTGTATAACTGCTTCATTGCTTAACTCATTATCTACACAATTTCTTGGTATCATAATTGATTCACTGCTTAACTGTCTCACAGGATAATGAACAGCAAGTAATAGCCGTCCACTTTTCACTCCCATTTCCCTTCCTCCCATCTGCCTCTTCCTTTCTTTACATGACAACCCAAATCTTGCCTGACATCCATTTTACCCCCTCAGCCCAGTACAAAATGTCATGCCTACCACCATCCCACGGCCCATATTCGGATTCCTCCAGCCCCCCTTTAGTGTCTTTCCCCACTGCTCTCCCAGCTGTATCACACAGAGTCGGCACAGCTTCAGCTCTGGGTCTGTTGTATATGCACAACATATTCTCAGCCTGTTTTTGAAACCTTTATGCTCTATCTCTTCTGTCCTCCTTTCAGCATTTTAAGTTCATGTCTGTCCCCTCTATGGACATTTTTACCTACTACTAACTATTGTAATCTTTCTCTTGCACATTTACACCTGAAAGACAACTCTGGACTACCCCATAAAGCTTCTACTCTGCCTCCTCCTTAAAATCTTCCCTCAAACCAAGACTTTCTGCACTGCACACAATGCCTGCTACAGCAGAGGCCACTACAGTATTAGTGTCCTCAGATGACAGTGGTAAAACTTTAAAACTGCTGGCAATACATCCAGATTGCTCATGCATCCTTGCACACAGCATCACACTGCTCCTGATCCTAACTCTCTTCACAGCATATCATGTCCTTCTTAAAAAGCACACATAGGCTGCTGACTTTGTCTTGTATATTTGCACTGACCTTCCTGAGATACCTGGGGAAAACTGTAAATAATAGATGCATTTCAAGAAAGTTAAAAGTGACCGCACAATAATCCTTAGGAAGGAAAGGTTCCACCACAGAGATGAGCCCCACATTCCAATCTACTCCTTTCCTTTTCACTGGCCTAGAAATTATAATTTTTTCTGAATCTTCTGCCAGAATGAACCAGATCTCTGAGGAGCAATTAAAATGCAGCACAGAAAGTCCTGCCTGGCAATCCCACTGCAGGAGTCCTTTATGGAAGAAATAAGACCAGGGTTGTGGGGACATGAAATTCTTATTTGCAACTTATATTATTCCCTGCATGTAAAGGTAAAAAATAAGTAACTCCTGTGCATGATCTCCTCCCTTAGTTCTGTCTTCCTCCATACAGCAGTCAGAAGCAGCTGCTGCTGCCTCTCCATGTCATGACAACAATTCCTCCTGCTTTTATTCAGTCAAAGGTGGTGAATACATAAATATTTTGTATACAAGGTAATTCTTGGGTTAGCAGGAAGGGATATTGGTCCAAATTGTCCTCCATTGTAATGGCACTCAGTTTTGATAGCTTTAAACACAGATGGTATTTATCTGTTCATTCTACAGGAAAAACACATCTGATGAGAACATAGCAGGATTTAATATTCTAATATAAATGCCATTTCTTACTGCTGTCAACCATAGCACTTGAATAAATATTATACCTCCTTCCTTCAAGAAATCACAGCAGGGTTATTTCTGGCAATTGAACCAGCTTCCAGGGAGATGCGCTCTGCTGGTGGTTTCTGCACGGTTTCGGTGCATGACCCCATTTTAAGATCTCTGGAATGGCTGTTTAGCGACTCAGAGGATCAGGTCAATTGGTTTAAACCCTGTGTCCCAAGGCTGAATTGGAGCGGCACTGACAGGCAGCATCAGCAGCAGTTACTGCTGCCACCTATGGGTAGGATCATTTTGGCTTTACTCCTCAGCGATCCTTTCTTCCTTACAAGTCATCTATACCTGTTCGCGTGCCTAAACAAGTGTATCACATACTCATCACTGATTTGTCCCCGAAAAAGAAAACAAAATAACAGAGGAAGGACTTCACCTATGCATCCCCCTGAAAAGAATCGGAGAAGGTTTTGAGCACTTTAAATTATTATCTGCTGTAGATAAGGAAAACAATGATATCTTTTTATTTTCTGCCTTCCGTGTTTTGGGTGCTGCCTTCACTTTAAAACCACCGGGGCATGCTCATCCCTGACATAACAGCACTGAAATAGCTCAAAACGCACCTTATCATTTGCATATTCATTTACAAGCTGTTATAGCCCTTTTCTTCGATTCAACGTGGAGAAGCATTCATGCCCTGGTGACTCTCATTCTTTTCCAGCTTGGGAGGTTTTTAGCTTTTTCCATTTAAAATTAGGAACAGTTTGGTGCATTCATCACCCCTGACACCTGTTAATCCCCCTGAACTCTGTATAATTACTCTGGTAAAATATTTGAAGCAAGTAACAATACTATCAATGCTATTTTGGATTGCACTTGTGGTACTTTTAGCTCATTAGTCTGTCTCTGACAGTGGCTAATCCCAGATGCTTGAGGTGCAAAGTGAAGAACCTCAATAGCAGAGAATTAATGCAAGGGCACAGGAACCAGTCCCTTGCTATCATATGGAATTGCATTGTAAAATCCCTTTCACAAGCAAACCACACTCACCTAAGAACTGATTTCAGTTTTTGATCCCTCCTGATTCCTGTGGAGAAGCCTTTCACAAGCTGTACTGTTGAACAAAAACCTTTTAATTTCCAATCTACATTTATTTACAGCCACTTTACACCAAATGTTCTTTCACCAGTTTTATGTTATTTCACATAAATGGTACCTCTTCTTCTTTTCTCTTTTTTTTGTGTTTTTACTCTTCCATTTTGCTTACAGATGGAAATAAGAACCCCTCTCAAGCTTTGTTTTGCTTAGTTAAACAAGCCAGTTTCTTTTTAATCACCTGCAATTGAAAGGATGCTTCGCTCCCCTTAATTATCCTGTTTGCACAAGGGTCTCAGTTTGAATACGGATTCATCTTTACTGTACTGAAGTGACCAGAATGGTATTTCATACTTGAAATTACATTATACTCAAGGGTCAATGAAACTTTCCGGGTGAATCACTGAAAATATCCTACTTGATACACCTTGGGGTTACATTTGCTTTCCTTGCAGCCATAGCACATTGGTGGGTCAACTAATACGTCCCAGAGCTCACTTTACCCTCCTTCAGTTTTCACTTAAAAGTACAGAAGATGTTGTAATTAGTCCTTATTTTGCACTTTGCATTACTTTGCCATTTCTGTTACCCTAGTTTTTAAGGTCATTCACCACTTCTTCTTTCTCTGCAGATTTCACTTTTACAACCAAGGGGGTTGTAAGTCCATAGATAAGTGAATGCTGTGTGCCTGCAGGGATGAAGTTTTCAGGACACAAAGCATCTGCTTCATTTATAGTCTTTAAGCAGGGTCTATTGGCTTTCAAGGGGTAATGGATAGATTAAAGCCAAGTATTAAGCAACTCAGAATCATGAAACAGCAGAAAGTTTTTTGTCCTGTCTTCTTCTGGCTTGCAACTGCACTGTTTATGCCTTTTCATGCAGAAATTAGTTCCCAATGCCCAGTTACTGAAGCAGATAACTCTGAAGCTACTGTAGCCTACTGAAGGTGCCTCCAGAACTCAGTGAATCTACCTGCTGGTTAGTACCACAACAATCTTCAACATGGAGAAAATGGTCAAAAATGGGATATGGAAGGCTTAGGTTGGAAGGGACCTTAAAGAGCATCTAGTTCCAGCCCCCCTGACATGGGCAGGAACATCTTCCATCAGACCAGGTTGCTCAAAGCTCCATCCAACGTGGCCTTGAGCACTTCCAAGGACGGAGCATCCACAGCTTCTCTGGGCAACCTGCCCCAGTGTTTCACCACCCTCTCAGTAAAGAATTTCTTACTAATATCTGATCTAAACCAACTCTCTTTCAAGTTTAAAGCCAGTCCCCCCTGTCCTGCCACTATATGCCCTTGTAATTAGAGTCTCCCCACCTTTCTTGTAGGCCCCTTTAAGGTACTGGAAGCTACTACAAGCTCTCCCTGGAGCCCTCTCTTCATCAGGGTGAACAAACCCAATTCTTTCAGCCTGTTCCGTAGCAGAGGTTCTCCAGCTCTTTGATTATGTTCATGACCCTGCTCTGGACTCACTCTGGCAGGTCCATGTCCTTCCTCTGTTGGAGACCCCTGACCTGGACATTCTACTCCAGGTGGGGTCCCACAAGAGCTGAATAGATGGAGAGAATCACCTCCCTCAACCTGGAGACATGACACTGGAAAAGGAAAAAAAGTGAAAATGTTGATTTCTGACACAAAGATAGAAAGTCATTTGCCCTAAGAGATCTCTGTAACTCGTGGCAGTGACTTTGCTTTCATTAGAGAAGATGAAAAGGGGCACTGTGTGATAGCCAGCATGTGTGGGTGCATTTGACCCTGAATGGGCTGGCTCTGATTGCAGTCGGAGCCTCCATCTGTACAGCACTTCTTGCACACATTATCTGCCACCATGTCCAGGCACAAAAAACAACTGCAAAATGCAAACTGGCAGATGATATAAAAGATACTTCAGCAGTCATAGTTTTTGCCTTTCAATTGCCAGAACAAGTGAAGGGCTTTGAAAGAGATCATTGAAGAAAGTATCAAAGAAAATACACTGCACCAGTTTCTGAATCATACATAGAATGAAAAGACAATTGCCTGCAGACTCACAAATGTCAGCAATTAGTGCCGTGCTACTGCCAGGCAGCATTCATGGAACAGCCAAGCAGATGCAGTGAACATTAGGCATATTTCTGCTTCTACTTACAATGAAAACAAACACGGCTGTGCGAGTCAGCCTGCTGATGCCCCTGACCATCAAGAGTGCAAGTGGTTTGAGAAATGCCTGTTCGAGCAGTCTGCAAGAATAATAGTATCTCTCTGATACACTGAAGTAATATTTATAGTTTGTTTTGTAAAAACACCAAGGGCTTCTACTGTTCTGCTTTATCACCACAGCTTCTGGAGGGAGGTGCTGCTGAAGACCTGCTGGCCTTGTGTACATGCAGTCTCCACTGCAGTGACATTGCCACGTGCCATGGTGGGTCACCTACCTCTGCGTTAATATAGATACACCTAAATGGTGCCATCTTCATACTGGTTTGCTGTAGTTATTGATTCTAGTAGGAAGAAGGAAAGGTCCCACGTGCTTTTTTCTGTGAATTTGTATCTAACAGAAAAAATATCAACTTGCTCTGAAATAAGTGCTGCCTGGAGAAAATGGCAGTGGGATGAACCGACTTCTTCTCCTACTAATTTCCTACAAATATTAAATAATGCATCTTTACAACAGCACTTAAGGAAAAAACCTTGTTTTCCTGTATTTCCCAGAAACCTGTATTTTTGGGAGAACCAAACACACAGCATACTCGACCTACTATAAGTGCTTAGGGCACCTGTTCAATGGTTAAGGCCCCAGACCCACCCAGCTGCCCAGTCCCGCGCATTACTTGGTTAATAATTTCAAGCCCCGAAATCTGTCCCACTGCAGAGCGACAAGTTTTGTCTGAAATTGTTTGTCTGGTTCAGTGGTTTAGGGGTGACAGTGGCAGTGCTGCACTGACGGTAGGACTGGATGATCTCAAAGGTCTCTTACAGCCTTGACGATCCTATGACCCCACGATTTAATGATTCCATGACCGGGGGAATGTCCGTCTCCACCGCATCGCGCCCGCACCGCCCTCGCAAGCACCGCCCCGCAAAAACGCGGCCCGCCCGCGCCGTTCTTCTCGCCGCTGCCACCGCGTGAGCTGTAGAATCAATCGTCGTCGCTGGCGGCGTCACCTGCCGTGTTTGGCTGCGTCCCGGAGGCGGAAGCGGGACGGCGCCTGTGGCGGAAGTGAGACGCCGGGGCGGCGTGTGCTCAGCGATGGCATCCCAGTAGTGGCGGCGGCAGCAGCGGCAGCGGTTTCCCTCCTTCCCCTCCCCCTTTCCGCCGTCGGGACCGGGTGGCGCGGCCATGGCCGGGGCCCAGGCGGCCGCGGCCGCGAGCGGCGGGGGGCGGGCGCTGCTGCTGCTGCTGTTGCGGCCGCGGCCGCGCGGCTCGGACGGGGCCTCAC
>VZRR01005754.1:470291-522896 GCA_013398015.1 Oreocharis arfaki
GGGGAAGGGGCGGCGGGAGCGGCGCGGGGAGCCGGCGGCACCGCGGGGAGCGGGGTGAGCCTCTGGGAATGGGGCGTCCTGAGAGCACAGAGAGTTCGGGCACTGGGGGTGGGGAAGGGTCTGGACCGCAGGTCCCATGCGGAGCAGCTGCGGGAGCTGGCGGTGTTTAGCCTGGAGGAAAGGAGGCTCAGGAGGATCTTATCGCTCTCTACAACTACTCCAAGGGAGGGGGTAGCAAAGGGCAGGTCGGCCTCTTCAAGACAACCAGCGCCAAGAGTAAGAGGACGTAGCCTCAAGCTGCGCCAGGGAAAGTTTAGGTTGGACATTAGGGAGAATTTCTTCACAGAAAAGGTGACTGGACTTTGGAATGGGCTGCCCAGGGCGGTGGTGGAGTCACTGTCCCCAGAGGTATTTAAGGAAAGACTCCACGTGGCACCTAGTGCCATGGTCTGGTTGACAAGGTGGTGCTCGGTCATAGGTTGGACTCGATGATCGCAAAGGTCTTTTCCAATCTAATTGATTCGCAGATTCTGCCTCTTGGCGATTCACCGCATGCCCCACCTCACGTTCATTCTGTCAAGGTGCTTTATACACCGCATATCCCAGTGGAAGCAACGCACTGTCTTAGATTGGCATTCAGTGTTGAAAGTATTTTCTGCAAAAACAGTAAATGGCAAATTATGAGTGATTACTTTTTTTCCTAAATGGCAAGTGATGAAGGTTCACTTCTTTAACAAAAAAGAGACAGAGTGTGTGGATTTAGCCCTCACAGCTTTGAAGTGCTCACAAGTCCCACCTGCTGAGGTGATTCCAGTAAAGGAACAGATGCAGGACCCTGTCACTTGGTGGGATTTTTCCCAGAACATTGTATTCTTGGAGAGCATCTCGTAAGGGCAGCAGTAGCGTAGTGTCCTGTTTTCCAGCTCTTGCACTCAGAACTTATTGGTCAAATGTCTTTTCATTTCCAAGCAAGCTGTGGTAATCTTAATACAAAGTATTTTGTCATAAGTGAAAAACATTCCAGGTAGTAAGGAAACTCCTGGAAAGCAAATGTGTTGTTAAAATCGTCTTTCTTAAGAAATAATTTTGGTTTTGTTTATCTTATTTTTTCCTTTTGTTTTCAGATGTGAGCATTTCTGTATCATCATCTTTACAAAGCAAAGAGAATGTTTCCTTACTGGGAAATAGGAGGCTTTATTTTGACACTCATGCGCTGGTATGCCTCTTGGAAGCAAATGGTAATTTGTTTGAAACAAGTAGCTACTTTTAATGTGTCTTTCATGAGTGGTTGTTTTAATTTACAAAGTTTGTTACTTCTCCTTGACATGCAGTGTTACACCTTGATTTTGATGGATTTTTTGGGGCTTATCTTTATACTAGGTAAGGATATACAAGGTTTTCTTCAGTTTCAAAAAGGAAACAGTGGGCTTATATAACTTTGGAATAATTTATTACCATATTAGTAGTTCAAAATGCTAAGAAAAAAATGAAATTTTAAGAACTGAGAGCAAAAAACTAGAGTTTTCAAGATAGTGGTTAAAAATGTATTAATTGGATTCCTTCATGTTTAATATATTGCACCTTGAATATGCACCAGTGTGTTGCAATTGGATGGAATACGGACGACTTTGTACAGTGCAGCTTTGAGGATAGAGCGTAGGATACTCTAAAATAGTATTATGCTAAAACATAGATAGGGGAATAGATTATTTTGCATTCAACGCTGAGGTGGGAGAGGTACCTTAAGGTGATGCTCAGTACAGCTGAAGTGACTTGTAACAGCTCTCCATTCCTAAAACGGAGAGGTCCTAGTCCCCTTCCCCTGCCAGGTGGTTTCTTTTTCCACGTGCCAGAAACTTCTCAGGAAACTCTCCAACTCTTCTGCTTGATTGGTATTCTCAGACACTAGTTTAATGAGCTGCTGGATCTGTGAGTGAGCAAAGGTCGGAGTGTCAGGAGAAGGGATAAGGGGAGAGGGAGCCTTTTGGTGGTAGTGAACTTGTATCAGCTCTGCTATTGAAAGTGACTTGCTCTCAGTTGTGCTCACTGATGCTGAACTGCTGGTTAGTTTGACATAATCACGATTTTGCAAGTGTTTCTTCTCATAATGATTAACTCATGTTCGTGACATTTTTACTCCTACATTTTGAGGGTGGAAAAGATGAAGGTATTTTTAGGGACAGTGTTTTACTATAGTTTCCAATATATTCAGTTTTAAAAGTTTCTGATAGGCACTCAGAAGCTGGCAGACCTAAAATCAGGGCAGTTGGCTTTGGTTTTAGTTGTTGAGTTTTGTACATTTTCAGTGGCACTGAAGTTTAAAGTATAATGAAATAAGTATCTGCTTTTCAGTGTCAGAATTCTTGCTTGCTCATGGAGGTAACCAAATGTGGGAGGTGACATTCCACAATAACTCTAGAAAACTTCCTGTTTATCCTGCTAATAGTGTGATAGTGCTGTACTGCAGAAGCAGTCATCCTATGTCACAGACATAGTTTTGGAGTGGGGAAACTTGCAGGTACTGACTGTGTTCTTCTGTTAGTGCTAGATCAAGAGGTCTATGTTTTATTATCTTTCGTAACTGATATTTGTTGTAACTTGGTGCTGAGTATCAGCAAGTGGCATTTCTGTAAACTGTCCAGATTTGGATCTCTCTCTGAATGTCTCATTTTGTTTCACTTAGGGTTCACCACTCAGCAGTCGGAGGTCATTGTATCTGCATTAGTGAAAATCATGAACACCAACCTGGATATGGTTTACAAGGACATGGTCACCAAAGTACAGCAGGTTAGATCAGAGGCAGTGGTGGGGTTAAAGTAAATTAAAGCCTTGTATGCCTGCTAATGAAATATGTGTTGCTATTTATTACTGTTAGACGCTGCATTTTAAGAGTTTGAAGGTGGAGAGCAGACACTCCTGTGGATCTATTGACTGGTTCGTTTTGTCTTGAGTTTATCAAATTGTTACCAAAGTGTTGTGATTGGACCTTGAGACTTTAATACTGTGTGTTGGTATGCAAACCACAAGTAGTTTTTTAGTTTCATCCTTATGGTAACATGACACAGAGTTACTGAGAAGGCTTAGACAGGCATAAGAGATATTCAGTGCATGGATTTGAATTTCTACATGTATTCTTTTGTAGACTTGTAACAAGGAAGTGCAGATCCCCTCCGTTATATTTACCACCCTGTTACGTGGTACTTTTAAAATTTATTTCTATGTCTCGCAGTGACATTTATGTTGTATTAGAATTGAGCTGAAGTGCAGCCTCTGGGGCTGCTCTGTGAGCCTGGGGTTCAAAGCCCCAGGTCACTTTCTGAACACAAGTTGTAACTTGTTTCATAGTAACCAGGCTGCTGTCTAGAGACATGAGAAACCAGCAGCGGCTGACTTTGTAGTGTAACAGTCTTGGCAGAAGGGTATCTTATTTAAAAGTAGGATACTGCAAAAGTGGGTTTTGTGCCACTTTCCATCTAGGGAGGTTTCAGGCCATCCTTACTAGCTTTTAGATTGTAGGCAAACCAGATGTGGGAATCCTACCTCCTCTTGTGCTGAATTTGTTCCACAGTCACTCAGAGAATGCCATATTAAAGGGTCCTTTTCTCCCATGGTTAGTTGTATTTTACAATAAGCAGTCTCAGCCTCCTTCTGTGCCTAGCTTTTTTGAATGAAAGTTGTTTTGTGTTGAATTTAAGGTTGCTACTGATAGTAGATGTTTTCTCAGACTGTTAGATTTGACCCTCAGGTGAATTTCTGCCATTAAGATGCAATGTGTAGGTTTGCGTGGCAGCTCAGGAAGTGTGTGTGCCATCAACACTGGGCCACACGATAAATCTGTACTTCCTTATAGTCTTTGATTGCCCAAGGGCTTCTGCAGAAAGAGAACAAAGAAGTGGGAGGAAGTTTTGGAATGTTGTGGATGAGCTATTATCAAAGTATTACCTTGGTTAGCTAAAACCTTAGGGTAAAACAGATATACATGTGTGTGTATGTATAGACATGAAGAAGAGAAAGAATGTGGAAGATTCTGGTCTCTGCTGCGTCCACTGAGGAGCAGAGAGAACAAGAGCAATCTGGTGACATTGCAGAGTAAGAAAAGAGGTGTCTGTGCAGTACTCTTCCTGTAGACTTTTTGTGATGTGTCTGGAGCACTGACCCATTTATTTCAGTCTTGCGGTCAGGTTGCCTGGAGAGGCATCTTTAGATGCTACTTAGAAATAAAACGGTAGAATGCAGGGTAGAATAGCATTTTGTGACAAAACTGAAGTTAGAGTGCTGTGTCAGGTTTGTAGGGGTCTTAGTCCAGAACCAAAAGCAAGGGACTACTTATTAGAGGAGGATCTTTAGTAGACAAAGCAGTTCCTCTTTGCATGTGTGGGTAGTGTAGGATCTAGAACAATGTCTACAGACCTTTCCATCCTTAAAAGTTGCAGAGAATTCTTGTTTGTCTTCTGTCAGGTCAATGTAATGGACTTAGAAGAGCAATTCAAAGCATCGCTGCGTGAGTCTGAGTAGTGAGGCAGAGTAGCTTCCTTGCCGGGAGAGGCAAAAAAGGAGGTAATTACAGAACAGTATGGCTGTGCTGAGGAATTTTGGATTGAAGGCCAGCTTTCCTCATTTGGCTCGGAGACAGCTCTCCCTAATGCCTTTGCTACTTTAAGAATTTGATGACTTGGAAGCAAATGTTTCCTAGGCTAGTAATTGAATTATTCTGATCTGTGTTAGCACTGCCAATTTTGTCAGACATTACCAACGTTTGAGCCTAACTTGCTTATTTTGTCACTGTCACTCTATCTTTCTTTCTGAAACTTGGATAATCAATCTGAAATTGCTGAATTAAAAATTTCGGAGTACCGAAATAGTCTTTCATATCTGTAGGCACAGATGAGAAGAAGCATTACAGTTGTGATATGTTCTGAGATTCTTCTTCCTTCTTTTAAAGGAAATTGCTCTTCAGCAAGTAATGTCCCATATTGGTGGTGTGAAAAAGGACATGATTATTTTGGAAAAAAGTGAATTTTCAGCACTTCGTTCAGAAAATGAGGTAAAAATCCCTGTCTTGGAAAGTGCTACTCTTGAACTTGCTTTTATTTTTTTTTTCCTAATGATGTAGAAAAGCATCTTGTACCCAAGGAGATGACTGGGGCTGGGATGGTTTGGCACCTTCATTAATGACCTTGTTGATGGAGTAGAGCAGAGGGCACCTTCAGCAAGTCTGCAGATGATCCAAAGCTGGGAGCAGCAGCTGATACACCAGGCAGCTGTGGTGCTGTTCATGGGGACATCAGTAAGCTGGGAAAATGGGATGACAGCAATCACATGAAGCTGAACAAATGGAAATGCCCAGTCCTGCCCCTGGCAATACCCTCAGGCACCAGGACAGGCTGGGGGTGACCAAATGGAAAGCAGCTTGGCAGGAAAGGCCTGGTGGACACCAGGTTGACCATAAGCCAGTGATGAGCCCTTGTGGCAAAAGAGGCCAGGGGCCTCCTGGGCTGTGTTAGGAGGGCTGCCAGTGGGACACTGCTAATTTCTGTCTTATGCTGTTGTTTGGAAGGGCACAGTACTGAGTAAACATGCATGTGTATTCATCTGTATGCATAGCAAGGACATAGAATGGTGCTTGGTTTGCCTGCCTTTTCGTAGAATGGATTATAGTCACTGTTAGTGATCATGCAAATTCAGTAGATTTCTAGATTGTGTGGTTTTATATACAGTAATAAAGTCTACAATTTTTTTCGTACTCTTACAGAAAATAAAACTTGAACTCCAGCAGATAAAGAAGCAAGTCATGGTAAGATACCATACCAGTATAATTAAGAATTAACACCTGTCTAATTAGCTGGAAAAAATAAGAAGTGTTACTTTCAGAATTTTATTTTCTAAGCTGTGCTTAATTGTTATGATACATGTGATACTGAAATTGATGTTGACAGTACACTGTGGGCTGCAGCAAAAGCACTTTCATGCATACTTCATTTATGGGGACAGGAAACTGTGACTAGTACAAGAGGTGAACCAAAATATAACTGAAGATATTTTTACTTATATGTCCTTAATTCAGGTTCAGAAAGTAAATGCCATGTCACAGTTAAGGCCGAGAAAAGTTCTGCATTTAGGGCTGCCTGTGCATTAAAGAGGCAGCATACATTTAAAATGTACAGTACTTATTGATTGTGGAGGTTCGATTGTTTGATTTGGTGATTTTTTTGTTTCTTTATTCTCTGAAGACTTACCTGTTACCTGTCCAGAATTTAAAACAGTCTTTAAATGGGTTTTCAAGGCGACCAAGTTTGGGACTATTATGTTTGGTCCTATTTGTTTGGGAGCAAATGACCGTTGCAAGAAAACAGACTCCATGTAGAAAGCTTACTCTATTTTAAAATACATTCAGCATCTAATGTTTGACTTGTAACTTCTTTAATGGCTTTAGATGCATATAAATGAGTTAGTGTAATCCACTGGTAGAGCATAAAGGATCTGAGTCATCCATTCTTAAAAGCTAGATGTCTTTATATTTTACTTTTAACTGTAAATTTAATTCTCACAAGGGCAAGTTGTTCTATGCTTGCTCATACAAAAAGACAAAATGCAAAACTTCAAGGAAAAATATTTCTATTTTTTGATTTATTAACCTGTAATGTATTCTGTTACAATAACAACTAATGATAAACCAATTAAAGTTCAAAATTCAGACATAGAAATTGAGTCTAATTATTGTTAATGCTAACCTGATGAGTTGGCATTGGCCTACTTGAGAAATGCTTATTTGATTCTAGCAGTAGAATCTCCCAGAACATCAGCAATCTTTTGCTTCTCCCACATATTCCTCTGATCAGCAGTTTGCCGCATGACAAACTGTCAGCTGGCTGGAATTCCTGCCAGGAGGTTGCATTAAAATGGCGGCTGTCACCAGGAAAAGCAGGACTCACTTACAGCTATTGATAAAGTCAAATGCAAGTGTATAACTTAGTGGTAGTTTTAAAAAGTTAGGTGTTTAAAAATTTAGTAAATCTTTGCTGACTTTTAAAATGGCTGTAGCTTTTTCTGAAAACCCCAGATGTAATCTTTAGAAACAGATTTTCTTTTACATTGGAAGGTGAGAAACTGCTTTGGAAGTTATTTTGAGCATCAAGCTTGCTTTGTGGAAGAAATCCAACTTGCAGGTGTAGCCAGGCATGTGTTTCTAGATATTAGAGAGAGTTACAGGGTATATGAAACATTCTCTGCATTTGTAGAAGGATGTGATCTCAGTTAAGTGCTGTTCTCAGGGTTAAAAGTAATTTTTAGTTTTTGATTTTGAGATCCAATTCATACTATAGAACATCATATTTCCCAGGTGAAGAATAGAAATACTTTATACTTCTGAAAATTACATACGTTAATTGGAGAGAAGCTCGATTCATGAGATATATAAATAGAGATACAATATATTTGTCTAATTCTTTCTGCTTATGATTAAACAGAAAATCTTGTTTGCTGCTTTATCCATTTTTTCCATTAGGATGAAATTACCAAAGTTCGTGCAGACAACAAGTTAAACCTAAACCTAGAGAAGAGCAGAGTAAAAGAACTGGTAAGTTTTGGTTGCTTTCTTCTAGAAACATCTCAACACTGAGTAATCTCCAAATTTGGGTAAGAGCATCTTGCCCAAAGAGCATTTTCATACTAACCTATTGTATCACTCAGCTTCAAGATGGTATTAACCCAAGTTACTCATCCTTATGCTGGTATATGCAAGGTGCCATGTTTGGGTCTATATGTCTTCCCTATTTTGATCTTATTCTAATATCAGGACTAACACATTATACTAAAATATATTAGATATTTAATCTAATATGCTGACTAGCTGTCTAGAGGATTTTCTATTTTATTAGTATATCTCTTTCTCTATTTTCACACTTCATAAAGTTTACACATTTTGTTGAATCATCATTGAAAATGTTTCATTTCCCTGTGTCTAGTTTGTCAGGAAATACCTATTGTGGAACTAGTTCTAGTTTTAATTGTAAGTTATCCTGGTTCATATTGGTCTTGCGCTTTGAAATACCTGGCTGATGTGAATTAATGTAATCTTTAATTAGGGTAATGTAGATGTAAAATTAGAAGATTAACAAGTTTTTGCATTATACATAGCACTCTAAATAGAGTTCTGTTCCCTTAGATTTTTTTTTCAGTAGCTTTCAGGATCTCAGTGAAATGGCATCTTCTAAATTGAGGGATCTTTTATGACTTAGAAATGACTTTTTCTAAATTATTATTATTTCTTACTGAGTCCTTTTTCCCAGGTGTGTCATAAAGACATAATATTTATCTTCAATCCAGGCAATAAGAACTGTTCATGTAGGTATCATTTATCTTCTGTGTGTGCCCCTAGAAGTTTTTCACAGTGATTAATTTAGGTAACAGCTGTGTTGGTGATTCAGTATAATGACTAACAGCCTGTTAGCCTGTGGTAGATGCTTGAATAAAGTACAATTTGAGCAGGTAGACTTCTTGTTTAAAGGTTTATACGTCAAGCTAATGTTTTAAAAAACATCAAATGAAATGTAGTCATTGTATATATCATAAGCTTTTCAATTTTTTCAATACTTCAAGCCTACAAAACCTGTATGAAACCACTGCAGCAGTGATAAATTAGGCAGCAATGTTTTCTTGTATATTCATGTAGGATTGTGGAATCTTGGCTTTTGTCTATTGTGCAGAGCACAACTTTATTTTGCCTCCCAGGAAAGGCAAACTGTGCTTGTCCACTTTCTCTTTAAAAAGTTGACCAACTTTGTAGTCTGTTGTGCAACTATAATTTCATAGTTTCTATGGAAACTGCTCTTCTTTTTTTTCCCTCCCCCCACCCCACCATTTAATTGCCAGCTCTGCAATGCGTGAACAGGAAAGGAAAAAGGCAGCTGAATGGGGAGCAGGTTGTAGCACATATGCTGAGTTGGGGCAAAGACATAATCCAGTATTTTCCATAGGCACAGCATCATTGTTATATTTACTTCAATTATAATGTGACTGAGGACTGAATATCTAGCTTTCTGAGAATAAAACTCAGGATAATTGAAGGTTATTGTGCATTCTTACTAAGTTACTTTTGAGAAGAGAAATGACCAAAGTTTTAATTGTTTTAACTTGAAGTTAAGTAAACAGTAAGTAAACAGTAAACTGAAGTTAACAGTAAGTAAAACGTTCTTATCCTTCGTTTTCATGTGGAATAAGTGCTGGAAGAGAATTTCGTAGTTTGTCTACACTGATGTTGGCAGTCTCATGTTTCAAACTCCAAATGCTTTATCGTTTTTTTTTTATAGTTTATTATTTTATCATTTCTTCTGCTTTATTTGTCAGAGAATCCTATATTGCTTAGTGCACATCTCTTTATGCTGTGATTTATATCTTCAGCATACAGATGTGATTCAACTTGAAATACAGTACAAAAGTTGGTATATATTCATGTCTTCATGCATCACAGTGCCTCCAAGTTTGCTGTTAAAAAACTCAAGATGTATCCGACAAAACTGAATTTTTTCTGCACTGTGAAAAAGTGGACTTAAGGGGAAATCTCCCTGTTGAATTTCAGAGGGGGAGGTTTAGTTTTGTCATTCCTTCTTTTTTTTTAGATGCACTGTTTATGTTGTTGTTACAGACGTGGTGATGGCTTGCAGTAAAAGGCCAATTTCACTGTCTTAAACCTAAGATTAAAATCCTTGAGTCTGACCTAGAGAGTTCTAGGCATAAACCAAAACTTTAAGAAACATCCAGAAGAAAGCTTGTAGAATATAAATCATTCAGAAGATGTGTATTTGGCTAACTGCATCTATTTGAAGTAAAACAGACAAACTATTTCAGTCCATAAAATTATTTTAATTCTTATGGTTCTTTTGATACTGATCAATTCATCAATATGAGGTCCAGTTCTTGCATTTCTACACAAACATAATTTTGATTAGATTATTTTATAAATATTCTGACATCTTGACACTTTCAAAAATGAAGATTTATATAAAATGTCTGAATTTCTTTTTTTATCCCTCTCTTCATTTTGCAGAATCTAGAGACCCTTTCATTAATTGTAGACATGCTGTTATTTGTTTTTATGTAGTTTTCTACATTTGTAGCAGCCTGCTGCCTTTTAACTTCAACTTGAGGTCAGTCAAAAGTCCAAACAGAGCTCTGGATCTTTAGGGAGTGGTTTTCAGGGCTGAGGCATTTATGTAGATTAATCTGATTTTAATGTTAAAATGAAATAAGCTTCCAGAGTGAAGGAAAAATAAGGTGACTTTCCACATGGGAATGTCAATAGATAAGGTTATTGCTGTTTAACTCAGGATTCTGAGACGGGTGCCTGATGACCTTAGGACTCTTCGCTGGAGACTGGTGCTTTATCAGTTGTTTATGAATAATTTAATTGCTCCAGTAGTGGGGCAGGAACCATTCTAGGTGTCAAGGTAAATCAAGCCTGTTCATGAGTCAGAAAGGTAACCTGCTTTAAAGGCATGCTTCCTTATTTTGGATTTAACTTTTATCTGAACCCAAATAGCCATAACTTAAAAATAAGCCACAACTTCTGGTGATCCACAAACAAAAGGCTTCATGTGTGATACAAATGTTCTGGTCTTAACAAATATACCATGAAATGACAGAGGTCAGAACAATTCAAATTGTGAGTGCATACAGTGCTGGCTAAACATTTCGTTGATAGCTGAGTTTGATGTGATTTAAAAGTGTTCTCCCCTTCCTGAAGGCAGGAGATGGTACAGTCTTGGTTGTGCTTGTATGCTCAATGGGTTAGTCAGCTGTTCCAGAGTTACTGTTTAGAGTCATAGGTCCTTGTTTTTCAGAAATGCAAATCTGCCAGTTTTTCTTCCAGCTGCTTACTAATATATACAGTTTTTGTGGAAGATGAGTCTGAAGAACTTGTTGCACTTCACATTTCTGAAGTGTGCTTTTTAAAAGGACAGCAGGTACCCTACAATGCTGTCTGCCAAGTGCTGCCAGACAATAATCTTGTCCAGATTATGTGTTCTACATAATTTGGAAACAAAGAAGCGTGCTTTTAAGTGGAAAAAAAAAAAAAGGAAAAAAAGTTTAAGGACAGTATCATGTTTAACTTTTTTTTTCCCCTTCTAGTATTCACTTAATGAAAGAAAACTACTTGAAATGAGGACAGAAATAGTGGAATTGGTAAGAACTTTGTAGCTGATTACTACACAGCAAATCTTTTTATACTTGTGTTATTCTGGTATCCTTTTTGAACTTGGTGATGTCCTTTTGCACTTCAACTTAGGTGTCTACAGAATAAAAAGGCTTTCATATATATTATTAGACCCTCTGCATGTATATATAAGCTGTTCAGTAGTCACTTTATTTGGAAACCTCATACATGTAGTATTTCCTGTAGATGAAATTCCACTCATAATGTGAAATTAATTCCTTCTGCCACGTTCAAAGAGAAACTCATTGCTACACTGATTTGCCTTCATTTTAGAGGAGGTTTTTACCAAGCACTACTACTTCTGTTTGTTTTCTTTCTGTAGTTTAGCAAATTATCCCTAGGAAGTCGTCTAGCAGTAAATCATTAACTGATTCACAATGCTGATTTGAAACTATCAGCAACTCAGCAGCTGTTGTTCTCAGTTTACAAGTTGGATTTTTCAGTCTCTTCTGAGTACTAATTCTATCCCATATTTTTTTAGCAGAAGTCCTGTCTTCTGTCATAATCAAATTCTGAATTTGTAGCTGGTTTTGTGCTAAAATTCATTGCAAGACAAAGACATGCTTTTCTACAACAGAAGACCAATTCTCAGTTTTTTAATGATCCATAAATCTCTCTGCTCCAGTATGATTTTGTCATGAGAGGCTCTTACGCTTCTCAACAGCTCTTAAAATTGAGCAGTGACTTTAGTCAGTGGGCTGAATGACAGGTTGAAGTTAATGTTTATGTTGTTAGATTGAGATAAGAAGGCATCCAGTTCTGCCAGTTTCTACATTCCCTGTTAAGGAACATGTAATCACATAAATTTCCTGAGTTCACCAAATTATTCAATTCCTTGGATATGATCAGCTAAGAAGGAACTTGTTCTCTTTGAATAAGGTCTATATTAGCTCAGTTGGTTAGAGCATGATGCTAATAACACCAAGGTTGTGGACTCCATCCCTATACAGGCCATTCACTTCGGAGTTGGACTTATCCTTGTGGATCCCTTCCAACTCAGAATATTCTGTAACTTCTGTAAGAACGCAGATTAACATGCATTTAAGGAGAAAGCAAAAATATGACTTGAAAGGATGGGTTAAATTTCTAAGTAAACTGGGAAGTGTTCAGATTGCATCATTTTGTTGCTTTGTTTTTTAGCATGCACAACAAGACCGGGCTCTGACCCAAACAGACAGAAAAATAGATACAGAAGTTGCGGATCTGAAAACAATGCTCGAATCGCACAAACTTGATAATATTAAATACTTAGCAGGTAAGGAATCTGGTGGTTGTCTCTGATGGTGAAACTGCCAAACATTGTTAAATGTTTGGCAAACTCTCAATTGACTGTATTCATAAAGGCCCTGATTAATAAAAGAAAAAAAAACCAAAACAAACTTGAAATAGTCTTAGGCAAAATTAGCAGCCTTATTTCTGTACTTAACCCAGAAGAAGTTTCCTGTGATTCACAACTTTATTTTGCATGGGCTTATTTCAGGTTTTTGCCCTTCTTTATACCGTCAATAATAATATGTGTGAGAAATCTAAAAGACTGCCTGTTAACAAGGACCAAAAAGTTCTTCTGTGCCTCACTTAATTTATGTAAGCAGCCTGCTGCGTGCCTTACTAGGATTTCTTCATCCATCTAAGGGACATCTCTGTGCAAGAAGGAACATTTCAGCTTTTCTGACTGTTCAAGGCTGCATGTTCTTAAAACTTCCATATTTACAGAAGTGCTTGGAGAAAATATTATGTATGTGTGCCTACATTATTGCCCTAGGTAGCTTTACTATTTTGGCATTTTACTACTGAGTGTGCAGTACTATTAAATGAGGTTTGCAGTAGAAAATTATTCTTCTGATTTAGATTTTCTGATTATTTTTTCACAGTGGGTTTTGTCAAAAGTACAATCACATAAGCCTATTCATAGCACTGTATTTCAGACATATCCTTTAGAGACAACCAGTAAAATGGAAAATAAAAGGTGCTTTATTAAAATGTGAGGAAATTCTTTTCCCTACCATTCCTACTCAAAAACAAGTTGAACTCTACATGGAAGAAAAAAATAATTAAAAATCATTTGCATTGTGTTTGAAGTGCTGCTGTTGCAAACAAAGGCAAAAATATTTTGTGTATGTATCTTGACATAAAAATTTGTTTTCATTTAAGTAGAAATTTTAAAATTTGAAAACTGTTGAGCCTTTTTTAAATGGCTTCCATTTATTTGTTTGCTAAATACTTGACTGTGATTTATTAATCCTGTTATTTATTTCGTCGTTTTACATCTGTAACTTGCTATATTGATCTTTTTGGTATGGTAAGCAAGTAAGGGTTTCTTTCAGCCTTTTGACAGTTTTCCACCATTCTCCTTTTTTTTTTTTTTCTCTCCTTCTTATTTGTCATTTATATACTCTTCCTACCTTGAAATGGTTTGTTGTTAATGAAAAAATTTAATTTCTCACATGGGGGTGGGGTGGTCATTGAACTTTTAGTATTGTAGTAAGAGGTGTACCTAGCTTTCTGAAGAGATGTTTTGAGAGCTATTGATTTAATGTTATGTAATGTCAATATTAATGCCATTTTCCTCCCCATCTTTATTTTCTTTCAGGTTCAGTATTTACATGCCTTACTGTAGCACTGGGATTTTATCGTTTATGGATATAACAAAACACGAATTTAAAGGGACTTCCTCATCTGAGTTTCTGAAAAGAAGAAGTTTTTAATCATTGCCTGGATTTTAGCCCAATCTTGGCTGTTGTATTTATTATTTTATAAAGCAGACTGTGTTGAGAATGTAACCAAAGACGTGCCTAGAAACAAACTGTGCACATGCCTTGCATAGGTTGAACCTTACCTCTGACAGAAGCACTTCTGCCGTTTCCCTCTGTTCTGAGCTGCAGGGCACCTGCTGCTGCCAAGTGTCCTGTATAGGCAAAGACTGGCATTCCTGCCAATCGAGTGGGCCCGCATGCTGTAGAGAAAAGCGATGGAATTATGTTGCATTGCCTGCTCAGACACGCTGGCCAGACTCAGTTGCATGTATTGGACTGAAATATTGATGATTAGTGTAAAACTGAAGCTACGCATTCTGTGGCTTGGAGGCACTCTTGTATAAGTGGAGTTTATGCTAACTGAATCATGCTTACTTCCCTCCCTCTAACACTTGTGAGTACAGTTACTATGATCAAATATTTGTTTGGCTATTTTTGTAACATAGCTATCAGCTTGTTTTCCAGATGGCTGCCCAATCAGTTGTGTTCATGAACAAGTTCTGTGTAAAGATAGCAGTGTTTGCTGCTAGTTTTGTTTGTAATGTATTTGTAGAGATTTTTGTGACTAACTTGCCTTTGGTACACATAAGTATCTGATACTCATTCCATATGCTAATTGCTAGCCTTACCACTGTAACTGGAAGTTTGAAATGCAGTAACATACACTAGTTGTGTTCATTTGTAGTTAGGTGATACAAACTGTCTCAGGTGCTGCCTTCTTGATGCTTCTAGGAAGGAAAGAGATTTTAAATGGTGGTTATGAAGCAGTCTCTCAGGCAAGAGAACTGCAGTACCAGCAGTCTTCTGGGGGTTTTATTGTTTAATTTTTAAAAAAATCACCTTGATACTTCAAATGTGGAGCTCTAATAGTGATTATAATAACTGAAGCAGTAGTGGACACCTCTAAAAATGTTTAATCCAGTTCTGAACACACTCACTTGAATCAGTAAATGCCACTGAAAGCAGTGAAGAAAGATGTCCAGAGTATCCAGGTATCTGTCATTCTTCCACTGATGAAATGATTGCTTCAGCAGCAGAGCTGCCATCTGTATTCCTTCAGTTAAGGGAAATTTCCCTTTCCTGCTTGCTCTTAGGAGGGGAGCTCAGTTTATGCACTGGTGATAAATGCTGTTAGAGCACAATAATGGCTTTGCTTAATGAAAGTCAAGATTTTTGGCTACTTTGTGCCTGTACTGTAATAACCTTTTTAACATTTTTGTGATTGGAAGTGCCAACTTGGATCATGTGCAAGTGCAGAGGAAGAGATGGATGCTTGTAACAATACTATACTGGTCTGAAATAAAGAATTTTGAATATTTCATAGAATATGATGAGTTTTCATTTTAAAAGCAACTTTTTGATTCGAAAATGGTCTCTTTGGTTGAAGGCAAGTCACTGCTCATAGCAAGTCTTTTAAGCTAGGAATTCACAAAGTCAACAGCCCTTCCAAGACACTGAAGAGGAATAACATAAGGAAAGTTATTGTTGTAGACTAACTTAACAGCCCCTCTAAATTAATGAATTTATACTCAAGAATTCCACTCTTTTGTTTAAAAATTATTTTCTATGCTAAGTTACAGGATTTGGCACCTTCTCAAATTGCACAAGCAATAGTTCAGTTTTTAGAATGACTTTGCTATTGGTCTTATCTTCCCAAGGCAGATTGTTCTATATATGTCCATGCAATCAGTACATGTTGGTCTGCAGGCTTGCGCATCTGACAAATAGTTGCTAAAATAACTATTTAAGACTAATTTTAAATATAGGGTCTATCCTGCTAAAAACAGATACTGTGCAAATGAATTTCTATTTAGGGCAGGTGGAAGGAGGACGTGAAAGATTATAGAGCACCAGCATCTTGGAATTACCGAAGTGTCAGCAAACCAGTACTTCTTGGTGAGTGTTTAAGCAAGGAAGAAAGTTAATGTGTCATTCAGGAAAAATACACTATAAATAAAACATAATAATAATCTCCTAGCCCATAAAGTCTTCAAGTTTTGTGTGAAAGCTTTTTACTCCCAGTCTGTGTGCATAGACACAAAATCTCCTTATTTCCTCTTGTCTTTCTCACACTGTCTCATCATATATACCACATGTACTTATTGGCATTCCGAAAGTTACAAAAATCCCTCCATGTATTTCCAAACACAAATTTGACAGATTTAAACTCAAGGAATGAGTATTTTGATGCAGGTGAGAATATGTTATAGAATCACAGAATGGTTTGGGTTGGAAGAGACCATAAAGATCATGTAATTCCAGCCCCCCTGCCATGGACAGGGACACCTTTCATAGACCGGGTTGAGCCTGGCCTTGAACACTGCCCGGGATGGGCACAGCTTCTCTGGGCAATCTGTTCTGGTGCCTCACCACCCTCACAGTAAAGAACTTCTTACTAATACCGAATCTAAACTGACCCTTTTTGAGTTTGAAGCCATCACCCTTTGTCCTTTCACTACATGCCTTTGTAAAAAGTCCCTCTCCAACTTTCATGTAGGCCCCCTTCAGGTACTGTAAGGTGCTATAAGGTCTTCCCAGAGCTTTCCCTTCTCCAGGCTGAACAGGCCCATTTCTCAGCCTGTCTTCATAGGAGGGGTGCTCCAGATCTCCGAGCGTCTTCATGGCCTCTGGGGTTGCTTGAGCAGGCCTATGTCCATCTTATTTTGGGATCTCAGAGCTGGATGCAGCACTGCAGGTGGGGTCTCACCAGAGCAGAGCAGAGGGGCAGAATCCCCTCCCTCGCCCTGCTGGCCACAGTGCTTTTGATACAGCCCAGCATAAAATTGGCTTTCTGGTCTGCAAATGCACATCTCTTGAATGTTGAGTGTCAAATGATTACTAAAATCATAAATAAGAACTCTAAGTGGGCAATTCTCCAAATTTGCTTCTGTAAGACTGTTATCATGCTGTATATTGTTTCTAATTGGAATCAGGAGCAATTCTAAGTGTACAGAGCTGCTTTTCTGACTTTCATTGTTAATTTGCAGAGCTTTGTTGAAAGATACAAGTGAAAAATAAACAAGATTGTTATACCATGAAGCCACTTCAGCTGCGAAAATCTGAAGTAGCTCCCCAGTGATTCAGAAATCACAGAATATTTGCAGTTGCAAGGGACCCACAAAGATCATCAAGTCTAACTCTTAGGTGAATGGTCTGGATGGGGATCAAATCCAAAACCTGGGCATTACTAGCAGCATGCTCTGATCTAATCTCATGTATCTGCTCATTTCCTGCATGGCATAAAAAGAAATAAAAAAGGAATAAAATAAAATTTAAAAATCCAGAAATGTTAGATCTCTCAGGCTCTCTCTCTCTAAGTCAATTTGCAATTTGAAGCTGAGGTCTAGGCCTCATTTGCTTTCAAGAGAATTCCTTTTCTATTGTGAGCATTTAAGAGTAAGAGTCTGTCTATACTAACACTAGTTGTGCGTTTTTCCTGGGAATTTCCTTATTTACATAGCAAAGACGGGATGTTCTTTAAGATTTTCTCTCCAGAGAAGAAAATTGAAAATCATTCCATTTGCTGGAAAACCTAAGTTGCACCAAAACTTCTTTGTGTTCTGCAGAACAAACTGAGATCCAGAGTTCTTACAAAACTGTATTTACTTGGGATATGTTAGTGGGAGTATCCTGCGTTTGTCTATTTTGCTTTCCTTCTTGTTTTCAGTAAAGATCCGTAAGGGAGCAGTCTCCCTTTCACTGGTATGTATTAGACAAATTGTTTGCTTCAAGTATTTTATTGCTATTAAATCCCATGCAGTCTAGCCCGTTTTCTATTGGAAGTGTTGCTTGCATCATCCATTTCCCAGAATGTTGTAGAGTTGTACTTGAAACCACAAGCTGACAAATGGAAACATATTCTTAATGTAGATACGAAATCTGCTTCAATTTTACTAACCACAAATGTTTTCGTTTACTAGAATAACACTTCTCCTAGTTGTGAATGTTCACTTAAATGACCTTTCCAAAAATGGTGAAATCCTAGCTCCAAGCAGCTATTAAAAGTACCTTCAAGATGTTTTGAGTCATACTGCTTTAGTGGACTTTTCTCTTCTTACTCTTGTTACCATCTGCACACCTTTCCTGCACAGGAAAACTGGTGAGGTTTTTCATGTGGTTTGGTTTTTTTGGGTTTTTTAATCAGCAAAGTTAGGTAAATTCCTGTAACTAGTTCTCTTGAACTACTGCAAGATGTGAACAACACTTAGTTTCGCATCTCCTCATTGAGTTTTTAGGAATCAGGTAAACTACCTTTATCATGATTTCTAAAAATTATTAAAATTCTGAAGGACAATTTACTATTTCACAAAACTGCTATTTAAATTCTCTTTTCAAAGAGTAAGTATACAGCAAAATTAATTTTTATTGGTTTAATATATTTGAAAATTATTTGTTAGTTTGATGATGCTTTCTTTTTATTGTTTTTCCTTCATTTTTATGGATCTAGAATTTAAAGGTTTTTTGTTGTTGGGTGTTGTTTTCTTTTTTTTTTTTTTTTTTTTTAGAATAAAGAGTTCTGTATAAGCAATACATTTCCTTTAGTCTCTAAATAGAAAGTTCATTTACAATCAAATAAGTGCCTGGAGTTTTGGGGGTCACTTTAATCAGAAACAAATGCATATACCCTTGGAGATAGATGGCCTGCTGTGTCTTTGTTAGGAAAGCTTCCTTTGGCTTAAAACATATTTTTTACCCTATTGCCAAACATTTTAAAGCAGTAGTGTTGATTCTTTATTTTACACTAAAGTTCTACGTCAGAGCAGTCCCCCCTTATCCTCAACATGCAGTGTTTTAACTACATAAAGATCACAGAGGAAGATAGCCAGTGTTTGCATAGTGTTCCTTTGAAATCTGCCTGTTCCAAGGAAGAAGATTTTGGTTTCTTTGGAAGGGTGCCCAGCTGGTATCGAAAACAAAATACTGGAAATGAGTAACAAAATATTGCAGCAAATATCAACCTTGGGCCAATGTTTATCCCCATAGTGAAGCATGTCAGTGTGGTGTAATATTTCAAATACCCCATGTCTCTGTGGGGTATACGCACCCTGTCAAACTCTTAGAAGTTCATTAGGTTCCCCATTGTATTCTGAAGTTATATCAGCTTGATACAAGCCATGAGTAATACTACTCGTGAACAGTCTCTCCTTGTTGCACGAGTGAAAATGTAGTGAGGGAAAAAAGAAGGGTGGTGTGATGTTTTGATTGTGGTTTGTTTTTTTTCCCTGCGGGGAAGTGGCACATGTTCTGTGAGAACTTTAAACAGAGCTGTGAGGTACATGAATATAACAGTGGCATATTTATAGCAAGCAGCTGAATTTGGTCAAATCAAGCTTGTATACAGGGCTCCAGGGTTTGCATCAGAACCGACAGAGACAGTAATAGTTGTCTTGGGAGGGGTTGGGAAGGGAAGCAGGGCAGGTTTCTCAGCATGAAGGGAAAACTCGGCATTTTTACTGCTTACACTTTAACCTCCAGCATACTTTGGTCTTTCTCCATTGTTAGAAATCTTGTAGTCCCCTTATGCAGGACTGTTGGCAATGCATATTACTTCATAGTATAGACACAGTATAGAATAGATAGCTATTAAATGTGTCAGTTTTGATTGTGATTTTGTCCAGAATAATTTGTGTCACTCAAAGTCGTTCTCCTCTCTTTACCCAGGATCTGTTTTCTTGTGGCAAGGGTATACCACGCTTTATACATTTACAAAGTTCTCCCAGTGATGCAAGAAGTGAATAAATACAAAGGCCACTTCAGAAGTTCCTTTTAAAGGCTACTTACCACAATGAGATACAGATAGTGGCAGATTTTAAAAATCTCTTATATCGTGTTCAAATAAGTCAGTTCCATTGCCTTGTGATTTACATGCAGAGTTCCCTTGTGTTCCTCAACTCCAGCTTAGTCAAGGACCTAACCACCTCTGGTCTGAGCTACCAAGCTCTTCACTGAGCATTTGAGACCAAATAAAGTGACAGGCGTGAGCCTGTTCAAAAAAAATTACCTCTGCTGGTGCTCTGAAGAGACTGAGCATGCCTAGAGTGGATCTTGCATGTGGATTTTATGTTTATGTTCAGTGGGTTTTTTTTGATGTAATTAGTTACCTTGTCTCGTGTTACACTGCACCACCACTCAGAAGGACTGAGCTTTGGGAAGCTTTTTGAGAAGTAGCTCAAACTGTGGAAATTAAAGGGGGGTGAAAGTGCAAAACAAGGCTCACACTTCCAAAAGTCCATAGGAAAATTATTGCACAGATGTTAGTATTTTTATTCCCTCTAAAAAGGTGCCGTGTTTAAAAATAAACCAAGTTGATTTATTTCTTTAATCCTTCTAGCCACCTTCCAGTCTCTGCATTGCAGCATGCTCCTCTATGTGAATTGTTTCCTTTTTAATAGTCTGGTTGGGCATACCCAAACTACGGCTCTCAAAAAAAGCTGTGCTAAAATATTACTCTCTCTTTTTACTACAGTAAAAATGCATTCGAGACTTCAGCACACTTAACAGCATATTGTCTGCTGAGCTGCTTAAGCAGTTAACATGTCTTGTTTGCAACAGGGTCCCAGAGTTTGCCCTGAGGTATCAGACCACACCTGACAAGTTATAAATTTGGTGATTCATAAGGTGCAGCTAACTGGGGGGTTGGGAATGTCTAAGGAAGCTAATCATGTTTGATAAACAGTGGTAGTCATCAGCTAACAAGGCAAAAATATGCTCACTGTGAAAGGTAAATGTTTAATAGAAACCTCATCTTCATTTACTTAAAGGCCAGGTTTTTGAAAGGTATTTGCTTTTTCTGCTGTTACCTAGCAGGAAAAAAGAAAAAAATCTATGGCTCTGTCCTTGGGCACTATTACCTCATTTTCCTTTCCTATCTTCAAATTTTCTGTATGTCATTTAATAAATTCTTTTGGATATTTTTAATATGCCATTTGTAATTTCAACACTGTTTTCAAGCTTTCTTGTCCTTGTCAGGTTGTATAGAGATTTGGAGGAGGCAGGGGTTGTTTTTCAGTGTGTTCTTAATGAGGGATTTAATGTATTTCTTAATAGAACAGTATTCAATGCATTGAAATATGACCAAAGGCTCCCTTGCAAGCCTTTACTTGTTGACTGAAGTTAAAGGCTTATTTGTATGGAGGTTTCATATCAGCCTTCTGATTGATGCTTGTTTAAGTTTTTGTACAAATTGTATTTCAAGTAGCAATTTAAATATTTTTGTACACTATTATTACATCACCACATGCAGAAAAACCACAAGACCCTGAGGTACTCAAATATCTTTGAATAAAACAAGCTACTGGATCACATATAAACAGATACAAATATAGGGGGGGGGAAATTGCAAGGTGCTAGACGTCTGTGTACTGTATAAATATCTAAGATACCAAATAGATAAGACAGTAGCAACAGTGAAAGAAAACATAAGCAAAGCCAGCCTCTTCAGTCCATAAATGAAGGTTGAGGCATGCAACTCCTCTTCGCTCTTGGACAAAACCCAGCAATGGAGACAGGCAGCTGTTTAACAACTGCCTTTGCAGCAAGTGTAGCTGCCTGTTCCTGTAACTGCTGGTAGCACTCTGTTAACCCAGAAATCTCTTTGCTGTGAAGGTGGCGAGGCACTGGAACAGGTTGCCCAGAAAAGCTGTGGATGCCCCATCCCCAGAAGTGCTCAAGGCCAGGCTGGATGGGGACCTGAGTAACCTGGTCTAGTGAAAGGTGTCCCTGTCCATGGCAAGGGTGTTGGAAACAGATGATCTTTAAGGTCCCTTCAAACCAAACCATTCTGTGATTCTATTAAAATGAAGGATTATTTTGTGTACTTTTCTGCTGTCCTGGCATGAAGCACTTCATTACAAATAAGTGAAGGTTTATAGAAACTACATTAGACTTGGTGTGAAAATCATAACTTAAATGTGCTGGGGGTAGGCTGGTTTTTAGATCTGTGTTTGGGTCGTCATTGCTAATAACCGAAGGATGATTGTTCCTTGGAAATTACCCTTACTGAAGTAACAGCTGGGCTAAGTGATGCGGTGATGGGCCTAAGTCAAAATGAGCTATAGCTGTGCTGGTGAGATTTCTGTAGAGAGATTAGAGAGATAGCCTATAAAAGGCCAAAACCAAGAAAAGTGAATTGCTTCTTGAAGCACTGCCTCGGGGGGAGGAATACTTGAAATATGTACAGATAATGAAAGGGAAAAGCTCAAGAAATGGTAACATTAAAGAAGGCCTAGGACCGATAGCACGAGCAAGTTAGTTGCTAAGTTACGAGGCAATTTTGGACAGCAGCTATGTGGGCAAGGATGGTTTTAACAGGTCTGTGCCGAAGCTCCCATGTTCAGAGGTTATATGGAAGCATTATGTCAGCATCAAATCATCACACACAGAGTGCAGCAATTCTGTTCCTGGGAAAGATACCTGCACCGCCAGGGAAAAGGCTGCCTTGCTTTCCACTCCACATTGGGCTGGGAGAGCTGGGAAGTGCCAGGACTTTCTGCCTCGCTCAGTCTCACACTCAGATGAGGCCCTCAAATTCCAGCTCCTTGTGGGATAACTATACAGGAAAATCCAGCTTTTGGGAGCAGGGAGGTAGTTCCTGACTGCTTTTCATAGCACTTCCTACCAGGCCTGCAAGAACTTCAAACTTCTGCCTTCTCAGAAGAGATCCCAGCCTGCCTGAGGAGGAGAAACAATGGCCCTTGGCATAATCTTTTCTGCAGTGGGGATGAAATAGGGCCATTGAATGATAAAAAGAGACTCTACTCTTTTGCTAGGATCCCAAGGGCTGAAGGGCTTTTCTCCCAGAATGGATTCTAGCATTTCCAAAGACAAAGGATGGTGAATTCAGTAATGAGTCCCTAGCTAGCCAGCATAATAGATTCACTCTATTTAAACCTTGCCCCAAGAGAGCTGTATGTGGGTTGCTTTTCTTTTATTTGTGGTCTCTGCTACCACAGAGCTCAGATAGACGGAAGTGCTCATCAAATATGTAACTGGCACTTGTGATGGAGATTGATAAATATGGCTAAGTACAGCTGTGTATTACAGAGACTTTGTTCCTTGCACTGATGCTGTGGACGGACATAGGCTGTTGCCAGAATCTTGACTTCATTCTTTTTGGTATGTGATAAATGTTAGTCAGCTAGGCAGACTTATGAAGCCACATTTGATCTGTATAACAATTATGATTTTCGAGCTCTTTCCCTAGTACCTCCAATTTAATTTACTGTGGATTGCTACCTCCATGCATTCAGGGAGCTGTTCAAATAATACAAAGGAAAGAATACTTGGAAATGTAAAAGGAAAATTGCACAAAAAGTATACCTTTATCATGAGTAGATTGTGCCAGACTAATGTGGCAGCTTTCTTCGGTAATAACTGTGTAACAGACTTTCTAGGCAAAAGAAACACAATGGATCTAATAGAGCTTGACTATAGGTTCCACATAATCTAACTTGAAAGAGACACAAAGATAATGCTGTTAAGAAGCTACCTCGTGATGGCAAGACAAGAAGAGCTCTGTTCACTGCTGTTCAAGAAAGACCAATTCAAACTGTAAGTGTTCTGAAGAAGGGCTACAAGGCTGTTCAGAAATATGATTCATTTACCCTAACAAATGAAAACTGAAGTCAAGCTGACGCTGGGAATGCTCTCACGGGTGCTATGTTAGTAGCAAACATAAGAAAAAGGAAAGAATTATGTAAGGTGAAGGACACAGACTTGCCATAAGTACACTTCGGGTGGAAGTTATATATTCCTGACCATCAGAGAAATCAGAATTTGGTTTAGGAATCCAGTAGAAGCAGCAAGAAGAGATGTGGTTGGAAAACTTCTGTGAACCAACAGAGTCACATTATACTGTGCCGTCCTTATGTTAGCAAAGACAGGACTCCATAGGGAACTTACCTCTGCTGTAGGTTTATATAAACACTGGAGGGAAATGCTTTTTATTTTTTGGCTATCTGGAAACTTTTAACAGAGCTGTAATACAACACTATATCCATTGGTTCAAATGTCAGGACTATGTCAGCAGTTTTTTACAGTAACTTCAGTAGATCAAAAGCACATGTCATGCCCTAGTGTTCAATGAGTATGAAAAATGTGATTTTTAAAGGCTTGGGGTTTTTTTGTCTTCTAATCTTCTGCCAGTGCATCTGAGATAATTTACTATAAAACTCAAGACATCACTAATGAGCTATTCCTCTCAGTATAACATGAGTTTGAAAGGGGAAATATCTAGATTCTGAAGTGTGCTATGCCTTATTTTGATCTTGAAATGATCTTTAAAATTTCTTTAGAGATTTTTTTTATATATATGTACATCTAATTACAGCTAAAGACAATTTGTTCTTCAATTATCCCCCCTTCCTGCTAGGTTCTCAGCACCTGAACAAGCCCAGAGAGAGTCTTTAGCCTCCGTTCTCTCTGCCTCACCACGCCTTGACAGATCCTCTCTCCTGCTCCCAGAAGTCCAAAGGTGGAAAAGGGTAAATGTGTGTGTGTGTGTGTGTGTGTGTGTAAACAAACAAACAAAAATAAATATAAATACATAAATATATATATGTATATACACACATGCAGAGAGGGTAGGGAAGGGCATATCTGCCCTGTTTTACATTCATTGTGTCCAGCCTTAGTATTTAAAGAGCGTTACTTCCGAACACACAGCCCTGGTTTGAAAAAAGGAGTTTCCCACACTGCTATGAAAAGTTGTTTTTTGGAATGTCAGAATCCAAGGCTCACAGGGCAATTTGGCTGTTTTACAGTCTTCTTGATCTCCCTCTATGATTTGCACGTTCTGTTCCTTATTCAACCCAAAACTGCAGACACCTCATTTCACTACAGCCTTAGTGCCTTGCCCCACTTCAGTCTGGGCACCTCCAAGGGGTACCTCTGCTGCTCCCTGCTGTCCTGGTCCTGCACAGCTTCTTGGCTGGAGATCTGGGGTGCAATTCCAACAGCTGGCCTCAGCCCAACTAAGGCTGATGGGAAGTTGCAGGCATTTTGAGGACAACACATGAAATGGAAGCCTTGTCTTGTGTCTTGATGACACAAGCAACCTCTGCTCCTTTTCCGTTCACCAACTCCAACTGCTGGTCACCATCCAGCTCTTGGATGTTGCAACACCGCATTGCAAGCCTCTGTGTTCTCATCCTTTGTTCTGAAGCCCCGCTCCTGCTGGCAACACCGTGTTCTGCCTCTGGCAAAATGACACACATCTGCTGCTCCTCAAGGGCTGTCTGTCATCCTGCCCTCCTCCACCAATAAAAGAGTTGCTATAATTGAGATTTTCAGGTGTAATGGGAAGAGGAAATTAAGTGATTTGGGAGGTGCAAGCTTTCAGCTTGCCTGTCCTCTGTTATTTACTTCCTTTTTTTTTAGTTTCCTTGAGGAGAAATAGATAAGGTCCTTTAAAGCAGGTTCTTAGTTGGCAGCTTGGTGAAGGAGCAGGGGGAGTGTGTATTACAGAAACTGGAATAAACAACAAAACCAAAACATAAGGTCACAATTCAAGCAAATATGCCAGAGGGAACACTAGGAGCAGACGATGTTTATTGCTCAATATAGTCTAAAGTCCAGGCAGTGTGAGAATGCAGTCCAATGGAGCTTTCCTGGAGCTGGGAATGGAGATGTGCATAGAGAGTAGGCCACAGAGGAGGTAGTATGTTTTTCTTTGAAAAGGGTCAATAATGATTGTGCAGTAGGCTGGAAATACTTAGTCATATAAAAGGTGTCAGTGTTAGCAGCAGAATAGAAGCTTTCACACATTTCTTTATTAAAAAAAATTAATCAGACATTAACCATTAGTGTGAGACAGCAGGGCAGTCACCATTTCTTACACAAACTATTGCAGCTGAAAATGACTCTGGGAAAACTTCCTAATTAGTCATGTTGGGGTTTTTTGTTTTTTAAGAAGAGAAAAGTAGCTGAACTTCTGAATCTAGTTTCCTGTGGAAACAAAGCTTACACAATCAGTGTTTGTCCTGTACCTAATAATTTTTGTAACCCTCTGGCAAATCAAGTTTTGACTGAAGTTGAAAGAGTGACAGTGTTGGACATGATTATGTTTTTTAAAACATTTCATGAAGTCTGGCAGCAGGATAAGAGACAGAGTCAAGTTACTGCCCTGACTGAAGAAGAGACTCTCAGCCATTATGTGTTGGTCCCAGCCAGCTGGCCAGGCAGCACACACGTGCCGACAGTGAGTATATTTGTAGCTCCAGACCAGCCCCAGTTTGTTGTCCCTTGGTGGTGGCAGGGTGATTGGAAGCATGAGGAGAGCTGGGATTATTGCGGTGAAGAGAAAGAGATGTGGGACAAAGGACTCAAATCCATAGGAAATCAGGCTTCGTTAGCTGTGCTGCTCAGGAACAACATGTTCGTCTAACAATAGCTTTTTGCCCAAGCACATACGTCAGAGCCAGATTAGATTTCTATTTGCATACCTCCTTACCTTTCTCGGGAATGCCTCCGGCATAAAACTCCTCAATTTCTCTTTCTTCCTTGAGGCATGGGTCTCCTGGAAAGTAACTGTAAAAGTTGCATCTTATTTCTTAACAGTTTTATTACTTTGTTTACTTAAAGTCAGATGAACTGGGTTTAATAACCACATGAAATGTTTGCTGCTTTTTTTTAAATCCTCTTGGCTCTTCAGAAATAACATAACAGAGAGAGAGAGAGAGACAGCAAATGAGCTGGATGCAATCACGTTTTGTGCACACACACACAGAGCAGAACCTGAAGACAGAATTGTTGTGCAATGTAAACAAGGCATAAACTTGTCCTACTGAACCCTAGTAGCTAGTGATCTGAGAGGGAAAGAATCCAATGGATTTCTGAAGCATAGGGATGAGCCTGTAGTACTGACAGGAAGAACAGGATTATTTTGTTTTCTTTAGAACTGAACACATTTTATACTTACTTGTTGAAATAAGCATGGAAAAAAAACAACCCACAGGAAAACTTGAACAACCATGGTACAAAAGAATGCTGTAGCATCCAAGGGAGTTTTTAATCTGCAGGGAGAGACAACAGGAGCTGTACTCTTCTTTCTGTCATATGTAGTGTGCATTATGCTCATTATAATGACATCAGTGTTTCTGAATTAAAGTGGCAATGCCTAGATTCCACAGGGATGTGTGTCACAGAAATGCATGTGCTAGTAATTGAAACAGAGTGTTCAAATATTGCTTCATATTCAGACAAGAACCTTTTTATGCAGTTGTGTAATAATAAAAAAAAAAAAAGAAGGAAGCTAGAGCCAAACTGAGGGCAGCGTTAATACACTGCCCATCCACTGACACCACATGAGACCTTGTGCACTGTTGTTGCCACCAGCCACACTGAAGAAAAGAAGTGTTTTCAAATACTAGGCAGCATTTCAGAAAGTTCTTATGGAAGTCCATTCAAACCCCAGCTCTATGTTCCCACTGCTAAGTAACCACATAGAAAATTCACTCCAAAGAATAACTCGTCACCTAGAAAGCAAATGAGATACAACTACAGTGAAACGGATACTACTTTAGTAGATCCTGCAACTAGGCTACTCAGTATGCAGCTGTCAGTATTGTGCCTTTTCAGAGACAAGTATTTGGCGCTTCAGGGGGAAAAAAAAATCACAAAGAGTCAACTGGGCTGTGCTGGACTTCATGGGGTAGGGGATAGTCCTTCCTGATCCCCCCATGGACAACGGGTTCGTGAAAAGAAATACAGAGCAATTACTCTAATCAGTCTTAGCAAATGCGATTAATGATCAAACAGTTTCCAACGTTTTGGCAAATCCTGTCTTAGTGTTATTTGCCTTGAATTCCTCCCACTGCAATAAGCTGTGTAAGTTGACAAAATGCAAATTCAAAAAGCACTACCTTTTTTGTCCCAGGGGTGCTATAGCTTGATTATACCCAACCTACTCCTTAGTAGCTGACTTAATTTCTTCTGTTGTTATTATCTTAGAAGGAAGTTTTTACAGGCTCTTTGTACATGATATGGATTAGTACTCCAAGGTATCTTGGCCAAAAAAGAGGATGAAAAATAATCTGTTGTTCCCAGTGCATTGTTGGTTTAATTTAGTCAGGTGTGTCTGGTGGAGGAACAGAGGAGTCACATTTTAAGGCTTGTTGATTTTGCTCCCAACTTGCCTTTATGTGTTCTGAGGCTAAAATAAAGCTTGTGTTGCACATGTAGTGTGGCTAAAGAATTAGCTCTACTCATCAGCTGAACTGCCAAGGAGTCAAACCTAACGCATTGGCTCTTCACAATCTAGCAGCTCAGATCTGCTTTCAAAACAAACACCTCAAATGTGTCATTAAAGGGTAAAATAGACCCACTGGGCAAGGCCTGCATCCCAATAATGTGGCTGCTTGAGTCTTAGGCTGAGTCAAGGAGATCCTGCTAAAAGCAACATTTCACCCAGAGCAGTAGCGAAGGGGATGGGGTTTGCCTCACACAATTTTTGCAGTAACTTGCTATAGTCTGTTGATGTTTGCTCAGTCACACCTGGTCAAACAGGTTTACATTGTCTCCTGCCTCATCATCTGTTTCTTTTATTTCTTTCTTTCTTTTTTTTTTTCCTGTGGTTTGCTTTGGTTTGGTTTGGTTTATTTTAAGCTTTTGTTAACAGTTGTGCTAGAATTGTTATCAGAAGTTATAAACATGATAAAAACAGAGTGGGCTTCAGAGGCCTGTCCTGAGCTCAGACTTAACTGCCTGAGATCACTTGCTTATGATATATGTTCATTAAGTAATTAATACATATGACTGAGTGCAGAGCAGAGCTTTAGGGTCTTCCCAGCCTTTCCCTTTGCGGTTCAAGTAACCACATTTTTCTATCATGGCACGTGCCTAGTGAGAAATCAGAAAGTGGGTTTTGCATGGCATGAGCTGAAAACTTTCCCCTTGCTCACAAGGTGAGAAAGGCTGACTTGCAGCAATTTTTAATCCAGGAATACAAACTCTGTGGAGATGAACTCTCTTGAATAGCTGTGACAGCAGTGCTAATTTAGGGTAAAGCATTTTTTGACCAAATAAATGGCACACCAGGGAGAGTAGGAGATCTGGAAGGAGGCTGCAGAAAGTGTGGATGAGTAACTTAGGTTATTGTACTAATGAGATTATGTTTTGCTTCGAGATCTACTGTAGAGAGAGCCTGAGTCATTTTGTCTTGGCCTATATCACGGGGAGAGGGAGGCTAAGGTTTAAAGACCAAAATAGATCTATTGCTGCCAGGGCATGCCTTGGTTCCCTGGGCATGCCTTGGTTCCCTGGGCACGCCTTGGTTCCCTGGGCACCCTCTCACAGATGTATGGGAGAGTTACAGGGAACTTTTCCTTTTAGTCTTCTCTATGCCACCAGCCACTGTTCTCTCATCAAGCCTCTCCAAGACCTGCTTTACCTTCAGGAAGTGCCCCGCACACCCTCCAGGCTTTTTGGCTTTTCCCCGATGCTTGGTGAGATTGCTTTTTCCCAGGATCCAGCCTGGGATGTGTCTGACAGCAGGGACACCCCTGCCTCCCACCCCACTTTCTCTGGGCTGGGACTTCCCTCCCCAAAGCTGAGGCCTCCCCAAGCCCCCTGGTACGGGGGAACCTCTCTGCACTGCTGGGAGTCCCCCTCTCCAGGGAGCACAGCTTTCCTCTCCCTGCAGGCATTGCAATGCTATCAGCCGCCACTGAGCCAGTGTTTGATTTCCCTGTCTTATCTCCAAGCACCAAGTAGAGCATTTCATATCTACAAAAATGTGTGTATTATACATCCTGTTACAGTGATATAACATAGACTGGTGCAAGTCCCTTTCATACAACTTATCAGACTCCCTCATAGGGAATTAATTTATTGTGATTTAATTATATTGATGTAGTTGCAGCAATACATAGTTCTCCACGTAAAAAATAGGATGAGAAAAATCCTCTAGGTAATGGAAATTTTGCTGGTCAGTTTTAGAAAAACTTTCACCTGCCTGACTTCTGAATCCTGCGATTTTCCATATGCGTTGATGATAACTTCCTTCTCCAAGTGATAGAGGAGCCACCAAGGAGAGCTACTGTGCTGGACCTTGTTCTCACCGAGGAGGGTCTGGTGTAGAATGTGAAGCTCAAGTGCAGCCAGGGCTGCAGTGACCATTGGATGGTGGAGTTCAAGATCCCTAGATCAGCAAAGAGGGAGCATAGCAAGCTCACTACCCTGGAATTTGGGAAAGCAGACTTGGGCCTTTTCAGGGATCTGCTTGGTAGAGTATCATGGGATAAAGCTCTGGAGGGAAGAGGAGCCCAAGAAAGTTGGTTAATATTCAAGGATCACCTCCTCCAACCTCAGGAGTGATCCATGTCAAAAAAGAGGAAGTCCAAGAAAGAGGAAGTCAGCAAAAAATGCCAGGAAGCCTGCCTGAACTGAAGAAAAACTTGGTCTAGGAGAAGGTGTCCCTACCCGTGGGGTGCGTTGGAACTCAATATTTAAGGTTTCTTCCAACCCAAACCATCCCAGGATCTAGCTCTATGCATGACTAAAGTAACTGCATCATTACATTTCTGTAACTCCAGACTTCTCCACTGCTCCCCTTCCCTCAGTTATCTCCAATCCGCCATCATTCAGACTTTGTGCTCCACTAGCACAAAGCACAGTGCCCAAGGTGATGTTTGTTACAGATGTGCTCTGTATGGATACATTTCACAGCTCACTTGTTCTGTCAGAATTCAGGTGTGATACTGATTTAAAAATTTGAAGGAGAGAGAACTCATCTTCAAGTGTATCCAAGTTTGTGTTTAGCCTTACTCATTACTTTTAGTATTAGGCAGAACTGTCAGTAGAGTTTTTATGGGACTGGTTATAACCCAAAAATATAAGCATTCTTATGGCTTACAGTAGTGGTGGCAGAGCTGCATCTACAGAGTATCAGGATCTGGGGCTCCCAGCTTGCAAAATTACTTCATTTAGTTCCCTTCTAACCCAAACTATTCCATGAGTCTATGGACATTAACAAAACTAAGCACTGTGCAGAGGATGAAGCCCTAAATTAGAATGCACTAGGCAGAAATTCAAACAGACTATGGAATTGCTGGACTGGGCAAAAACGCTGCTGGCCTTGTAAGTTCATCTCATTAATTTTCTTCCTTTCTCAGTGCAGTGAAACCACAATTTCTATCCCCCATGCCATCCTTTAAAATACTTAAATGTTTGTGTCACTGCACTCCAGGCACTTAATAGATTCTTTCATATATTTGTGATTGCTTGACTTTGATCAATTTACATTTATTTGTTCATGGTACATTTTAATCCCTCAGTGGGGGGAAGTAAAAAATCAACAACCACTAAAACTGTTTCTATCAGTTTTATCATATTGTTCTTTAATCAATACTGGGCATTTTTTCTTTCTTTAAGACTGCTAAAAAAAAATCCAGTTTCCTAGCTAGTTTCTTCAAGTTTGCCTGAAAGAGACAGGGTGGAGAGGGAAGATAGATTGCCCAAGTTTTATATTTGTATTATAGCTATTCAGGTGGAATGAAAATAAGTATTTAAAAAGGAATGGCAACGGATTTTTCAAGGATTAGTGTTTATATCACAGATAAAGCAGAAGAAGACAGACACAGCATGACAAAAGTGGTCAGAAGTGGGTGTGACTGTGAAGGAGGAAGAAAATTAGAAGTTGAATGATGGTAAAAGAGAGAATCAGGGAAGAGACTTAAACCAGTGAGAAAATCGGCAAGGATAAGTGTACCAATGTTTGTGATATGGATGAAGGGGCTATTAAGGATGTCTCCCATAAGGATAGAGGGAGGAAGAAAAGACAGGGGACATACAAGAATGCTGTGACTTTGAGAAAAAAGATTGCAAAGCTTGGGCATGGTCTGTCTGCCTTGAGGTAGGACTGACTTTGATTAAATCAAGCAACGGGGCAGGACAAAAGGAAGAACAATGCTTATAAAGAGACTAGAGGAATTGGATTAGCACTTCTGGGGGCTCCCTGGAAGTTCAGCAGCAGCTGTATGGAAGCTGGATTGGCAAAGATACTTCCCCAGGAAGACATGATGGCTAAAATATAGGACTGGATGGATGGAGAGACCAAGATAAATGCACGTGTCACTGGTGCCAATGTGACTAGGTACTGATACACCAGGAAAGGCAGAAGAGTGAAAGCCTGCTGAGATTTCCATGGCAAATGGGAATGGAAAAGGAAGCCTCAGCTGCTAAAAGAGAGAAGCAAAGATGGAGTTGTGAAAGCCAAGGAGAGAAAGTGTTGAGAGGAAAAAGAAAGTTGGCAGAGAGATGACAGAAGTAAGAGACAGGGATCGGTGAAGATTAAAAAAAAGACAAAATCATTTAAGGAGGCGGAAGTCATGAGAGCGATTTCGGTGGCGCAATGAGAGAAGATAGCACAATGTCAGAATGCAAGACAGAGTAGAAAAGAAGCTTGGAAGTGTGTGAGTTGTGGTTTTAGTAAATCTTGGTAAGATTTGAGCCAGGAAAATGAGGGAATGTTGTGATTATTGAGAATAACAGTGTGCACACTACAGGAAAGCTAGTGAAGGCCCTGAAGGGCAGAGGGAGTAAGACAGAGAAGTGTTACAAGTATGCAAAAGAGAGGTGGTGTGAGTATCAGTATCTCCAGGAATTGGTTTATGCAGTCTTGCACTGTGAAGAGAACTCATAGGATAAAGCTTGCTAGTACAGGTAGGGAAGATGTTTTTAGAGATTTTTTCCTTCCCCTATTTGAAACCTGATGGATGTACATGGATCCTTTAGCATCAAGGCTGGTTTTCAGACAAACCAGCAAGATGGAAGGGAATAATTAACCATAAGGAGAGAGAGTTAAGGGAAAGGAGGGAAAGAATTTGGTTGAGAAATATGGAGCTATTGAATTAGCTTAACTGGGATCCATCATCTACCATTTCCTACAGCATCACCACTTCCCAGTATCCACTGTACTGAAAGTCTGTGTAACGACAAGTGGGATTCAGGTCACTTGAAAGACCAGCAGCCGTACCTGCTGACTTCTAAGCTGTCTCTCTTTTGTCAAAGATAAGAAGCAGGAAAAGAAAAACCAGTTTTCAAAGTCGAGGTCAGCAGAGATGAGCACACCATTTGCATTTTAGTTTATTAATGTAGGCTAGCTCAGCAGGCAGTCTGGAATACTGATAAAAGATTCTGTAACCAAAAAAATAGGGTCAGTGACTGCAAATAATTTTCCCCCTAAAGTAAATGAGGCACTGTTGGCAGGGGAACACGGAGGGAGGGTGTCATATTTCATTTCAGTCAGGAAATACAGATGTAGGCTGGACAAAAAAGGCTCCTGATATTCCACCAAGAAAAAAAATTGTGAAAAAAGAGGTTCAGCTGGGCCCCATGGTTGTCGCATAGTCCTGCTCCTGGGTGGTGCCTGCTGTATCGGGTCTACATGTTCTCCCACTGTTTTTAATCTGATCAGCTCACAGACCTGGCTCCATCCCTGGTTTCTGGCACAGAAACACTCTGTTTGCCCTCTGTAGAAAGTGAGACCTTTCACAGATTGGATCCTACAATCTCCCAAAACATAATCGCTCTTCCCTTTACCCCACACCTCCATTTAGCTCAAGGTTTCTGTCCGTCCCTTCCCATAAAGTAGCACTGAGTTGCTGAGTACCGGCTATCTCTTCATGGCTGGAGGGTTGTGGAAGCCATTGGGCACACGTGTTTGAGGGGCACTAGCACTGAACATGCCTTACTGAGGCAGCTCAAGGAATATACAGATCTGTGCAAAATAATCACTAGCTATGTGTTTTGCCTTGCCTGAGGCTTCTGATCTTTCTTAGGGCTGGGACTTGGACGCCTTCTGCTCTCCTCCAAATCATAGGAAACTTACTCTTTAGTTTGAGTTGGATCTCACATCTAAACCAACATGCTATGAAAGGAGAGTTGTCTTTTCTGTTCTGCTCAAGCTTTCTGTGCCTCTGAGTGCACCCCCAGCCTGTCAGGCCCACAGTGGGATTAGAAAGCTCGTCTCACCTGATCCAATAATTACTTGCTGCCAAAAGGGGTGATCCCACTCCACCTCCTCCTCATGTACCCCAGCAGCTTTCCTTCCTGTGGCACTGAAGCTCATCTAGTATCACAGCAAGGACTTCAAGGGACCTAATCCAGTAGAAAACCAACTCTGACACAGAGGGCGAGCAGTACATTTGCTGGATTGGCTAGAGGAACCATCTCACCACAGAATCACATGAGCACAACCTGGGGGAGGCAGGACTGCCCCATGTGGTGTCAAAGAGCTGTCAGAGACACTTGGCCGTATCAACACACCATACCCCACAAAACTGAAGAATCCATGTTTAATGCTGTTTCATGCTCCACATCCATGAAAATTCTTCCATTCCTCTCTCCTGGACAGCAGGTAAACTAGGCAAAACTGATTCATCCTCCAGCCATCTGACGTTCCAGACACGGTCCTATTTTGAATGGGAGCAATTGACTTTCACTAGATCTCTGCTTTCTCGTCTCTGGAAGGTGTGTGACATGGATCTGACAGTTCAGCTCCACATCCACCAGTACATTCAGCAACTCATCAATTTCTTACCTTAAATCAGAATACAAAAATTTACACACAGGCACAGTCCCTAGATTATCACAGACAGACATGATGAAGAATCTACACATTGACCCAGATGATGTGTTAATTTTTTCCTGATTATATTGGCTCTGGTACCAGAACAGGGATAAGCAGGTACTGAATTGAGATGAATTTATTTTATATTGAACTGACATATGTTTCAGTTTCCAACACTACTATAAAAATTAAAATATATAAAATATGCCATGTGTTGTATTCTGATTTATTGGCGTAAAAAAAAAATCAAGTGTTTTAATCCCTTGAACAAATTTCCCTCAGAAAATTTTTGTCACCCTCTACTCTGGCTTGCAGTGACCCTACACTGATATATTCTTTTCTGGGTGTCTTCCTTTTTTCTTTTCCTTCATGCTTTATCTGTTGGCACAGAGCTAAACCCAAATTTCATCAATGTGTATCCAGGGCTAAACAGCCAATTTACTGTCTTTTAACTGCCAATTTTTAATCTTGTGGATCTTGGCTCTGTAATCTCAGAAAAGTTAAAAGTATTGCACACTCTAGTCTTTTGCAATGTATCATGCATGAACATAATCATTTTACTTGGATCTAACATAGATCTAAGATAGAAAACCTGGTAGAATATTTGTGAAATGACAATTCTGTCTTTAGTTATGGTAATTAAAAGCACATTTGTGAAACTAAAGGTGTTCTGTTGCATTGGCTTATATCATAATGGTATAATGCCTGTACAATACAACACAACTACTTTTGTATCTTTTGATTTGTTTTTGTCCAAACTTAAAACAGTATAACAAAATCTTCTGAGTAAATAAATGTGCATACAGAAACCTTACATCGTTACATAGGCTTCTAGATGTAGCACTGTATGTTCATTTGGAAAGGAAAATAGACAACTATTCTCTAATCAACACCTTTTAACTCTGTTAATTTACTTGGAGAGACTCATCTGTCTACAGAAAAGAGCCTCCTCCTCTCCAAGGAAGTTATGCCACCACTGTGTCCCGTAGGAAAACTTGGGCTATGGGGCCTTGGCAGCATGGCAAAGGGGATGTATTTCAGACCAACACAGAAATTTGCTCAGTGACTAATTTTACATGACTAAATGTGTGGGGGTATTTTTCATAGGATGACAGGAATATCTGAACAGTGGTCTGCAGAGGCACTGCTGCACACCCCGCTGCCTGTGGCCACCTGAGCGGGTGCCAGATGACTTGGAATGACTTCTGCTCTCTTGCTTGCAGTAGCTCAGACAGCTTTGAATGAATCACAGGATTTCAAGAATTAGCAACAAACCTCGTCACGCGGGCAACCCTCAGCACAGGAGCTGTCGGAACAATGCGGTGACTAAGGAAGCTGATGTGATCCCTGGATGTGGAATACCTTCCGTAGGCGTAGAGAGGTGATATTACAGTAACATTAAGGGAATAGTGTGCCTTGTTCTGGTGCCCACGCTTGAGAAAAATTATGTTGACAATTTAGGCTTCACAAAGGAGTAATAAGAGTTACATGATACCTAAGCAAAGCTGATTTATGGCAAAAGACTTACAATCAGTCTCTTTATTTTATTCAAAAGGAGACTAATAGGAAACCTGGTGATGAACAGCAGGTTGTGCAGGTTCTTAACTGCAAGGGGCTCTGTCATCCTACAGACAAAAAATATAGCCACATCCCATGGCAGGTGAAAGCAAGAAATAATGTAGATAGAGTAGTTCAGGGTAAAGATCAATTAACTTCATCACAGTATTGTGCTTGGATCACATTCTGGCTTAACAGCCCCAGGAGCCCTTTTAATTATGATGGCAAAGGTGTCAAGAAATGTGTGCATGAATAATTGAGATGATATGGTGTGTAAATAGGGCCAAATGAAACTCCCCTCACAGATTTAAAAGTGCTGACTGGGACATCTGCACCTGAATAGCTCTTCAGGGAGGACTGTGCAAATCAAGGACTCTTTTGCTGCTAGGGCAGCTCCAGGAGACACTGCTTATGGCCTTCCCAAAAGCATGACTGTCTTCTGTTCCTTCCTGTGCCATCTCTGCCATGTTAGCCTGTAAAGCAATAAGGCATTCATCCTCAAATTCCTCCTTAGTGCTGGATTCAGGGGTCATTTGTGTATTTGGGAAAAAATACTCCTGTGCTTCTCTCCCATTAAAATCAATGAGTTTTCAGGCTGTCAAAAGATAAATATACAGTTCAGGCTTTTTGAATGCAGCAAGTAGCCTACAGATTGTGCCTAGGTGAAGAGCCAGTGGGGATCTTTCTTTCACTTCTTTGACTTCACACCAGTTTATTTCATGTTGTCTATTTAGATGCTAAGTGCTATAAAGTGCCAATTGTCATTTCTATGGATGTAGTGTTTAACACAGCTGAAGCCTGTCTTGATTGGGAGTTCTAGATGCAACCTGAATGCAGATAATAGAAATTTATAAGACTTGAATTAATGCTTAGTCTCCCATGCTGTATAGTTTGACATCAGTGCTGCTTTTTTACTGTGCGTGTTAACAGAAGTTAGTCTTTCCAGGAGGACTTATCAAATGCTGTGGTAGAAGGATTTTGTACTTTGTCTCACAGAAAATATTTCCAGAAGTGGACTGTTTCTTTTCCATGATCATGTGCTCAAAGAAGAGCAGAAGAAATCAGTATTTGCTAAGCAGCAACTAGTCTGAATCTAGGTAAGGACTAGGTATGGACTGAAACGAAAATTTTGAATAAAAACAACTTTTAGCTTATATGGACACTCACCAGGTCCTTGGGTGCCCGACCTCAGCTTTCTGTACATAGCTAGTTGCTAACAGGTCCTAGTTGAAATTCAAATCAGTTTCAGCATTGTTGCTGTCTCTTCTAATTGACTGTGTCCATACACTTTTAACTGGTGGGAGGGATGAGCAAAGCAGGCAGGAAGGACCAAATGTTTTCCAGCACATGCTAGATTATTCAGAAAAATGTTATGGATGCAGGGGCCTGGCACTGGACAAGCATTGGGATTCCCAGTCACCTGCCATGGTGCACTCTGTCAAGAGACAGAGACCTCTTTTTTTGTTAGTGTTAGAAGCATGAGGACCAGACAGCAGTTGAAAACCACAGTTCAGCTGGCTCTCAGTGCTGTGCAGCAAGCAGAAGTGCATGAAAAAATTCTGGCTGACTCATCCCTAATTCATCTGGCATCCCAAGGAACGTGCGCGCTGGAGCGGGATCCCTGGTGCTCCTGCAAGGGAGAGGCCTGCTACCTCGGCATGACGTGGGCAGCCACCAACCCTCTTTCACCCAGGTAACCCCGCAGTCCCCATGAGAGGGGCTGGTCTCCCTCCTGCAGCACAGGGCCAGGAGTGGAGCCCCGGGAGACTTGTGCTTCATGAGGATGCTACTGTGGAGAAGGGGCAGTGAGGGAGCTGTGCCCACACCCTGGGATAACACACACAATGATTTGAGGAATCCATCCCAGCCAGCTCACTATTCGGACCTGCACAGCTGTGTGCGTGTGTGTGATGTAAACTCTGCTTTGAGGGGCTCTGCTCTTGGCATACAACCTCCTGGGCTGGGTTTCCAAGTGCTTCTGGCAAAGGGCTGGCCAGGTGTAATTAAACCTTAATCATCTGTTCACAGAGAACCCCAAAGGTAGGCAGCTGCAACCCAGGGCAAAGTAGTTTTTAAACCTGACCTTCAGCTTGGTCGTAGCTAAGCAACATATTCCATATTGAGGGATTTCAGCCACATGATGAGGTTATTTTGAAAGTATGACTGGCCTGAAGAGACAAGTAGAAAGTCTTGAGGGCTGTTTGAAAGAAAAACGGAAGAAACAGGACGAATATCAGAGACTGTGATTTGCAGTTGTGTGCAGTAGCCTAAACTTAGAGGAGTTTGCAAGATAATCTTATGGAAAAGAATGATGATATGTATGAGGAAAAAATGAAAGACATGAGAGACAAATGAAAGTAGGTGTTAATTACTTTAGCTCCATCCATGCATTCCTTCTACTGCCAGGGGCTGAAGAAGGTAATCCCTCCAGGAGTGACTGCTTCCACTAATCTTCTGAAGGGATGAATGAAGTTCAGAGTACTCAAAATACCAGCGCTACAAAATAAGTTTGTGGGAAATCTTTCAAACATTAGTCCTGGGACCATGTGGTCATCCACACAGCCTGGGCAGAGCAAAGAGCAGAAGTTCATGTGTACACGGCAGTTCCCAGTGCAAGGGCCTTGGGATGTCAGCTGGGTTTCGATGCCCCAAGGCGCCCATAGATCAGGAGGGCTGTATGCCATAATTCTTGCCACGGTGGTTAACTTCCAGCTGAATGCTCCGTCGGCAAGAGCATGGAAAAACTCCATGAAACAGGATTCAGAACTCACCAGCTAGTACACACGAGTCAAACACATCAGTTACATTCAGAGTCTGCAAATGTATATCTATTTTACTTCCAGAAACTGGATAATTTCAGGCAATTATCTTTCCAGGGCTTGTAGCCATTTTTGCCACTCTTGATCATCTAAAAAAAAAAAGAAAAAGACATGAATAAAGACATAATCTAGAAAATGTGGCATGTTCTAATAATAAAAACTTTGCCTGGCCAAAGCAAAGTTCCTTTACTACATGATGCTTAATCTCACACATGCTTCCATGCTTATTTTCTTGTCTTGAATCTAGTTACTTCACAGTACTTCAGTTTGTTGTATATATTTTCATCTTGTGTCCTGCCACTGTTCCCGAGAGCACTCTTCATTGCACAATTCTCTGTATTATTTATTTTGAGTCAGCTTCTAGGATAAAGAATTAGTCCTGGGATTTATTCACAGTTTTGACATTGGCCAGCTGGGTGACTTCTGGCCAAGTCACTGCACCTCTTCACCACTGTTTTCCCAGCAGGAAGTGTAGGGTAATAACCTTTTCTGAAATCACATGGAGTTCTACAGATGAAGTGCTGTATAGCTTACAGTCCCTGTTTATAGTGATTTCACTGATGTAGCAGACTTACGTACAGAATTTCCCTTTGTTTTGTTTTGGTTTTAGCAGATAAAAACTCGAAGACCAGCACCTGTCGAAGTGCTTATAAACCTAGGACAACTGGCAGAAACAGATGATCACTGAGTGTTCCTTTTCCTCAGCCTGTTTAAAAAAAGGCACAACAGTAGTAGAGACAAGCTTTTAAATTAGATGTTTGTGACCTATTTGGAACATGTACAATTAATGCAGACTTTCCTCACTGTTTTGAATTTTTTTCTTAAGGTGGCCTCTGCAGAAACAAATAGAACATTTCTTATACCTGTAACTATGTGACCCCTTGGCCTAGCCAGGCAGGGATGCTGCTTGAATTGCAGCAGCCCCAGGACACAGCAGGGAAGAGCTGCCTGAATTTGAAAGCCTCACTGTGACACTTTTCAGTCCAGCCTGAGAGTTCACTTAACTCTGTCTGGAGTTAAGGAGAGGAGGTCTGTCAAATTAGGAAGGTTTCCTGTAGTGTCTCTGCCTCTTCAAAAAAGTGCCCAACAGCCAGATTGAATTTGTCTTCCAGTGACTTTCACGTTCTCAGACAGAGGAGTCTCTAAAAAGATGCAAGTTCAACAGCCAAGTAATTTGGCTAGAGATGCATCAGTTAATTTTAAAAGATGTTTCCTCTTTCACTCTTTTGCATAATCTTCTCTTTAAAAAAAAGTAAAGTAGTACTAAATACATCTTACAGAGCATCAGCTACTGGAAAGGTTCTTTATAACATACACAGTCATGACCCTGTAATAGCCTTGTACAGTAATCAGCGTATCTTATTTCTGGAGTTCACTTTTGGAGTTCAACTATGTATCAAAAAAATCCCCCCAAAGGGGGATATTAATCAGATTACTTCTGGCTTGCCCTTTGTTGGTTACCTCATCTTTATTTCCTCATTTACACACGGCACAGTTCAAACACTGAGCACCCCTTCACAGCAAAGCTCTCCGTTCCTGCTCGGAGACAGGGCCCTGGCTTTGATACCTGATATGCTATACACCAATGTGAAGCTTGATTTACCAGTGAGAATCCAAGGGAGTTCAAAATCCTACTACCACAAGTGAGACTGGATGATCAGAGACTAGGACTGTTGTTTTGGAGTTGCTGGTCAGGGATTTTTGCAGTATTAGAGTCGATGATTTGTTCATCATCCGAGCCCTAGCAAACAAAGGCAAAACTGTGCAGTATTATTTTGATGTTTATTTTAAGTGTATCATCTTTCAGTGCCAAAGTCAAGTCATGCATCTGTTGATTTTGTAACTAAAGTACTGTTGGTTAAATTGTCCTCCTTACTACTTCATAATTGTGGGAGGAAAACATGTTAGTGGAACAGAATTGTGCACCACAACAATGAATGTAAGCCTCACCTAAGACACAGAACATGAGAGAGAAGAATCAAACTGGAGTTAGCTGAGGACATCTCTTCTACTAGGAACTCAAGTTCCTCTAGGAGGATGTTATCCAACTCTTGAAACCTGCTTGGGATATTTCTTCCAGTAGAGCTACACCTTCAGTGTATGCAGGGTGCTGACATTTTACCACAGTCAAACCGTATCCAGCGTGGTTACACTTTGTTGTGTTCTTGGCAGCACTGAAGGAGAATGATTTAGTGAATTTCTTTCATGCATGTGTTTGTAAAAGGCACAGTACTGGATGTTCGACATCACTAAGGAGCCAAAATAAATATACTGTGGTAATGACCTTCAGAATGTGGAAGAGAATGTTCTATCACTTAATGATAAGTAAATAAATAGAATAGCAATTCTGGCCTCGTTAATTCCACAGTGTCATTAACTTCAATACAGTAGTAGACACCTGGCTCCTTCTTACCATGCTTTTAAAGTTCTGTGCTAAACACTGGACCTGTACAGTCCTTTCTTCTCAGCTAAAAATAAAAGTTCATTCTTACACAGGCTCAGAAACTACACAGGATTTTGATAAAATACATGGCTAATTCTAGTGGTACGAAGCCCTTAATACTCTTCCCACCTTCCCCTGATTTTAGGACTCATATTAAAAGGAAGGAGTTAACTTTCAGGTAGTGTTGATGCCCGTCTTCAGGACACCCTTTTAAAAGACGTTGCTGGATATGTAATCATTAGCATTCATTTCTTTGGAAATGCAGAGAACCCTCAGTTTCCAGAGCCAGAAAGCATAAGCTCAGATAACCATCACTTGGCACTTCTTGCTGGCCAATTTTTCACTGCTGCTTTCACACACGTTTGTCACTGGCGGTTCATTAACGAGGAATGGTCAGTTTCTTGTTACAGCAGGAGGGTGCCCTAAACTTTTCCTGCTCTATTGCTCCAACAATGTTTGCTGGGTTTGTTTTCCTGTTCACATTAATCCCGCCTGAGCCAAAACCAAGCTGTAAGCACACACGGGACCAAGGAACATTTCAAAGATTTGTGTGGCTGCATTCATATTCTCTGTGAGTAGACATGGTTATAATACTTCATTTTCCTGCATTTTTCACTCTGATTCAACATTCCTGTACACAAGACTGTGCTGCCATTGAAGTTGACAGAGGACTTGAATTAAAAGTTTGAAAGAGAAGTTGCTGCCTTCTCTGCTATTAATAGTATTGCCGCTTTACATAACTTCATGATTCCCATACAGTGGATAAATTATAACAGACAAATAAGCATCTCTGCCCACAAGGAACTTTTATTTCTGCATAAAAAGATCTTAAAAGATACGCAGCAGGCAAGCTCAATGCAGAAAACAGACTGAGGTTTGGAGGGCAGAGAGAAAATGCTGCAAAGAAGTAGCAAGTCTGCAAAAGGTCAAATCTTATTCTAGAGGTGAGGCACAGTCAACAGAACTAGGGCCAGCATTAATGTCTCATAATACATCCAAAAATTCCTGGATGAGCAGTGAAAATTGGGATGTCAGGAACAGAGAAGAAAAGGCTATTTTTCTTATAAAGTGTTTAATTTTCCAAGTGTATTTCCTCTTGCCCAAGCTTTGTCTTACCTCTTCCTAGGAGCCAAGGATGACATGTCACTGAGTCACATCTCACTTCAGCTGCATTGCATCTTCAGCAGCTTTTGTCCTCACCTCTTCAGCGTTTTTGCCAGTGCTACCTCCTGTTCTCCTTGCTCAGACACAAAGCTCGGGCAGGGTGGAGGGACAACGAGCTTGCCCTTACCCACTGCCACTCTTTGTGCTGGGCCACCTGTGTGCCGGGCTGGGCCACCTGTGTGCGACACACACAGCTTGGCTTCGTGGTGATCAGGGTGGCACCGAACAGCTCCTATGGGACCCACAGGGGCCAGATAAAGACCCTTGCGCTAAATTGCATCAAATGAAGGGTTTCATGCTGCAGGCCGAAGATTTGGAGAGTAAATGCATGGTTTAAATAATACGCTGTCTCTAGAAGCCAAATGTGTCTTCACTTCAAGAAATCACTAAGATTCAACACCTCCCCCTCTCCCCCCAAATATTACTCTTTACAAGGGCATAGATTAAAATTTACCATACAGTGAGTTTAATGTAAATATTTCACACCTGTAAAAATATTGTAAGACATTATAAAGGTTTCAAAGTCAAGCATCCATAATAATTAGAAACATGGTAATTCGGATGAAGCTTTGCAGCTTTAATTCTTTTTGAGTGCACTTGCATCCTGGTAATCCTAATTTGTATGATCACATTACTTTTTTAAGAACACAGAATGCTTGATTAAGCTGGAACTGGTTCATATGTTTTTGTCAAATGTGCTGAAATGGGGGGGATGTCTCCAGGCACCCTTCTTTCTCCATTAAATGCTGACACAGCTGAGGTGAGAAGTCAGGTGAGAAGCTCAGTGTGCTGGTCAGTGAAGTGATTCATGCTTCTGGTACTGACACAGAGCACTCTTACTGGGAGTACTACATTTGTTCCCAGTAAAGTCCACCACCAGTTGATCCACGACCGATGCAGGCCTTGCACAGAGAGAAACTGTAGTGCTTGATGGCTCCTGGTGGGCTCCCACAGCGTGTCACTCACTGGCTAAGAGGCCTGGGTGGCCCAGAAACCTTACATCAATCAAAAACTGAAACACATCTCTTTATGCACTGATTTGTACCTTTCTGCAGCATGGCAACAACTTTTGAAAATGTCTTTTCAGGTTCTTCATTTTAGCATGGACCCTAAGGTTGTTGCAAACAAGAAAAATCTAACTTAATTAATCTAAGGGTATGATTTTCATCTGGGATTTGTCTTGCGCTCACTAATGAGCTGGTTCTCCAAGACAACTTCATGCTATTGGTTAGTGCTGGAGGAGCTGACCTCCAAAGCACTGGGCCTCCTACAGACTGCACCTTTGGAAGGGTGATTTCAGAGCAGGGGATGAATGCTACAGGTCATATGAATTTAATATGGCACTCCAGTAAGCTTGCGAGTTGCTACAACTGTGCTCCCACCAAGCCTGGCAGCTGACTGCAGTGCACTACACAAAAGGAAGTCTTTGAATTCACAGAGTTTACTCAAAGTTGCTTGGCACATCAACAGGGAAGCATATTCACTAGAAGAAATAAGGACTCTCTAACACAAGGGCACAATATATTCACTAGAAGAAATAAGGAGTCTCTAACAAGCAAGTTTATCCTAGAAGAGACCATTAAAATTAAGTAAGCCACTTGTTTATCAAAAAGTTCCTTTAATTACCAAGAAGAAGCCAAATGTGACAAATCCGTGACAACACTGAATTGTTATTTTACTGCAAATGTGTGTTTTAAAATGAATTCCTCTCTACCATGAGACCTGGGAGTACAGACAGTAGTTGCCTATTAGCAAGCATTATTATGCATTACCTTAAGAAACAGAAAAGTGAAACTGAAGTTAGCAGTATACAATGGAGAGCTTTTTGAGATGGAAAGGATTTGCACTCCATGCTTTTCCTCACCCTTTCTCAGAAGGAGAATACCAGATATATTAAATGTGGGGGAGATCTATATACACAGATTACTGTTTGTTGCTCTGCAAAGCTGTAACAGCACGAAGAACACTGTCAGGTCAAATTAAGGCTTGCTGATTTTTATTATTTCATTGCAAATCCTTCAACACTTTTTTTTTTCCGTGGGTCAAAGTAAAGAGACCGCAGTAAGAACCTACCTTTTATATTTTTTAAGCAAGTTTTTAATTTTTCTGTACCACAAAGCTTGTAAATACGAAAAGAAAGTCTCCTAAAAACTCATAAAACAGATGGCAAATAACCAACCACCTACCTATCTTCTCTAAATGTCTTATTTTTAAGAAAATGGGCTTTTAAGCCAACTTCATTTGTGGGTGGGCATTGACTCATGAGTTTTGAACACTCACTGTGGCAATGTAAATCTGGATCAAAACTTAAATTCTATGTTTCAAAAAATAACAGTTGAAAAAAAATTTAAAGCAACAGAAGTGCTTGTATTCAATTTCATTTTCAGACTATCCAAATTAAATATGTATTTACAAATCACTCAAGCATTCCCTGGCATTGCTGCTAGTCAAAACACGAGAGAAACCTGTTAGTGTCTCAGTCACAGGAGGTTTAATGAAGAGTTTAAGCAAGCGCCTGTCAGGAATGTTCATGGCATAGCAGGTCCAGCCATGGAGAGGGGGGGACCTCAGATCATCCCTCAGTTTTTCCCAGCTTTTTGATTCCTAGAAAGGAATTATTATTTTAGACACTTCAAAGGGGGGCAGTGCCATGCAGCTGTGACAAATCAATGACGATACTGTGGTTTTTATATACTGAAGATTTTTATGTCATATTCTATAATATCCTCACACAGGTAAGTTCATAAGGTAAAATAAAAGAAGTTGTCAAGTAGATAAGATTCAGTCATTTTCAAGCTGATTAAACAATATTTTTGATGACAGAGGTCAGCATAGGTCTGGTTTGGCAAACAACAATAATTGCTGATCATCATCATCATAATAATAATATGTACTAGAACAGGAAGCTGCGCTTCCTCCAAGCTTCTGAGCATATACACTGCAATCATGACAGCATATATAATGGCGAGTTAATCTTAAAAACAATCACCTGCAAAATCATGACCTTGTTTTAAATATTTTAATTGCTCTGTCATGCAAGTATTCTCCAAGGTTACTATGACTGAACAAAGCCAGAAGAATACTTCGCATTTTGTCAGACAATGTGTTTCATAGACATGTGTTTTTATATTTCTGAAATAAAAGGAGGCAACTGTCTGTACATCCTAAAGGCTTCTTGTATGCTTAACGTAGTCCATAAATCATAACATACATATTGTACATTAGACATGTACAATAAAATGCTACAATCCAAAAACAGCAGCAGGTTTTCAGGACTTCAGATTTCAGCAGATATTCAGGGTTCAATGCTAACTTGTTTCCCAGGAACAGCTGTGAAACAGACAAACTACAGATTGGTAGGAGTGGGAGCAGCTACAATAGCTGAAGATTATTAGAACACTGTGCTTTCACCTGACAATTTCACATCAGTAAAGTCCATTTAAAATCTACTTTTGCCACTAAATTAACATGTGGAACATTTGAATTTGTGTGTGTGATAGATGCAGAGAGGAAAAAAATAGTTCCTCATGTGTAAGCATCTCTTTTACTGAAGAGCCAAGTGAGCTAAATAAAAGAGCAAGACAAAACTCTATCTGTGTGCAATTCCTGAAGCCTTACTCATCTCACTTCCTGATTCTTCTTTTTGGCCTCCTTTCCCTTAGGGCCCTCCCACCTCTATAAACACCATAACAATAATTATCACGTCAGTGGAGACTTAAACATTCTTGACATCCTAACATCTAACAAGTACAGGACATTTCACAAAGGCCTAGCCGGGCTCTCAAGAAGTGGGTCAGCTTGACACATCCCATGTGTTTCTGAAAGCCTGCAGTCTTTGAGCTTGCTCATCTATGGTAATGGGCACCCTACCAATGCACGGGCTGGAAACAAAACACTGCCTGGTTTGCCAGGGGAACGTTAAATTGTTTACCAAAAGCGCGTAACTCTTAAATTTCCATCCTAAACATCACAGAGAGGATGTCTTACGGTGCCTGGTCACACAGCAGTTTCCAAACACGGCGGTTTTGTGACCCACCTGCCCCCCGTAAGCTAAAAGGGCGCTGGAATTCCTCCAGCTGCACGCAGGAGTCAGGCTGCTGATATGCCCAGCCAGGGTAAGACAAAAGGGAGCGCAGAGTGTTTCCATCCATTAGTCCAAGAAAGCTGAGTGGTGAGCTCTTCTCTTCTCTTCTTTAATTTCATCTCCTCCTGTCCTTCAGCCTCACTTCACCTGGTTACATACCACAACAAGATTCTTTAGTCCTGGCTGATCTAGCCAAATAGACTCTTTTCCCATAGAAATTCTGGCCACTGTGGGGTTTTTTTAGTCACCCTTCAATAGTTTTTCTTATATTTCAACATTTAAATCATGCCAACTTGCTTCCACCCTCGGCAGAAAATCATGATGACTCAGAAACAGATCTTGTCCTGCTAGCTGAAAATCGCTTCTCTAATAGTGCTATGGTTTGATATCTGTTTTCACAAACGGAATAAACCAATGCATCTCATCATATTTTCTATCCTGCCCCCACATAAATTTGTGTTGTGAATAAAACACATTCTATTCGGCTTGGAGGGAATTTTATTTTTGTGCACATTTTGACATTTTAGTTAGAATACGATGCTTGTACAGTAGCCCGGGCAGTGGAGACTATAAAATCTTCTATTTATGATCTATTCCAATGAACAGATTTTCAGTTCTCCTTAAACGGACTTTTAATATTAAGTAAAAAACCCATGACTCTATGCACCAGAAAATGATCCAAAATTATTGTTCTTCAGCATGGAAAGACAATATGGTAAAGATCTGTGAAGAGTTACTTTGGAAGAAAAGCATGAAGTTAGCTATGAATAAACTCTCCAAACTCATTAACAAAATGCAAAGAAATAAACAAAAAATTGGACTGCAGAGATTAAATTTGGTGAGATTTTGTACAAAGAGTGAATCATAGTTCTATAAAACTTGGTGTAACTGTAGATCACAGTGTTCATGTACAGACCAGCAAGGTAAGAACAGAATAAAAAGGACAAGCCTGATCCCGCTGTGTATACATGCTGATGTTCAAGTACCAAAACTAAATGAATATAGATATATATCTGTAGCTCTCCCTATATATTGTACATACATATATATATATATATATAGATACTTAGGCTGAAGCTTTGGCAAACAAGTGAGATTTCTAATCGCTCTTGCTCTAAGATAGCACAGGCATAGTTGAGTCATACAACAAAATTATTTCTCTTAGCGGATTGCTCAGCTTTATCAAAGCAGTAGCACCATGTCATGGGTGAGCAGCACTATAGTAATACTGTAAATTGCAACTGGATTACCATTTGATTCAACAAAGTTAATAGGTGATGATGGCCTATAATTCATATGTGAATCATTTTGGCAAGTCTTCCATTTGTCAGTTCATCAAGCCTATCCTATACATAAGCAATTAAATCAGCAGGGGAAAAAAAAACAGTCCAAAGAGAAAAGGGCTCAGCAAAAAAATCCTCCAGGTAATTTGAAGAGATCTGTCCTCCATACTGTTGAAATATCATCACCTACTTCTCAGTGGTTTTCTTTTCTTGCTAGGACCAGTAACTCGGCTCAGTAGGCACAATAACAAATAACACACTGCTGATTTCCAAGCAGCTTCTAGAAGCAGGGAAAATTAATTCCAAAACAGTTACAAAGAAAACTACGCACTGGAAAAACTTAACTGGGAGGAATACTAAACAAAGAGCAGCAAACAGTTACCATCACTACAAACGAGAGATATTAAATTTCGGAGAAGTGGCTGGAAATGTGTCAGGCTGGCAGCCACAGCACATGCACTAAATTCATGTGCAACTAGGAGGCTTGGTCCTACAGCAGGGACAAAGGACACATACAGAAATAGACCCCCAAGGAGAATCCTGCCTCTGTTTCTCGATGACAGCCAGAATGCTATCGGCATCACTGGCACAGATGGCCATAGCCCACTTACTCACTCTTCATGAAAACACAGAGAGCAGCCAACACAGGATCCAGGAGCTAAATTAACCTCTGCAACATCAAGGCTGTGCACAAAGCTCTGCTGTGAGAAGAAGATGCACTTGTGCCATCGGAACAACTTTATTCTTACTGGGGCTGCCTGAAGGGTGTCAGTCAGGGGTCGCTCTCCCCTCTCCTTAGGCTCTGGATTCCCCAAGGAGAGCGATGGGTGTACTGACAGTGAGCTGACACCTACACAGCATGCCTGCCTGGAGGATATGGCTCCTGGACTGATGGAGTGATCACCTGCACTCACTTTAAAACCCATATTCCACACGTTGACTCCCTGTTGATAGGCTCAACAAGAGGCCAAACAAATACCCTCAGTGCCTGGAATGCTTGGATTGAATTTCTTTGGTTGAAATGGTCACGTAGAGTAAACACAAATGAAAACCAAGCATACAGAAGAGAATGTTTGCATTTGAATGTCGAAATTAGGCCTAATGAAAGCAGGGGGCTTTGCTTCCTGCAAAGCTAAATAATCTCTAGCTAATCCATGTACTGAAATTCCTTGAAAGTGTCAAAAAAAACCCCACCCCAAAAAAACCAAAGAGATTTTGGTGGACTGGTCAATGTTTTACAGTGTTTCAAAAGGCCTTTGATTAAATCACTAAGCCAGAGAGGACTCAAGCAGCTAAGTAATCATTGGGCAAAAAGAAAAGTACAATCATAGTTCAAAAACTGGAGATGGAAAACAAAGAGCAGAATTGAGCTGCGAGTTTCTGCGATGGCGGAAGGTTAACGCCAGCCAGCTTCGGGGCTCTGCAGCAAGTCTCATATTGCTGCTGTATTTACCACTGATCTAGAAAGAGGGCTGTATTGTGAGATGGCAACATTTGCAGCTGTCATAATTATTTCAGCTAGGCAAGACAAGAGGGGACTGTGATGATGAGGAAGTGCTAATGAAACAGAATGCACCGTGTAATTGTGAATTACGTTCAATACTGAAAATGCAAAACAACGCACATTAGGGAGGAACATGAGCACTGCTTCTAAATCTGACAAACTCCCATTCATTTATACGAAACCGGAAGGTAGAAACTGGGCATTTATATAAACACCTATGTGCTATCTCTAATCCTCAAAAAGCTGTAGTCATAAAACAAGTTAGTAGAACATAGGAGGAATAAATAACATCCTGGTTAACACCAAGTATTAGAATACCTCTACAAAACCTCTGGCACAGTGTGCAGTCTATCCTTACTCAGAAAAATGATGTGAATGTGTTTGTCTAGGGGCATATTCTGGAAGAAAAGACTTTTACATAAAGCAGTGTTTTGTTACACTTGGATTATTTATCCTTGGAAGGTGGCAAAAGATGTGATAAAAGCAACCAGAGTAGCAAAGTAAGGAATAATGTCAAGAAGTAAGCGCAGAGAGACCTGCTTTACTGTCTTACTGTTCAAGAAACAGGAACCTGATGGTGGTGATCTCAAATGGGTGACATGAAGCATTTTGGCACAAATGCTAAAAGTGAGACACGACTGAGGAGGTAGACATGGCAGAAAATTTATTGACAATCACAAAAGAGTTAAGACACATCTACACTTATAAACATTACAAATGTATCTCCCAATGCCTATACTTAGCCAAATACTGTATTTTTTCAAAAAAATGTAAATAAGTAAGTTTCCCGGCTTACAAAAATCTCTAGATATTAGAAAGCAAACTTAAGGAAGATAGCCTACCAGTGCCAGGGTAATCGACCCTCAGGCATGGTTCAGCATGTGTTTCAACATCCATCCTAGGCACTTCTACTCTTGTACAGTTTGCAGCTCCTCCTGATAGGGTATTTTTAGATAACTGCATTTTGTCCAGCCATAAATGCTATTAGACATCACAAAGCAGTCACATGTGACAGGATATTTTAGTAACTATAGGTGAGAAATGTTTAGCTTCATACAAGCCTTTGTGAGTGTCACACCTGCATTACCTCACGCTGCTTCACACAGATGAAGCATAATTAACCTCCTCTATTTCCTGCTTCTGTGCCTATACTCCAGTATGCTGGCAGCTGGAAATGAGTTTGTGACGTGATCAACATTTCATAGAATCACAGAATTGTTAGGGTTGGAAGAGATCATCCAGTCCAACTTTCTTGCCAAAGCAGGGTCACCTAGAGCACCTGACACAGGAACATGTCCAGGTGTGTTTGGAATGTCTCCAGAAAGGGAGACTCCACAACTTCCCCAGGCAGCCTGTAAGGTGCTCTGCCACCCTCAATGTAAAGTTCTTCCTCATGCTCAGATGAAACTTCTGTTTTAATTTATGGCCATTGCTCCTCGTCCTGCTGCTGGTTACCGCTGGTGCCAGTCGGGCACCATCCTCTTGACACCCACCTTTAAGATATTTATATGCATTAATGAGATCCCCTCTCAGTCTTCTCTTCTCCAGACTAAACAGGCCCAGCTCCCTCCGCTTTTCCTCATAATGGAGGTGCTCCAGACCCCTCATCATCTCTGTGGCCTCTGCTGAACCCTCTCCAGAAGCTCCTTGTTTTTCTTGTACCGAGGAGCCCAGAACTGGACACAGGTTCTAGACTTGCCAGTGACATTCCCTTCCTTTTCTGATGTTTTCCAAGGCAAGCTTGCCAATCTGTAAACCATTCCTCTTTCACTGCTGCCACGTGAATATATTAGTACCGGCAACCACTGAATAACCAACAACATTAAGCACAAACAAGACCACCCTGCAACACACAAACCAAAGAAGCAGAACAGGCCCCAAACAAAACCCCCTCAGAAACACTGTATTGCTCCTCCTAAGCTGAGGCACTCCCAAGCTTTTCCACCTTTGGGAAATGCTCTCAGTGGCATTTCCCTTTATCAACCATAGTGCTGGACACAAGATGCAGGCAGCAGACTCATGTTGTGCCTATCAGGAGGCACAACCTCCCCAGCATCACACACCAGCCTGTCTCCATTTATTTTCCCCACCTGCCACCCCCAATCAGCCCCAACAGTGGCAGAGCCCACTGCGATGCCTCTTCCTTCTCCAACTTAATGTTATGACCCACACCTGAAGGCAGGGTAACTGAGGTTCTTGTCAACAGATCACTTGAGGGGGGTTAGAGTGAAATAACACTGCATGACTAGTGTTTACATACATGCACACATACACACACACACACACATATATATATATATGTATGCACATAATAGTTTCTGTTCTTTTACAAGAGTTGTAATTTGATCCACCACTGCTCAGTCATGCCAACTGTTATGAGCTCAGGTCATACTAGGAGGAAAAGGGTCAGCATTATGGCTGTTTAATTCCATCAAGAGGAGACAATCCCCATTAGGCTCACTCCGGATGGCCACTCCTTTTGAATCGGTCATTAACCCACTGAGGGTTAATATCATTCTCTCCATTACCCCTCTGAGGGTCAGCTTGACTTTGTCCCAGAGAAAACCTTTCAGCAGGTCCAGGTTACACCAGAAAACTTTTCAACAGGTCTGATGTGCCCAGGTCAGCACAGAGAGGAGAACTATGATTACAGTCTCATGACTGAAATCTCAGTGACAGGACTCGAGGAAACGGCATGAAGCTGAGTCAGGGGAGGTTTAGGATAGAGGTCAGGAAAAGGTTCTTCACCCAGGGAGTGGCTGGGCACTGGAACAGGCTCCCCAGGGAAGCGGTCACAGCACCAAGCCTGACAGAATTCAACAACATTTGGACAAAACTCTCCAGTGGCATATTCTGATTCCCTGATAATTTCATAGTGAGGGGGCAGTCACCATGTGACTGGCCCTCGGCGACAACACCCTTCAGTAACCCACTGAGGCTCAGAGTCCCTTTCTCCACTACCTTCGGGGGGTCGGTCAGACTTCCTGCTGGCTAACAGCTTGCGACAGGTCCGGCTCACGCCAGTGAGCCCTACAACAGCTTTGGACCGTACGGACCCGTCCAGCACCAGCACAACTCCGCCGCAAACCCTCCCTCTCCCACCTCGCTCCCCTCCCTCCGCGCCTCGCGCCCGCCGAGGGGCGGAGGCCCCGCCCCGTCCCCAGCGCGGGGAGGAGGCGGGGCCGGGCCGCGGGCCCAGCTGACTCGGGGGCGCGCGGCG
>VZRR01005754.1:523551-565904 GCA_013398015.1 Oreocharis arfaki
GGGCCGGAGGCTGCCCGACCCCTCCGTCAGGCAGTGGGCACAGGAGTAACAATAACAGGAAATAACATGCTCCTCTCCCTTCTTCTTCCTTGTTTTCCCATCCCCTAATTTTCCCCTGGCAGCGTGGGGATAAGGGGCTTGTTTTTTCTTATTTCGGGTTTATTTTTCTCTCCTTTCCCCTCCCCCCCNTTATGCTTCTGGAGTGGGCATTATGTAAACTCCGAGACTTCGTCCACGGATTCAGGTATCGCCGGAACGTTTAGGTTGGAGGCAGGAGAATAAAGGACGCTCGGCATGACGTGTCCTGTTTATGGTAATGAGAGAGAAAAAGAAGTGGCTGGTTTTTTTTCTCCCCCTCTCGAGAGGAGCAAGGGTTAAATGGAGTTAGGAGCAGCAAGCGTTAATCTATTGAACACGGAAATGACGGGGGGGGGGGAAAGCCCTGAGAAAAACACGGTTTATTTTTAAACTGTGGAAAAAAATGACTTTAAAGTCACTGGTAATAGTCTTGCCTCACTATTGCACAGAGTGGTTAGAGGGAAGGAACAACAATAGGACTTGTATTAATAAAGGTGACTATAACTTTCTGCCTAGACGTTTCACAGTTAAAGTTACATTTTTTCAAAGAAAAGGTAAAAGACCGAGTATGCTTTTGTATTAAAAAAAAATCAGTGAGAGGCATCAGAAGAAAAACTTGTGTTGATTGTTATGAAATGTCATAAAACCTGGAAACATAAACGTACACTCTGACCTGAAAAAAAAAGACACATCTGGTGTTCTAGGCCCAAAGTCCTACAGTAGAAGTGTTGTGGATTCAAAGCCACTTCTGAGTTGGCTGTGAAGAACTGGATCTTTTGTCAGTCTGTAGTCAAATGAACGTAGTGGGAGGGGAAAAAAACAACCGTGCAATTACCCTTTCTCAGAGTTTGCAGTGGAGAAATTCAAGGGAAATCTCGACAAACATGTTACTGTTTAATCGGAGGAGGAAAACGGCAACACAAACACATGGCAGGATTTGGCTGCCACGAAAGGATTGAATGTACTCTGGGAGACTTTTTTTTTTAATAGAGAGGTTTTATTATTACATGCAAAATACTCTGTTGAAAATGCTAAGTTTATTGCACCGTACAAAGATAATAAAGGAGCTTGATGACTATAGGGCAGGTTTCTGGGAGGCACCGAGTGATTTAAGGATGTGTAATTTAATACTCAACTCTGTATTTCCTGGCTTTTGTTCAGTGTTTTGTGACCTTGTATTTTTAGAAACATTTTGTATTTTCTGGTGCTTAGTGGCAGTGGGTTGTTTGGTTTTGGTTTTGTTTTTTTCCTCCTTTTAAGATGGTCACAGCTTAGTGGCTATCAAGTCCTGCTGGATTGTTTTGCTTTGGCCAGCTTCTTTTGCTCATGAGCTAGAATTTAGAGGGTCGAACCTCTCTGATCTCTCAGTGTCATTGCAGAAGTATATTTTCAAACTTTCTTTGTGCTATCCCTTTTCTTCCTCACTTATCTCATTTGCCATGGTGTTAAAAAAAACCCCATTACCTCGAAGAAATTCCAGAAGTCATAAAGCACAGTTAGTAGGTTATAACAAGGAAATACCTTTAGCTCTTAAATAATAGTAAGTGCTGAAGGTTGAAGAGTTCCTAGGTTAGCCCAGAGAACTCTGAAAAGGAGAGGTGCCAGTACAACATGTCTGTGCTTTTCTTTTTCCTAAGTGCAGATGGGAATAAATGGCTTTCTTAAGTGGCCCATGTTTTCTTCTGGGTAATTTAATGAAGGTGGCTGTTAGGGCAACTCCATGTTTATGTTACCCGCCTGGCACCTGGAGTTGATAGCTTGGCTGAGCAGTGAATGGTATCAGCATTTCTCCATGAGAACCAGGCGGAAAACACACTAAACATCCCCTGCCTTCCTGCCTCCTGGATCCTTCAGCCCTAAGAATACAATAAAAGAGAAGAAAAGGAGGGGGTTCAATGAGAATAAGGGAAGATAGCGATTAAGAGTGTGCTTAGCACTGTGAAATAGTGTTTCTGCAAATCAGTTCTCAAAAGAAACCACTCAGTATCTTCTTTTGTAATATTGGCACTTTCAGTGCTTCTGAAGTTACCTAAGTAGTAGTGGAAGAATGGTGGATGTTTTTGTTGAAAGGAAATACGAATCATATATTGAGCAGGGTTAAAGAACTGTTGTATTCTTGACCAAAATACTCAAGGAAAAAGACAGATCTGAATGAAGCCAGTAATCTAAAGCAATTCTTACTATTTTCTATTACTGTAGTATAGGGGCCGTGTACACTTAAATTTTTTCTTCTGCCTCTGTAGATTTCTGGCTTTAGAACTGTTTTTCTGGAGTAATTTCCTCCTGTTCTGTGACTGTTAGGAGGCAGAAAGTGTTAACAGCAGTGCTTTGCTTTCACCTTGCATGTGTTGGGGATACTGAAAAAGTGGGTGGAGAGGAACAATCAGAGCAAAAGCTTTCAAAGTTATTTTTCATATAGTTGGCTTCATAATTTTAATGTGCTGATGTGTTGTGAGCAGTGATATTTTTGTTTCATTGGTTTGTGAGAGGGAAGATGGTCCTCTTGATATAATTTCTGAAGATTCCTTTTCTTTTTCTTGCTTACCAGTGGACACCTTGTATGGAAACATGAACTGCAGTAGATGTCTCTTTCTACCCATTGCAGCTATGATGTGTTGTGTACTGCATTTCTGGACCTGAAGATTTTTGCAAGCATCCTATGGAGTGCTTAAAAATGAAAACTGCCACAAAACCACGCATTGATCAAGTGGTGGAGGCTTAAAAAGAAGGGATATAGTCTAGCATCAGGATAAAAGCTCTTTAAGTTTTGTTAAGGTCAACAAAACCCAAGAGTCAGTGCTTTTTTGTGTTCTCTCTCAGAACCATAGTGTTACTTGGAAAGGAAAACTGACATGGGGAGGTGTTTTTGTTTAGCAGAATAAGTAGCTTTGTCAAAATCTAGATATGAAATACATATACAGTGGCATCAGTGATACTGTAAGTATATGAAAGACCATACCTAGAGTATTTCTGTTTTTCACATGGACGGACATACATTTTTGTGCTGCTGCCAGTTAGATGTGCAAGCTGATAGAAAGCTAACACTGTCTTACTGCCTGTTGTTTGTGGTGTACCTTTCTAAGGCAGACAATGAAAAACAGTGTCTTGAAAAAAATTGATGTCATTTCACTTAATTGTAATATTTACAGCTCTGAGCTGTAGGTAAGTGGTAGAGAAAGCATAAATGTATGCTGCATGTAAAGGAGTTACTGCACAAAATTACATAGCTAGTAAGGCAAGACATCTTTAAAAATATTTCTACGTATTTTTAAAATATTCAGAATTAACAAATGGATCCTGTTGAAAACCAGGATTTTCCTAAATGCTGTATGTAATATGAAGGGTCCACTAGACAGAGAAGTTAGGTTTCCAGCGGATAGTGAACTATACTATGTAGTATGAAGAGATAAAAACACAGACTCGGTGCAGATTTGTAACCATGGAAGAAACTTTATAAAGAATTAGGTAAACAGACAAAATCACTTGTGCTAAAATCGTGGAAACTCATATACAAACGTCGCTTAAATTAATCTTGTGACAATTGTCCAAAAAAGCTGAAGAAAGTTACGCAATTTTGAGTAAACTGCCATTGCATGAACTTTTTCTAAGGTATCACAGGCCAGGAAATCTTAGCCAGACATTTGTTTACAGTGCAGTTGCCTTTGAACTGTCTGTAGTGTCAAACAAAAAAACAAAACTAAACTGTTTTTCAGTGCAAACTATGCATTCCATTTTCTGTTGAAAAACGAAGAGGATTCTATACTAATAGTTCTGTGTTGTCACTCAGTGATGCAGGGATGGTGTCAATTTTTTCTGGCAGAAAACGCTCAGGGTACATTCAGTACAGTTTGCCTGTTTTGGACACCCTTGTAGCTCTGCAATGTCTTGCTTTTCTTAAAGTGGGGAAGAAGTTAAAGTAAAATTAATAATTTGTGTCTTTTGTTTTGGTTTTTTTCTTAGAATTATAGAATGACTTAGTTTGGAAAAGCGCTCTAGGAACACTGAGTCCAACTACATACTTAGTACTGCTGAGTCCACCACTAAACTGTGTCCCCAAGTGCCGCATCTACACGTTTTGTAAATACCTCCAGGGATGGTGACTCAACCACTTACCTGGGCAGCCTGTTCCATTCTTGTCTCAGTGAAACTTTCCTAATGAATTCAACAGAAGATTAGGCTTTGATTATTTTATTTTTGGCAGTGTGAACAAGTCATTGAACCACCTGTTGGAAATAACTGCAGTTCGGCTTATGTAAACTTCATTTAAGGATTTAAACTGGATAAACAGTCTTGCTTTTGTCTAGGTAGGTGCTCTCATAGATGTCTCTTGGACTTTTTGGTGTATATGCATTATACACTTAGATTTAGGTTCAAAGATTATCTTTTTTGAAAGCAGAGATGGCTTCTCTGAACATGTATTTATCTGAATTAGCTTTTTTCATGTAGATGGAATTTCGATTAATTTCACTGTGATTTTGCTAAAGGAGTAATGATATTGCTTTTACTAAAAATCATCAGTGTGAATACTTAAAAAATGAAATAAAGCATGGTCAACTCATGGCTGTCAAACACTTCTAATGAAAGCCCAAGTGAAAACAGTTCTGGTAATTGAACTTAACTATGGTTTACAGTGTAAAGTTCAAGCTTCATAGACCTGTTTTCCCTTCTCTGCCACAGTGCATCTGTTTTCAGATTTCTCTTTTTAGTGCTGAAAATCTTTAGCGTTAAATAAGACATACTTCAAAAGTGTTCTTTTGAATACTTAGCCTATACCTTGTGACTATGAAAGGGGACTGTTTTGATGAAATATTGGTCACTATTTGTGTGATCTGCTTCAGGTGTTTGGAACCTCCAATTCAGAAGTTCAGAGTTCGGCGTCGAAGTTCTTTTTTGTTGAGGAGCAAGGAAGTGAGGATTCAGGTTACCGAAGAATGTGGCAGCAGTATAAGACATCAAGCTAATGGGCCTCTCAGCTCAAGAGTCCCATTGGTGACAGTGGTCGTGAGTGCCTGTGAAAAAATCTTAAAACATGTTGGGCATAAATGGCATATCTGTGTTTCCCCTCTCTGTTTACAGCCATTTTAAGCTGAAGGGCATTGTGAACTCAAGGCAGTGTCTCAGTTAACTTCTGTTCTAGAAGCTTGCCCAGTGTCCTCTTAAACACTAACATCTATAGTATCCTTTGGTAAGAAATTTTGCAGTTCGGCTAACTGTTCAGTTAAGAGCTTCTTTCTTGTTTTAGAGAGAGCTGAGGAACTAGAATCTCTTGACTCCACACATTAATCAGTGTAGCTTGGTGGTACTGAAAGACTCAACTACCACATTTAGACAGTGTAGAGGTATTTGGAGTGTTGGAAAGTAGTTAACTGCTCGATGATGAGTCTTCTCTTAGGCGTATTAATTGTGTGTAAGTACAAATAAAAGCAGTATGCTCAAGTAGTAAAATGGGATTCATAGGAGATTATGTTAAAAGGACAGCAGTTCTAAATTTAGGGTGTCTTCTGTTTTAATGGGATGAAAGTAGTTTTGGGCACTGACTTCCCCAAGCGTGTTGCTTCACCACATGAAGTGTTTGGCAATACTCGTAAGGTATCCTGTTACTTCTGCCCCTATGGTGACCTCTTATTTGCAGTGTGACAGCTGTGTGTGGCTGTGTTGTGAACTGGATCAGGGAACTGATCTGCTGCTTAAAAGAATCTGGTAGGTTTCTTAAAGCCTGATCAGCTAATCAATCTGATTCCTGGTATGTCCTTGCAAATAAATGCCTGGACTGGGGAGGAGATGGCAGAAGGGGAGTTTCAGGAAGAGGTACAAAGAGTACCTTAAATAGGTGTTGTTTCCAAACACTTAGATTGTGATTTCACAAAGCTAAGTCTGCTGGGTAATAGATTTACGTTTTCAATAATATTTGGCTGGTTCCTACTGCTTTACTCTTTTCTATGTGGAAGACTTTCCCAAATAAGGAGAATGACTCAGGCTGAAACTACACAGATTGTCAAGGGCATAGAGTAACCAAGGGAACTTCTTTGCAGTGTATTTTAAAGTCAAAACCTAAGGACGTTTAAAAAGAAAGTAACCCCCACCTTCCCCCAGTGCATTATTCAATCAGACCTTTTTGAATTGAAGGGTTATCTTAGGAGTTCAATGTTCTGCCCTTTTAGCTGAAGGATTTCTATGTACTTAGGCATAATAATCTGTAATAGCTAAATAGTGATCTACTGGCATTTGAAAACCAAGCAAACCCATGGAAGCTCTAACTAAGATTATGTACTTAGTTATTTCACTGGTTGTCACAGCCTGAGGAAATAACTTTAAAGTAGTGAACAATAAAACATACTGTGTATGGAGGAGTAAATTAACATTTTTTTCTCATGTGATACATCAGAAATCAACATGTAGAAAGTAGGCAGTACTTAACATTGTCAAACCTGTGAGGTGATCAAAGGATCTCTCTTCAAAATGTTTAGTAGTACTAGTGACACACTGAAGCGAGCAATGGATTTGTACCCAGAAAAGTAAGGTGGTTGGCCACTTGCCTTTAGGTAGGAGCACACTGAGTGAACCACTGACATCAGAAGAAACTTTGGAGGTTAAACCTGATGTCAGTGACTGAAGAATTTGTGGTGTTCTAGTAAAGTTTTGGTTGATGGTGTGGCCGTCATGAGAGCTCTCCCTGGCTGAGCATGTGCCATTTGTTGGGAGCTGGTGGGTGGTGGCCCTGCAGGCTGATAAGCACTGACAGTTCTGTGAACATTTGCGCAAGGGAGTGCTGTGCTCAGGGGTTCTGTACAGGTCAGTCCCTGACCCTCTGCCCTTAAAGGTCTTGTACTGTGGGCCAGCTGGGCCTGATCTTCCTGCCTGCCTACGCTGTCATTCTCCTGCAGTTTCTTCTTTGCTGTGTGACCTGACTTGCTGCACCTGAGACATGATTAATCTGAGCCTGAGCTGTATTGCCAGTGTTAATGCCCCTGGAAGGAGTGTGTTTGGTTGTGAGATTTTTGCATATGCAGATCAATTGCTATGCAGGTGCAGTAGGCCTCCCTGTCTGGACTGGAAGTGGCAGCTGGAATGCTGCAGCACAAGTGATTTGTACAGCACACGCAGAACAGGCAGTTCTTTTCATCATGCTACAGATCCACACGAAGAGTAGGCATGGGATCTGCATGAAATTTTTGTATGGCAGTGACAGTCTCTTCCTGGTTGCCATCTTACTGAATTATTTTACCTCTTGCCAGGATCCAATGTACTTTCCATCTTGTTTTTAATTTTTTTTTAAACTATGTCCAATGGCCCCCTGTATGACCGTCACACAGAAGTTGAGGAATTTGGCTGTACCTGGGAGACACTGTGCTTGCTTGAGCAGGTTGTTGCTAAAAGAAGTCATCCGTTCAAAAGCCTGCTTCCAGGTTGCCTTGGGAAAGAGCAGTGAAGAGGGTGACACATTCAGAGGTTTAGTCTTAGTGGAGTGCAAGTGGCTCTTGGGTTTAGGCTGAAAATCCTGAGAGAGACAAGAGCTGACATTGGGCATTATTGTGGCAGAGCTAATGTATAATGAGCCTAATAAAAAAAGGAGTAGGAGCTGCATGAGCTCCGTTGCAGGCTGTAAGGCTTAATGCTGTCCTGAAACAACATTCTGAACATGGAAATTAATTATGAGTAGTATGTTCTATATAATGACTGATATTTATTCTGGAGGAAGTTAGAATTGAAGTGTCTTCGGTAACTTGTAGATTCAGAAGTACTAAGCATTAGATTAAACTCTCTTATGTCATGTTTCAGTCTATAAAAATGAGTAAGCCCTGTGCATTTGAGAAATCATAGTTCTTTCAAGCACAGGTGGCCTTTTGTCAGTCGTGCTACTTAGAGAAGTGAAACTTTTTCCTGGTTTCCCTTCAAATAATTGTAAGACCTTTTTGGAATACTATATCCAGAACTTCTTATAGCATGCTTAGTTGCAATAGAGGTGCTTACGATGCAGATGTAATGTTGAAAGAAAATACTCCAGCATAAAAATCAGGTGGATTAGAATATTGTATATTGTTTGCTTGTTGCTTAAACCTTTTGTTTTAAGTAGTTGGCATGCATACCTTTGAGTCACCTTCTGCAATTAACTAAAATACGTTTTTTGTATGTTTTGAATGCTCTTGTCTTTCAGGTCATGGAAAAACTCCAAAAGATGCTGCTTCTGTTCGAGCTACACATCCTATACCTGCAGCCTGTGGCATATACTATTTTGAAGTTAAAATTGTCAGTAAGGGAAGAGATGGGTAAGCAGAGTACATTGTTAATTAATTACTTATTGAAATAGTGCCTCACATCATCTTTCAGTCAACATATGTCTTTGGTATCAAAACTTAATTTTCATATTTTACCACTTTATGTCGCTTGATTCCTTATTCTTGAGAAGTTGCACTCTTGTAGTTGATTCTTTTAAGAGAGGTGATTGTGGTATTTATTGTCCACAAATCAGTGTACACAAGAAATACCAAAACATCATCTCATTTTTTTCTTGACAATAAAGTTAGGCTTTGAATAACTGGTTTTGACCCTGCTGTTTCCTTTTAAGGTGTTGGGTTTTGGCTGTATGGGTTTACAGACTTTAATGTAATTTTTAGGGTGTGTAGCAGACCAGCATACTTCCTCAGCATTATCTTTTCATGGATGTCATATCAATTTTGAAACAGAAAGTTATTCTTAAGGCTAGTTGTTGATGAGCAGTAATAAGAATAAAGGGGAGTGTTCTGAATAGGTGCCTGGGAATTTGTCGCCCTATGGAAAGAACAAGAATTGATGAGTAAGAAGCTTCTGCTTCCCATAATCCATCTGAATTATGAATCTGTTGAAGCACAAGTGATACATGCTTTTAAGCCTGCTGAGGCAGATCGAATCTCACCTAGGAAAGTCTTGATGTGCTAATGGAATCTTTGCTAGAGCATTTTAATTCCTTTCCATCCTTCGCTGCTTTTGGTAGAGGTGTGTTAATTCTAGTACACTGTAGGACTGCTTTCTCATATGCTGTAGTATGTTGGTTCTACTTCAAGGTTCTAGTCAGGATTGACTGTCCCTGTTCTAGGTGCTCTACGAGCATGTTGCAGGTGCTTGTGCCCTTCTGTGAAAATAAATCTTGAGAGAAAAAAACTATGGGTGAAATTCAGTACCTTTGTCTTTACTTTGTCTTGCTGCAGTTTGTTTCTTGCATTTTCCCAGCATCCTGTAAGCCTTCTGTAAGTCAGAAACAGTATTCAAACTTCTCTGTTTTCCTTATAGTGTTGCATAGTGATATTTTGAAAGAATAGCCTCTCAGTACTGCTGCAGCTTTGTAGGGACATTTATGAGTTTGTTGTTTCTGTTCTCAGAAGTTATCCCTGGTAGAATTCTTTGCTATGAAATACTTACATCCGTAGCTCCTTTCATCACTCTGTGAAGACCTAATTATTTTTAAATTGAGATGGTAGAAATTAGTTTTTCAGGTAACATTCTGCTACCGATTTTAGGAACGCTGTTATGTTGGGGGGGGCGTGGGTTTCTTGGGTTTTTGGGTTTGTTTTTTTTTAATTTTAGGAATATTTTTTTAAAATTGTCCTGCTGCTGTGGGTTAAGGAGAGGTTCTTATTGTGACTTGCTAGTAGTATGTCTCTTCTTGAATGTTTCTGCCTACTTAGTTTGGGAGCTAGCGTTTTTGAAGTGATGGTTTTCAAAAAGTGTCCACATGTGTGGGTGTGTCATTTTACATTGCTCCTCTAACACTTCACCTTAGATATTTTGTGTTGGATTTTAGTAATTTTTAATTCAGTAGACCACTCAAGGCAATCCTGCCAAAGTGGGAAAACACCACTGAGTAAAGTTTTTCCAAGGTTTTGTGTTTGCATGGTTACTTGTGAGGTATACATAGCTAGGACTTGTGAAGTTGCCTGCTGAGATTGCTTAAAAAATGGAGGGGTACTTTTTTCAGTTACTACTGCTGCATCCTTGCTTCAGCCTTGTGACCTTTATTTAGTGTCACTTTATGAAACATTAGCTGCATAAGGAGCTGAGATGTTAATTTTTTTCATTGTATAAGATAGTACGGTAGCTGGGAAATACTGCACACACAGCCAAATGTAGCTTGGCTGATAAAGACCAGGAGTCAACATGTGGAACCTCACTGGATGTTAAATGTGTAGCTCTAGACCCTGTTTTCAGGTCCAAGAAGTCTTTGATGAGGTGCAGGATGAATCTCTTACAGTTCAGTGTTACTTTGCCTTCAAACTAATAAATTTTTCCATAATAAGTTAACTGGGGAATTTAATGCGGGGAAATAGGAATATAGAAACCGGTTTGTGTCTGTTTGGATTTATTAGTTCTTTTTCACTGCCTGTTGTGTTTCACCTGGCTTGCTCCAGGTACATTTTTACAATTTTTTGTTTTCTTCTTGTCATCTGGTAATGGTAACAGAGTTCAGGAATACCATGTCTGTAGAAGACCATCATGTAACTACTAGGGTCGGTTAGCTAAAATGTCTTACTTGCAACATCAGTGTTCTCAAGGTCTAAGCCTAGCTGTGGAAGCAGTACAGCTGAATTTTATACTAGTGTTTAAAATAAATCATAGACTACCTGAGGCAACTCAGATACCTGTCTGTAAGCTGAAGTACAGCTTCTAACTTTCATAAATGCCAGTGGATAATTTGGTGGTGTTTGTTTGGAGTTCCCTTTGGTAGTAGCCTTTACTACTTTTATTTACTTTTTTTAATAAACTCAGCTTAAAGTATTTAGTCCATGTGCTACATTATATGAGTATGTCTAACAGCATTCTTGCTTGTGTGCTCTACTTAGCATGACTTGCCTGAAATCATCAAAAATCCTTTACTAAAAACATACTCTAGGATATTCATTTTTCATGCTACTGTAGCACTTGAAGGTGCTGCTCCTGGAATCTGATCTTGCATATCTAAAAGTAGCAGGGCAAAAATTATTCTTCTCTGAAGAAGCACAGCTCTTTTTTTGTTTAGGTCGTGGATGTATCATGGCTTCTTGTGGCTGTCTGTGTTTGAGCTCAGTATTGGTTTTGTCACTCTAATGACCTAGGTCATTAAATTCTTTAACATATCTAGGTGGGTAACTGGCTTGAGTAGAAATTTGAAGGTGTGTAATATGTTAATTTTGCAGAAGTTTGTGACCAAGTTTGAGGGCATTATGAACACACTGAAGAAAGTGTGGAAAAAACCAGGTTTACTAGAAAGGAGGAACTGGATATGGAAATTGGTGTTGCAGAGCAGATGAAGAGCAAAATTGCTTTTTGATACCTCCATGTGGTGTGATATGGTCAGTTACTGGTGGTACTGGATGAGAAAAAGGGAAGTGAGAACTAAGTTCGGTAAAAGTAATAAGGTCAAAATATCATTCAAACAAAAACTGTCTTGGTATTTGTAGAGCATTTGGCACAAGGAGTCCTAATGTGCTGCTACAATACAGATATGTGAAATAATTATCCTAGTTTTTTTGAATTCTTGCTAGTAGTTCTAACCAGTTGTCATATTGCCTTGTAAATATTTCGTGTTCTTTATTTCTTCAGTTTTCTTTCTTATTTTCATGTTGTCTTTTGTAGTCTAAGGGCCTCTATTTAAATTCTCCTTTTATACTCTTTTGCTTTGTTTTGTTTGGCTCATGTGGAACATTGTGGACAGTGATGTGAGCAATTGGAGACAGTAACAGTAGAAGAGTAATGGGTGTAAGTGTGGGGAACCATACCAAGGTTAGAAAGCATGGTAGGAAGGGGACTATTAACTAACAGTAAGTTTTATCTGCATTTCTATTGAAATGTCCAGTTAACTTAAATAAAAAATTTGACCCTGAGAAGAAGCAGTCTCTGAGCACTCATTGAGTTCATGTCCCTTTTCCCAGTTTGTGACTGTGTCAGCTTCATGGTAAACTTGATTGGATAATTCATTTTCCAAAAGTTGACCTCCAGAGTGAGTTTGTTTTCATCTGTGTCTGTTCCCCACTATGGCCGTTTACACTGCTTCATGAATAGCTATAACAGCAAAAGAGTAGGAAACCTGGAGCAGAAAGCAGAATCTGGACCAAGGGGACTGGGAATGCTACTTTTGGTTGTGGTACTGGCTTATACCCATTAATTTTAGCTTAAATACAGCTATTTGGCTTTTTAAATCTTCCACCAGGGGAGACCTGTTTCTTCCCCAGGGAATATGAACTTCTGGGAAGAATACTTCTATCCTCGGTGTCTTGAATTTCTGTCCGCTCTTACTCATTGATTTGTAAATACAATTAATAAGAATGGGCAAATGATAGTAATGCCACATACTTGTAGACAGTCTTCAGTGCTTTTAGAACAGCTGAGGAAGATGTATGCTTGAAATACCAAATCATAGAATCACAGAATGGTTTGGGTTGGGAGGGACCTTAAAGACCTTCCAGTTCCAACCTCACCACCAAGGGCAGGGACACCTTCCACTACACCAGGTTGCTTCACACTCCATCCAACCTGGTCTGGAATGCTTCCTTTTTTTTTTTTTTAAAGAAGAATGAAAACATGGATTGGGAGTGGTAAGCCATCTATGAGAAACAATGAAAACTAAGTTTAGAAAGGCTGTATTCTTTTAGGAGATAGCACTGAGCTTACACTTGTGCGAGCAGGGTTGTTTAGTCTGTGATGTGGCGGTACTGATGCAGATCTTCATGGCCAGGCTTTATAGTGCATGTGTAAGTTCTGCTAAATGTTCTGCACTAAAATAAAATGTTGGTACAGCAATTCATGCAAGCAATCAGTATGTTTTTGGTAAAGCAGTGTTAATAAGGCTTTAGACACTTGTTATACTATTGCAGGTTTTTAACACTGGATATACAATCAGTCATCTGTTGTTTTTGCAGTAGCTTGTAGTATGTGTTGTGTATGTGATGAAGTAGGTGGTGAAATAAAAAAGGAAAAACTATCCAAAACAAAAATACCACGAGAATTGAGTTTGAGTTTTCATGACACCTATGCCTGTGGTGCAGTTTTAGAGTGTTTGAGTGGTGTTTGTGAAATACAAATGCTTTGTTGTCTTCTAGAGGATGTATGTGTAGTTCTTCAGACACAAACTATACTTTTTTTATTGTAAGTCGTTTGTGTTGCCATAAGTTGGCTTTTCCTTTAGCATCCAGTATACTTGTTTTCTTGTTCAGCAAAAGCATAAACCAATAAACAAAATATATAAGATAGTCAGTTGCTGGTTGGTTTGTATTTGTTTTGTGCATTACTAATGTCCTGTAAAAACTTTATGCAGTCCTAAGACCTGTTCTTATAGTTTTAATATGTTTTCAGCAACTATTTGTTACAAGAACAGGCATTTGTTAAAACAACATGCAAAACTTCACTTAGTCTCTAATTACATATCAGTAGGCCTTGCAGCATTATTAGCAGAGTACTTGTGTGTAGAGTAGAATCTGATAAGGTCTGAAGTATGCTTATTTCATTAGTGTCTTCATTTGAATTATAGCGGCTGCAAGAAGTGATCAGGTCATGAATCAGCAAGTGTATCTTTCCTTAAACTATAGCAGTAATTCATTTTTTACCTGAGTGTATGAGACCAGACATTGACAGAAAGGAACATTAACTAAATGTATAATACGATTGTTTGAGGTTTGTCTTTAACTGGTCAGAAATATTGGAACTGTGACAAAAGTTTTATTTCTTTGTTGGTGTAGGCTAGAAATTAAAATTTGTAATTTAAAAAGATATTTCTCACAATATTTAATTTCTTGGTCTCAGCTTCTTGCAGCATCTTTTACTTCTTTCTTCTGAAGTTCATTCACATAAATATAGTGTATAGATGATAACTTTACTGTAGCCCACGTTTACATTATATTATTTTCTTTGCAACTATTCTTTTCTGACAGTATGGTCCCCAAAAAAGCTCTAGCGCTTGAGGACAAGTGTCACAAGGTGAAATGGGGCAACCTCAAAGCGGGAGTGATGTCAGTAAATGAGAATCTTTCTAGGAACATTAGAGGAATCACAAGCAAAATGTTACAGGAGTAACAGTTTCAAGCACTATGCAAAAATGACTGCCTGATTTATTTTTGGTCTTTTCTCTCTATGCAGAACTTCATTAATCTGAAACCTGGGTTTATCATGTTCAAAATACTGTTTCCTTGGAAATACTCTGTAAAATTAAACTTGTTTTCAATTTGGAATGAAAGACTCAAACTGTCTATGGCATATTTTGAAACATTAAAGTAGATTAACATCTCATTTCTTATTGTGATTGTGCAGACAATAAGGATTTTGAATTGGCACATTTCTACAAAATTTTAGTGCAGAGTAACTATATTAAAGATAAATGTAGGTGCCTTTTTAATGTGCCTTATTTCTGGCCTCATAGTGTCAGTGAAGACAGTGTAGAAAACTATAGGAGAACATTATTCAAACTTTTTATGTCATTGCATGTCAGTTGCAAGGGCCCTATTGAACTTCATTGAGTCTTTAAGTTCCTACAGCTGATACAGTTTTTTTCTGTTTGTCCTCTTTCCAAGATACAAACATAATGATAAAACAAACTATACCTTTTATATAGCTTAAGTTCTTTTTTCAGTGTTAATTCTACTTTTCTTAAGAGTTGATGCATTCAAAACATCAGGGTGTTTTCAATTGCCTTATTAATTGCTGTACACATCTGTTAGTGCTTTGTCTTAGATTCCCTACAGATACTATGGTAACTTAGGTTTTAACACTGCATGGTTGAAGTTGCTTTCTTTGAATGTATAGCATGTAGGGAATAAGATTCCACGTTGATTACTTGTGTTCTGCAGCACCAAAAGAGTCGGTTTTTGAAGCATTATGTAGCAGTTCCCCAGGTTATAATGTCTTTAGTAGCATATGTAGGCACAATGGAAGTCAGAAGGAATTTGACTTTGGAGATAGCCGGTGAAATTTCAGTAGTAGGGAGGCTACTCATAATAATTTACATATTATGTAAATACCTGCTAAATTATTTTAGTTGTCTTTGAAAATACAGTATGGGATTTTTTGTGTTTTGTTTTCTTTTTTACTAGGGAAGTGGTTACTTTGCACTTAAATTTATCTCTAGCCTTTCTGAGGTATCTGTGGCTTGGTATAGTTTTTGAGATTCTGTATTCCTCTTTATGGAATGAGCAGGATAGGAGATAATTAACCTGAGTTCTGATTTTTATCAGCTTTCATGTTGAAAGATCTTCCATATACTTTCAACACAGTGGCTAAAAGATCTAATGCAACAGTTATAAATAAAAATCAGAGTTGTGTCTCTTTCTGGGTTTTTAAATTTCTTGATCTTTTAGCATCTGCAGTTCTGTACCATCTCTTACTGCTGTTTTTTCCTTCTATTTGGCTCTGGCTGTTTTTATTTCCAACAATTAGTCTATTCAGGCATCCAAGTAGAAACTTTAGGCTCCAGCAAAAATGTAAATTTAGCTCTTTGACTAGAAAGATACTTGAGGAAAAAATAGTTATTGTGAGCTTTCTACTTCTTAAACATTTCTCTGCAGAGAACCCTAGGCTTTTCAGTATGTGTTACAGGGAAAAAGTAGGTATCATAGTGCCTTTATTTTTTGACATTTTTTCTTCTGCTTTGTGGTAAAAAATTGAATCTTCAGCAAATTTTAAATTCTGTAGTTTTGTGGTATTCCTAAAGTTTCTATATGACTTGTGAAATGTAAACTAGAAAATATGCTGAGACACTAAAATGGTAACACATATCTTGATTGAACTGGACTGGAACAAGAATAAATACAATTTGAAATGAAACAACAAGACTTTGTAAAATGCACTTGCTTTCTTGGTCCTTAATACCAGTTTGGCTGCACTTAAAATTGTTTTCCAGCTGTAGTCTCATATTTCAGTATCTCATGGGTTGATTTCATGTCTTCCATGAGTGGTTGTTCGTTACTTTATGAGCTCCTATACGAGTTGAGCATGTTAATGAGGTGATGAGTAGGAGCCAGTGAGACTGAAATTGCTCAGTAAGAGGGACTACTTATACCGCAGGCCCCAGGCCACTTGGTTCCATTTGCCTAGATAAATGATCCTCCCAGTGCAGCAGTGAGGGATGTGCATGGGTAGGGAGCTGAGGTGGAGGCACAGTCCTCGGGTACCGAGGGAGGCAGCATCAGGATCACACCACTGTTCACCCTCTCTGGTCTCTCAAACCATGCTGTGTCAGGTCCGTTCTTGGAAGGTGCTACTAGGTGGGCTGAGGGTGCTGCTTCGTGGTGCTGACACCCCTGCTTCCCAAGGACAGAGCTCTTCTGGCCTGACATAGCTACAGACAGGAAGAACAGGTCCACTAAGACTCTCTCCTAGACCAAACCTATTATTGTGACAGGACAGCACGACTTGGAATGTTCTGGGCCTGCATTGCACCTGGGCTGCTTGTTGTGCTGCCCATCATTTTTGTTGTAGACTAAGGGAGGACAGCTTAAATACATAGCTCTGCCACTCTTCTGATCCTGAGGTGCATGAAATGTGAACTTTCAGCAGCAAACAGGAGGACAATTTAATGTACTTCCTCCCACTGAAGCAAGTCTTTTTGTAGACCCTGACTCTTGACCTAAACAAGGGTTAAGTGTCTTAAAAAAAACAAACAAAAAAGTTGATTTGAGTCTGTGAAGGTTACAGTTGTGAGGAAAAGGTAAGAAAGTTACATGTGATTTGGCATAAATACAACTCCTGTTAATAAATTTTAGAGCTTTTAAAGCCTGTCTGTCATGGTACTGTTTTCCCCCTCAATTTATAATGTACTAATCTAGTTGTACATGAGATGAGCTATGTATCAACTATAAAAAATAATAAATCAGCTTAATTGATGAGCCTTTAATTTCACTCACTTCAGACTATGAATTGTAGATATTCCTTTTGCCTTGTGAAAGATGTTTATAGTAAATTTATTAATTTTTTGGAATGTTAGTAATTTAACTTCAGTTTCTGTTAATAGCAAGTATCCTTCACGAAATGGTGTTAGCATTTTGAGTAGTTGTGTAAGTGAATCCCAGGGAAAAATACGTATTGTTGAACGTCTTCTTACTGAGATGGTGTCAGTGCCTAGTGCTTTCTAGTCATTGCCAGTGGGTAAAGATTCCTTGTTCCCAGCTGTATGAAGTAGAGTGTGTCTGTTTTTACAGCTGTTATTGAGTTAAAGAGGAGGCTTGGAAGTTAGGAAATCTGAGGAAGAAAACAGTGTTGATACTAAAATGTTGCCTAGACAATTATTTTCTATCTAGCATTTTACATTTATGTGTAACCTTAGTCTTGTTACTGTAAAAATACTGAAATAAAACCTTGATTGGGATGAAGAGTTTTTAATATGACTCGCATTCAAAGGCTTTTTGCAGTCAGTGGAGTTCAAGTTATCTAAAAACGTTTTTAAAAGTAAACATCCTTTCTTAAATGAACAAGAGATTTTCAGTCTTTACATGAGTATCCTTCATGTGTCAGACCCCAGACTATGCTAATAACAATTCTGCTTTTAATATTTAAGACAAAATCAAGGGATTTCCACTTGTTGCTTTCATTTGTAATTATTTTGTTGAATCTGCTGCTGCAGTGGTGCCTGATTTTGCTGCAGCAAGGACTAATCCTTTTGTTTGTTGCCCTTTGCTTCAGCTCTTCAGTATTTTTAAATGTAATATCTGCTATATATGGTTCTGAGGTTCCATTTCATGCTCGTATGTTTGAGGGAGAGGAAGATGGTATTATTATACATTAGAAATTATCAGAGGAGGGCTTTGTAAGAACGAAACATAGAAGCAGGTAAGATAACTGTTGGAAGTGATCCATAGAAAAAGCAGAAAGCCCCGTTACACAATTAAGCATATCACTTCTGAGATGTCCTGCTCAGTTTCATTCTGTGTCAAAAGCATTTTAAATAGCAGATTAACCTGCACTTCCAAGTGGAACAGTTGCTTAAAAATTGCATTTTTTGAGATGGGAATACAAAGGTCATGTTTGTCGATTTAAACTATTTTCAGATTGTCACAGGTGAATATTTTATTTTCAGACAGTTTATTATTTCATAGCAGATTCATGTTAACTAATGTGAACTGGTTTCAAAATACTTTGAATGATTTGATAACTAGGAAATGTAGGTTTAGGTGATTTTTGGATGCTTGTTTTAGTTGATAGGGGGGTTGCTTTATTTTGGGCAAGGGACAGTGGTGAAAGCCTAGCTTTTCATTTTGCTGTTTCTCTTTTTGTATTCCTGTTGTCTTGGTAATGGCATTAGTTTTGCTTAAGAAACAAGCAAAATTGATTTTGCTGACTTCTAATAATGTAATTTGGGGGTGATGAAATTCTTCATTTCAGCTTTCCAGTATTTGCTATTAAATTGTTGGCAATTGTACTGGACACTGACTTTATTAAAACCACGTTTTGTAAAGCTGGCCTTTGGACTTTATTTCAGATTACTGGTTGGTATAGTACAGGTATTTTCCCCTCCTCAGTTTGCCGTCAGATTACCAGCAGCTAAGTGCCATTGCTGGTAAATTTCTCAAGTTAGCATTCTGCTCTACAATCCAGGCCTTTAATGTTTCAGTGTGATATTTTCATAAGTACTGTTCAAGGATGCCTTTTGCTGCTAAATAAATGCATTGTTGCCTGTATTTTATAAAATTACTCATTCTAGTTTGTCTTCAAAACATCCTTAGGTATGCTACAGGTGATGAAATTGGTATATGTGTGGCTGTACCCCTACTTTTAAAATAAGAGGTGACCTTTGGCTTTCTTTGTTCATGCTTTAGACATTATAGCTAATACCATTATTCTCCATCAATAACCCTGAAAGCCAAAAAGAGGCGAAAGTTGTCCTTACCTCCTGCAGAGACAGGATCTGTCCATATTAAACCATATATGCTGGAAATTCCTTTTCAGCTTCCTTGTTCTTATGCCACTATTAAATGTCCTCTCAGCAGCTTAATTGGTATATGATTAAACAGCATAATGTTTCTTGGCAATATTCCACATACATATGTATTTTGGTAAGAGACAGATGCATTTCTTCTGTTCTTTCATTTTTAGTTACATGGGAATTGGGCTTTCTGCACAGGGTGTGAACATGAACAGACTACCAGGTACGTTTCAGTTACTTATATTGATTTTAAAGTATGCTTCACCTTCAGTAAGCAACAGAGTGTAGCATGACACCTCTGTGTTGTATCTGTTACTGGAGTTATGTAACACTTGCAGCTGAAGAGTTTAACTTTTACTGTAGGTTTGCTCCGGTACTGCTGTCAACTCTTACTGTTATTTATAACATCATGCAGCTACTTTTTGGCAAACAAATACATTTTAAAATTTTCGGCATGTTTCCTGATAAAAATGAAGCTATTGATTTCCATGATCTGTAAACTGGATTTCTAGCAATAAAGATGAGCTACTATCACAAAAACTTTAGTCAAACATGGAGGGAACTCTCCTTCTGTCACTTTCTGTACCTTTACCTTTCCAACCTTCGTAGTAAGAGTGTGTAGCCTAGTTTTTAGTTTTGACTGTTCCATTGACCTGCATGGTCAGGGACACTGTCTAGTTAACAATTGTCTGTAGTATCTCTGAATAGTACTTAAGAAAGTTTTGTGTGTGTATACATAGAATACTGGGTTTTTAAATGATCTCAAACATGTAAAAAATATCCACCGAAAACAAACCACCTGACTTCCTTGAAATTACCGAAATATAAAACTATGTTGAATTGACCTTCGAGTATCTGCATTCTCTTATTTTGAATTTTAGCTTTCTTAACCAAATGCTCTGATAGAGATTTGTATGATGACTGCAAGTCCCCGTTACACTGTGAGCCCACCTAAGGCTGATGAGTTATTAGTGGGTGGCATTAAGTTTATTTTAAGTATGATTTAGGATGCTATAATTATCAGAGATACTACTACTCAATGTAACTGCAATAATTTGAGGTCGTCTGTAATTTACTGAGTGATGCTTAGTGTGGTACCAGCTGAAGCTACTGATGATAAAGATTAAGGGTCTAAATGTGGAAAATACTTTCAAATTAACCTACTAGGCAGCAGCTTGATAGAAGAGATTCAGTATTGAATTGCAGAGAGTGTAGATAGGTGTTTATGAATGAGCACAGACCGAAATTGCTTGCTGTGAATTTCATCGAGTAGTGTAACAATATGAAGCTTCTTAAAGATTCTACAGCTTCTTCACTTGCAGAATCAGTACCATTATTTGCATGCATAATGATTTACTCTTGACTGTGATTTTCACCTGTATTGCTAGTTTTTTTCCTTTTATTTAAAATTTATTTTAGTTTTTTGGTGCAGCATAGCTAGTGACACTTTAGTCTGGAGATTCTGTTATTATGCAGAGGCTGCTTGCTACTGAATAGTCATTGAGAATAATCAGGAGTAGAAATATGTTTCCCCAGAGATGCATGTTTGGTTTTTAGCCAGGAAGAATCTGATTATGACATATGGTAGCAATAGTTTTGCAAATGAAAGGGAGAACAGGAGAATCTTTCCTGCTTTACTGGGACATGTCAGATCTGTATATAGCTTTTCAAATTTCAGCGTTGTAGCTGATCATATTTTTGGTGGTGGTAATTTTGTATGTTTGCTTAAGGAGAAAAATGTGTTATCTGAATTTGCATTACTTGTTATATACTACAAATGGAATTACTTATTCAGCCATTTTGATAAAAGAAGTCATCATTTTAAAAATTGTACAGGTTTCCGAGATAAGAAATATTAGAAAGCAGAAAGCTGAGCATAGTAATTACCTATATTAACCTGGTTAGAATATGCCAGCTTAGCACAGTCTTTTAATTTATTTAATAATAAAGGAAATTAATAAATTGCAAATGCTTTTGTTCTCTAGGTTGGGATAAACATTCATATGGTTACCATGGAGATGATGGACATTCATTCTGTTCCTCTGGAACAGGACAACCTTACGGCCCAACGTTTACTACGGGCGATGTCATTGGTTGTTGTGTCAACCTTATCAATAACACCTGCTTCTACACCAAGAATGGACACAGCCTGGGTATGGAGAAATTTTGCCTTTCATGACAGCATTATATCTCTTAGTCTGTTATAAATAGGAAACCCTCTTCACATCAGGAGCAGAGGATTTGAGTAGTTCTTTCGATAGTTTGATAGTCTTCATTATGAAGTAATTAAGGAACTGGGGAAAATAACTTCTTCTGTGCCATGTGCATCAGCATTCCTTGTGAATTTGAGAGGATTCATCCTATAGCATCTCATTCCACAGGATCTGCATTAATGCTAAATACACAAATAATGCTTGATGTTCATAAAGTGATAGATCATAAGAGAACTGACGTTAAGGAGGTTGAGTATAGCTAAAATTCATTGCTGCTGTAGGGCAACTTTCACTAAAACCTTACATTGGATGCATGTTACTTTAAACATATGTTGGAGAACAGTGTCTTTTGGATTCCCCGTCTGGAGTCATTCATAGTTGGGCTAAAGCCATAAATTATACAAATTGAGCTAAAATTAAGTCCATTAAACTCATACAGTAAGTTGTAGTATTGTGCAACACTGCAAGACAGTTTTTGAATTTGAAGATGTCAGGAGTGGGTGGAGTTAAAAATTTTTATGGAATATCTATTTCAGTTACTTAATGCAATTGAATGAGCAAAGATATGGAGTGTAAAGTAAGAAGAAAAAAATTAATTCCTGCATTAAGGAAGGAGTGGAGGCTTGGGAAGAGATCTTGGAATTGTGCTGAGGGGAGCAGGAACTTTGAAGGGATAAAGCTCAAAGAAGAATAAGGTTTTTGGGATGGATAGAAATGCGATAAGGAAAGGAGAGAGTAGCATGAAATGAAGTAAGAGATTATTGAGATAGGTGTTCTTGAAGTTGCTGTTCTATTTTCTTGCATTGGCAAACACAAAGGAGGTTTGGAAAAAGGGGGAAGGATGTGGTTTAAATTCTTTTCGTAGTCTCCCTGAACCAGACTGATCGTTTGTTTGCTCAGGCCCTGAGCAAACACATCTGACTTGGGAGTTTTCCTGCCTCTACATACAGCAGGGCTTAGGAGTCTCCTGAGGTCAATTCCAAGTAATCACTTCTGTGATTCTATTCTATCATGATTTAATGTTCCTTCTAAATTGAATGAGTCTGTATACCTGTAACTCAATACCTTGACACCTGGGGCAGTGGGACACTTGAACTGTGCACTGTGTAGTTGTTTCTTTTGGCATCCTGTTGCAGGATAGATCCAAGTGGAAGATACTGGGCTTATGTTTGCCCTAATCTTTAACTGGGTTAAAGCTGAGAAAAGCAGTCTTATCTTATTCCCTTTTTGAAACATTGACGATGTGCCTGCAGGTAAGTTGCATCATTTGATCAACTAAAGAGACACAAGTGTTCTCACTACCCTTATGGTCACATGAAAGCATCGAAGAGCTACGAAGGCAAGAGCAGAACCCTCCTTTTCAGTGGAAAACTTAAAGCAGACTGGATTAGGCCAACTGTGAAACAACAGTGCAAATGATTAAGATCTGTTTTTAGAGGAGACCAGAATGGCATAGGTGAGGAGAGGCTAATAAAATGTCATCTGTCATAGACTGAGTTTGACAAACATTTTATGGATTTCAGAAGGAAACCTGACAGCTGTCCTGCTGTCACGGGCTTTGCTAGCTTGAGTTTCTGACAGAAGTAAATTGATTCTGTGTTGAGTGGAAAAAGAAATCAGAAATTTTGTCTGTCTCACTGAGTTGCTGCTGCTATTTGTCCAGAATTCCTGTACATTCATGACTTGGTGGACATTTATGTTTCTTTTCTCGGCCACATATATGGCCTAGAATACAGGAAGTCTCTGGCTCAGCCTGGGATTTGGTGCTGCAAAAAGGGCTAAGCAATTCTCATGCAAGTGTGAAATCCTGGGTTGAAAAAATAGCCAAAACTAAGCTGCATAAAACCCCCAGTACCTACATATCACTTAGTCATCATTTATTTGTCATGCCTACAGCCTCCATTTTGGAAAAGAGCAAGTTGGATGTCAAAATTGCCAAATAGAAAAATGGTATAGCTTAGAAAAAGTTAGGGTAAGAGCAGGGAATAAATAAAACTATAGCTTTGAGATATGATGGGAGGAAACAAAGGAAAAAGATTCACTCAGTATGTCATCCTTCTGTCTCAGAAGATGTGGGTAAGGAATCCAGATGCTCTTGAGGTTTGAAATTCTGGTGAAGAATGGAGATTGAAAACAGGGATGGAATTTAGGACAAAAGGTTAAAAGCTTTGTTTTCATCTTAAATTTTAAAAAATGGTGATACAAAATAAATTGAAGTTTAAAGGGATAAGTGGATTTGAATAATTCTGCATTTAAAAAAAATACTTGCAACAATAAAGGAATTTCTGAACTACTGTTATTATTTGTCAGAAGGAGATTACTGATGTTTATTTTTTAACTGAAAGCTTCCCGTCCCCCAAAATTGCCCAAAGTTCTTGAAGTGTATAGAGGTCATATTTTTCTCCAATCCTGAGACGGCAAAACCACTCTCTTGGTTTTACGGGTAGCTGGATGCTTGTAATTATGTAACAAGATATTAAGCTGTTCTGTTTGAAAACCAAAGCATGCTGGTGTGGATTAGAGTGAAACATTTGCAGGCTGGTTTGGGCTATTACAGACATGTGCTGCTTCTGTAAGGATTGTGAATGAGTATCTACGAAGAAAAGTAATAGCAAACAAGACACCATTAAATCTTGATGTTGCAGCATCGTGACATGCAAGTGAAAAAGAATTTTCAGACATCCTTACCTTTCTACTTAAATTTCATATGTAGCCAGAACTTTCATACTTTTTAATGTGCATATCTGTACGGTTTGCTAAATCTTATGACCTATTTTGAAAAAAATTAAGGGCAATTTAAGTATTTTTTGAATGACAGTTACGTTTTGCCAAATACTGCCATTTATTATTTAAAAACATGAATTGTGCCTAAGCATCATGGATTTCAGCATACTTATCTCATTTCTGAGATTGTTTGGGTGAGTTTTCTGAACATATAATGATACATTTAAGAAAATGAGGCTAGAATCCAGACACATGGAAATTAATCTTAATTTTCTCTTTATTACAGGCATCGCTTTCACAGATTTACCGGTAAGATAAGTGCATTTTCAAACAGTTTTCCTTTGTGTCATAAACAGATGTTTCAGATCAAACTAGCATTTTCTTTATGCTTGTTGGAATTGCAGTGATAATCTTTGTAGCCAATGTAATATCAGATATTTCTCATCATCATTTCAGTGGTGATTTGTTAAGTGAAGGAGAATGTGTTTTGGTTTTACACTGATCCTTACAAGAGGTTTTCCTTTTCAGGTTTTTAAAACAGGTAGTTCTAGTGCAAGTTTTAGCAGAAAATAATACATGCAGATAGTTATTACATCCTTTGGCACATTCAAGCTTTGCATACAAAGTCAGAGTTCTATTAAACACCGGCATGGTGGATGGCTGCTTGAGACATGGGCACTGTAATTCAGTTTTGCTGCCTGATTTTCACAATCTTTGCTTCATAAAATCAAGTGTATCAAATTACTTTTTTTTTAAGCTGCACATATCTGAAGTCTTGCCGCTTTTGAGTCAATTAAATTGTGCTTTCCTTAAAACTGGCATCTGTTCCCTATACTACTGATACAGGCGTGATACTGCACTTACTTTGTATTTTTTCTCATCCACTTCATTTCTGATTTAATCTGTTTAAAGTGCAGTGTGTGATGCACGTCCATCTGGCCAGCTACTCCCTTTCTGTGGCCTTAAGAGGCATGGACAGATATTAAGGAAAAATGAAGTCAGTAACCTAAGGAGCCTCTTAGTCCTACCACAGGGTTGAGTGTTTTGTGTAGGAAACCACTGCCCCTGTCCTGGATTTTTGGGATGCTAGCAGGACTCGTTGCTAGCACATGGTGCCAGCTCAAGAAAACTGACACTATAATCTGAAGTGTGAAGCTGAACCCCTTGTTAGAATCAATGGTTTCCATCTCGTTAAAGGTCTTGAGACTTGTGGTTTGCGATTATTTTAGACTAGGTAACAGTATGAGCATGTTTATTTTAAAAAGCTAACGGTCTGCATGTGAAAATAGAGGCAAGATTGGCTTTGGGCATGGTTTGAGCTACAAGATGTTTTTCATTTCACTGGGTTCACTGGGCTTCAGAGTTCCTACTGACCTGCATGTTGCTAACTTCTTAACTGAGAACTTTAATTTATTTAGCATATAGTTCTGTAGATGAACATACCCTTTTACCATACCACCATTGTCTGCAGTGTAATTATGATGTAGGTATATTTATTAAATAAACTTTAAACAAAAATTTAAACTAGTCCCCCCAGCCCCCGAAAGACCCCGGCAACGAAACCTCATTCACCTAGTTGATTGCCTTGCCATTGCTGAGATGTTCATTGCATTTAAGAAAATTACTTTTATCCCAACAGGCAGATTTTACCTTTCTCATATTTGGCATATTTCAAATTTGCATGGAGAAAATAGAAGAAGAAAGAAAATAAAACTGAGACACCAATAAGTGCTATAATGTATTTTCCTAGATACAAGTCCAGGAATTCAGGAGAACTTCAATGCACTGTTACATTGTTAGGCACTACACTTGGATTTTGAGGCTATTGAGTTTTCTGTCCTGTCAGTTCTTACCACTAAAATTCAGCGATGTTTTAAGTATTTCACCCCAAAAGGAAAATGGCCCACTTTGTAAGTTTAATTTCTGTTCTCTTTTTAAAAGAAAAAAACCAGGCCTTTAAAAATCATCAAAAATTGTTACTAAATATTTTGTGAAATTGAACCCAAAAGTTGTAACGTTTAGCACAGTTTAAAAAGTGTATTTTTGGACTAGAATGTCTGTAAGATTTTCTTCTTTCAAACTAAGAAAAACATTTTGACCACTGGGAATAAAATTAGTTAGTCATTGTATTGCTGTATTGGCAGAAGCTGCTTTTACTGCTCGAGCACACTACCAGAAGCAGTGGGGATATTACTAGAGATGAAAAAATCCCCACAACAGTGGAGATTTTAGGATAAGTGTCAAAAACTAATTAAAATATTTTTTGCAGCCAAACTTGTACCCTACAGTAGGGCTTCAAACACCAGGAGAGGTTGTGGATGCTAATTTTGGACAACACCCATTTGTATTTGATATTGAAGACTATATGCGAGAGTGGAGAACCAAAATTCAAGCACAGATTGACAGATTTCCAATAGGAGATCGGGAAGGAGAGTGGCAAACGATGATTCAGAAGTAAGATTTGTAATATTAGTAATTTTTTAAAAAGTTGTTAATTGCATGTTTTCAGAGATCTTTAAAACATTCTTTCTGTTGTCTTTTGCAAAAAGTGATAGATACTATTAAAAAATAGTACAAGTAATTTTGTTACCAGGTTTGATAACAGGGTAAAAGGAGCATGAACAGATTTTGTGGCAGAGTTGTCTGTGTCATTAATAATGTGGACTTTATAATGATGATTATAAGACTTCTGTTCTGATTTGACCTATCTAATGTGGATTGGGGAGTTTTTAGGAAAGTTGCCATGGTTGTAATGGGTAGTTTTCATACTCTGTGCTCTGGAAATTTCCCTTTGTGTTCGCAGCCTTCAACATGCCGAGTTAAGTTGTGTCTCATACTGTTTCTTGGAAAAGCAGTGGTTGTGACTTTCCGTTTTTTATTTTTTGAGTGAAAACAAAAACTTACTTCGCCGCAATTTCACTTCAATATGTGTAATGAGGAAAAAAAACCCCAGCTTAATTAGCAGTTAATATTTGAACTGACCCTGTCCTTTGGGTGATGAATAACTGTTACTAAAATTCATTATAATAAAGTTATGCATTTATTATTTTCAAAAATTACTTTTCTGTACAGTGTTTTGAAGAATATTCTGGCTTTTAACTGAATTACTTTTGTCTGACTTGTACAGAAAGCTCTGCATTTCAAGTAGAATTTTTCAATTCAATTACCTTTTTTTAACAAAGGGTTTTTACATTCAGGAGTTCTTGGTTTCTTACCTGTATTTAATGAGTATTTCTGAGTTTTGTTTCTGTTTATTTTTAGAATGGTATCATCTTACTTAGTTCACCATGGATACTGTGCAACAGCAGAAGCATTCGCCAGATCCACAGACCAGACTGTGCTAGAAGAATTAGCTTCCATTAAGAACAGACAAAGTAAGGCTGGAAAGCATGTTGCATCCCTTTTTCCCTCCCTTAAACAAATACTACATGAAGCTTTCTCTTGAGCAGCATTGTAGAATTTGCTTGCAGCACTACTCCATAGCACAGTTCTTTGCTGTCATCCAATGTTACACATGTATGAGCAGCTGGGTGCGAAAACTCTGTGCAGTAATACTTTGTAACTTGTTTGTTAGCAGAATGTGGTAAACCACCTGTTGTCTTTTCTCTGGAATGGTGGAAGGTTGTGATATGTCTGAAACAAATGTGTGTAATGTCTCTGAGTGTTTGTGAGAGCTAATGGTCAGTCACAAACAGGAATATAAAACTTAGTCTTGACAAACATTTATATTTTTATCTGAACTGTGAAAAGGGATTGAGTTTAGAGAATGTTTTATAAATTAAATGAAACTTTAGTTTTGCTTCTTAGAGATGTGAGGGGGAAGAGGACGAGGAGAACTAACAGCAGTTCAGTTCTGACTTGCTGTGCCAGTGCTCTTTGGCAGCCTGACTGAACAGTGCCCTCCCCTTCCATTTAAACCCCTGCTCTATGACCATAAGCATTTGTGTTACTGTATGACATAGCACATGGGGAAACTGCTCTGGTTATAAAACAACACATTTGTTGGGCTATTTTTCATTTGGATCAGTTTCTCTGTTGGTGGAGAGAGCTGGGAGGCTGTTTGCAGCTTGAGCCAAGTTACAGCCACAGAAGCATCAGCTAAAGCAGAGACTGTTGTGAAAGGCTTTACTCAACTGTAATCTGACTGGAAGTCTGTTGTAGGTGAGGGAGACTATATTTTTGTTTTTCTTAGTCAAAACTGAACCTGTAGGAGTGGGATGCAATTTGGATGTTCTTGAGTGACAGTAGTTTGGTATGTGCTTATTTATAAAGTTGTGAAAATGAGAAATAAATCATACAAGAGTGTCTGCAATCTTATTCCAGCTCTAAATGCACAACCTGACTACAAAGCAGTTGGATGCTGGCAATAAATAAAAATACCGAGTTCTCATTTAGATACATGTAGGTGGAGTGCAGTTCTTAAATTTTCCTGTTGAACATTTTAAGGAAGCATGATCTTTCTTTACACTAATTATTTCTAAGAGGAAAAAAATCTTGTTGAATGATGGTTGCAGTGTCTTTTAATCATTAATGTATGTGTATTAATCCATAAACTGTCCATTTACCTGATGTTGGTTTTGCTGAACAGAAATTCAGAAACTGGTTTTGGCAGGATGAATGGAGAACCCATTGAAACAACATAACAGCTGTGTCCAAGTTTACTAGAAAAAAATCCTAATCTCTTATTTGTTTTTTGGTGAACAGGAATTCAGAAATTGGTTTTAGCAGGAAGAATGGGAGAAGCCATTGAAACAACACAACAGTTGTATCCAAGTTTACTAGAAAGAAATCCTAATCTCTTATTTGCATTAAAGTGAGTCTTCAAATTATACAGATGTGTGTTTATAGATGGCACAGTACCTTCTGAGACAAGACAGTTACTCATTTAAAGCTTTCACAGAAATTTATACGAAGTTAAGCAGCGCTTTTTAGAAAATGTGTATATTTCACCTTTTTATGCTCTTCTTATTTGCTACATGTTTAACTAGGTTTTGTCATCAAGGTCCTGGTTTGCAGCATAATTCACATCTCCCTGTAGACTTGTTCTCTAGAATTAAGTTCTGTAGTTTTTTAAAATGAATTTTAATACATTTGGGTGTCAAGTAAAACTTAAAATCGAAACTGATACAGTACCACATTCAAGAAGGTTAAGAATCCTGTTGGCATAAGTTAGTCTTTTCCTCCAAAGGGGTGACTGACTTTAAAGATCAGTTTAAATGACCTGTTTCATTCCATGCCACTTTACTAGAAACCTCTGGCTAAAACTGTGGAAATTCCATAATCCCAAAGAGTTCTCTTGGCTTTCCAGGCACACAATAGTCACCTTCATTCTGGCAGTGTTACTTGCCAGCTGCGCTGTTCTCCAGAATTTTATATCACATTGTTTGAATGTGGAAAAAATGTGTTATTTCCTCTAAGAACAAAGCACTTTAATTTTATGTTCAGTTAAGTAACTTGGAATGTGTTTGAAGTCTGTCATGCTCAAGTGCTGAACAGAATTCATGTGATAGTACTCCAGACTTATCGCAGAATTCACAAAATGCGAACGTTTTGATGAAAGACTTCACTCAATAGCGTCAATTGTGTGTTATCTTTTTCTCAGTCTGTCTTTCTAAATTTTGCCTGTTCTATTGAGGCTACTGAAGCCTAAAGCATAAAGCAGGAGTTCTGAGCTTCCTTAAAGTCCATAGTAAAACCTCCTTATCTAAAATGAAATTGACAAAGAGCAACAGCCTCTAAAGGGAAGGTTTGTATGGGAGTTTGCTTTTCAAACTGTTTTCTAGTGCAGATGTTTAATGTTAAGAGTTACCCTTTAATGCTTAATGTTCCAGACAGTCAAACTCTGTTCTCATTTACTTTGAGAGAAATGGCAGACATGACAACATAGCGACATCTCTTTCTCAAGAAATAACCTTGCCCCTGCCAATAAAAGAAAACAGTTAGAACAAGAAAATATAGTTTAAATCTCTAAACTTTGAGGACTTAGTGACAAAGGCTGTCCTCCAAGGATAATATTCCTGTTCTCCTCCCTCACAAATTCGTAATCGTATTTTTGATGGAATGCTCCAGAGCTTATTGACGATTGGGTTACTGACATCCAGCATTTTGTTGAGTCAGACTTGTTCTATATTTAACACTAAAATGAAATCATTGCTATCATTGGTAATTTGAAATGTGTAAATGGTGTTATTAGCTTAACTTTTTGCCTTTTGTTTAGGGTGCGCCAGTTCATAGAGATGGTGAACGGTACAGACAGTGAAGTGCGGTGTTTGGGAGGCCACAGTCCAAAATCTCAAGATAGTTACCCTGTTAGCCCACGGTCATTCAGTAGTCCTAGCATGAGTCCCAGCCATGGAATGAATATTCACAATTTGGCAACAGGCAAAGGGAGCAGCACACACTTTACTGGTAAGTTCACATGGAGGGTCCACCGCACAGATTTGGACATACCACGCCATGCGGATTTTAAAAATTTTTTTAAATTTAAGATTTTACGCTGAATGCTTTGTGTAACAGTATAATTTTAATGATTAAAATATGTGATTTCCAGTCACTGGGCAAACCAAAAGTTTCATCGCATAATTTTTGCACATGCTTTACTTCTTGCAAAGTAGATTGCTACCAGTTTCTAATAAGTGCTTCCTTCTGGGAGGTAGAAGGTTCTGACATAAATTTCTGTTGTCCTTTTGATGATAATTTATGGCTTGGGCAAGATGGTTTAAATCCAGTAAGTGTTATATATGATCCATTTCCTGTGGTGTTGATGGAGAAGTCAGAATAGCTGTGGTTGAGCAGGAAACACCAGAAGCTGGGTGGTGTGGTTGGGTATAAGACGTCCTGCTGGCAGCCACATTTCAGTCTGCTCAGCTGAAGCATTTCTTAGAGCATTTAGATAGTGGGGAATCTTCCCTGGGAAGCTATGGATATTCAGAGCTGCCCCAAGCTTATGGGGAGGTGCCTTCGACTCTTAAGGTAGCAGAGACCATTAGCTTTGACTTCTGTTTAATTTCCAAATCCAAACTGGAGCTGATTGGGGGCGCTTTATTTGTTTGGTTTTTTTTCTGGAATGGAGTGGAAAGCCAGTGTAGCCTGGCCATAATAATAACTACTGCCCGTGCAAGGACAGCAGCTTCACTTTTCTTTCTTCTGTGTCAAGAGAGTGCCATCACGTGTGTCAGGGGAGAGCCACTCCCATTTTCTGGTTGTTCTTCAGGTGGTTATTGGGATGTACTGTAGAAAGTACCTGTAACTTTTCTAATTTTAAAAATAGAGGCAGGCTGATGAATGTGTTATTAGAATTGATGTTCGGGATTTTGTAAATGGCAGCAGCTGTTTTCTTTATAACAAGCCTTTCCTGTGACCTGTTTCTATTTTAGAACATGCTAGCAAGCTCTTGGTTTGATGGAACTGGCAATTACATGTTTGCTTCAAATAGTAGTTTTTCTATTATATTTTAGAAGGGTCAGAAGAGATTTTAGCTAGGCATTGTAATTTCACTGCATGGTGTAATTTTATTTAGCAAAGCACAGTATTAACAATTAAAATAATTACATGGTGAGGGAGGGAGGTTGTGTGTAAGTATAGCAACATGTGAAGTATTCAGCACTGAATTCTACTGCACATTTATCAAAAGAATTCAGTGATCAGGAATTAGTAATGTTTGCTTACATTCATAGTGATTACAGTGGCCTAGAAAAGATTTTGAATGCATCCTGAAAAACTCTTCTACATTGGTGCAGTTTTCTCTTTTACCAGTATGTTAGTACAGCTGGAAAAACCTTCTCATGTCTGTGTTCATACTTGTTAAATAATGCTTAACTTCTGCACTCTAGAAGCCTTAAAGGTTCAACTACCTGAAATGTGGAGGTGAAGTACTTGAGTTTTTGTGACAAATTTAGCATACTTGTTCCTGGTCAGTAAACATTATACTTATTTCTTTTTTTTTTTTCAAACTTATCTGTAAGTACCACTTTATGACTACAGTTGTTAAAACTTTCTTTCAGGGTTTGAAAGTAGTTGCAGTAATGGAGTAATATCAAATAAAGCGCATCAGTCTTACTGTCACAGTAAACACACGACCACCAGCTTGAATGTACCAGAGCTCAACAACATAAATGTATCAAGATCACAGCAGGTTAACAGCTATTCCAGGTAAATAAACTTTAGATGCTTCTAAATCACATTAAGGCTTGTGTTGTCCATCTGTTTGCGTTGCAGGGAGGAGTTTTCAGTGGGATTTGATGTGATTGATTTTTTTTTTTCCCCCCCAAGGACATTGAAACACAGTATAAGGGGCCAGCAGCTTGTGATAACTCTGGTTGTTTGGCAGTTCAAGCTTAATACACTTTTTTCTCCTTTTGGGTTAAAGAAATGCAATGGACAAAAATAAATTACCTTGCTTATAGCTATGGTCAATTTTGAAGTTGCATAGTGAAGGTTAATTAGCTCTTTGGCACTTGGGATTTTAATTTAAGCCACTGATTTAAGTGTGTTGCACATAGGTAATGAAAAGTTTTCCAGATGCTCTCCATTTGTGGCAGTATCTGTAAAGTAAACACCATTGAGTGTGAAGTGTGGATTCCCTTTCACTGTATACACCAGGATTGTTTGCCTACTCCAGTCACTGTCACAAGTGCAAACACATTCAATTCAGTGAATGAAAATAAATCTGGTAATCAGGGTTAATATGGTTGTTCATAACCAGTAAATATTAATCTCTGGGTTGCATGGATGCAGCAGAACCTAATTTGATGTGAAGTGCAACAGCACTGAGCTGCATTGTCCAAAATGGATTCCCAAAACTACCACATAGGATGTGATGATGTGGTGGTGATGACCAAAACTATTTTAGTTGGATAGTGATAATTGAGATAAAAAGGTAAGAGTAACAATTTACGTTTTAACTTCTCACAATTTCTGTTTGCATCAGCAATTGCCTCTGCCAAAAGGCCTGGCAGTGTGCAAGCAACTTGGAGATTTTTCATGGAGCAAGACAGTTCCTTGGCTGTGCTGTTGCCCAGTCAGAGAGGCCTTTTGGTTTCCCTCCTCAAAGGAAGCTGAGTATTTTTGGTTGCTTAGAAACAAGATACTAAACTTCTAAATTGAATCTATTTGGTCTTGAACAGGCTAGGATGCAACTGTCAGCAAAGCTCAGGCCCCAAAGCCATGCTGGCATTTTCTAAAAGCACTTCTGTGAGCTGCTGTGAGCAAAGGGTGGTGAGGAGTTGAATGCTCTGCATTTGCCACCGAGTGTCTCTTCAATGCTCTGGTTTACTCATCATTGGCTTTGGGGTTTCCTTTTTTTGCTTTTCCTCTGTTGTTCCACAGGGTAAATAAGAAGAGAAGGCATTTTTTAAAATAATTAGTTACTAAATATGGTCTTTTCAAAGTAGGATGTATATTGACTTAACTATATTTTTTTCTGAATAAATATACTATATTTTTATTTATTATACTATTTCTTTTTAAAAAGTGGGAGTAGTATATTTTCTCAATGCATTTTCTTCAGCTCTGTGTACATAGTTATATAAATAAGGTAAGAACTTCTTGGTGTGTATTCAGAAAGTGTTATATTCCTTACTCCTGAATAATGAGGGACATGTTTAGTCTTTCAGCATCTGAAAATAATATTTTACTGAATACTAATGTTGAGACAGCCTTCAAAATTTCCATGGTGCTCTGGTATCACCAGTTGCTATCAAAGAAACTATGGTCTAGCTTGGTAATATTAAATAGCACCTTTTTGGTAGCTGAGGAAATACTGTGATGAAGTTGTAAAGATAACCTAAGTACTTAAATATGAGTAAAACTTGTATTTATTACTCTCTTTTCAGCAATGATGTAGACATGGAAACAGATCACTACTCCAATGGGGTTGCTGAGACTTCATCCAATGGCTTCCTAAATGGTAGTTCTAAACATGATCACGAAATGGAAGAATGTGACACAGAAATGGGTCTGCAGTGATATTTCTTACATTTTTATTAAGTGATGGCAACAAGGTTATGTTTTTACTTGCAATGCTTCCCAACTTGAAAATTAGGGTTATTAGCTCAAGTCTTAATTTTTTTTGTTTGCTTGTTTTGCTATTACTAGATGTAAATTTTAAAACCACTGATTTAGGTGGTCCAATATCAGTGTGAGAACAGGGGACGTGGGTAACTCATGGCTAATGAAAATAGCATCAATTTCTAAGGAAGTACCTTTGAGAAGAAACACCCTGTTGGGCAGCAGCCTGTGTTTGAGTTGGCACATTGCTTCTCCCTCTTCCCATTCATGGTTCTCATGGCATCTTTGTGCTCCACAGTAAGCGCAGAAATTCTAAAGCTCTTCTACTGAAGAATGCAAAATGCTAATATTTAATGCTCGAGAGCTATATTTGGGAAATGTAAAAAATGAAAACCTAATTTTTTCCCATGTTTTCTACCAAAAAAAAAAAATTACCAATTTATAGAGTTAGGGGTTAAAAATTAACGATGTTTTACTTAATTTGCTTTATACTCTGTCATGGCTGTTGATGTTGGTGACAAATGAGTATTTAAATCCCCTCTGCTTGCTCTTTGTGCAGCTGCAGAATTGCTACTCAAACAATTGCTTTAAGCAGATGTCAGTTAATGTGTAGTTTAAATGAAATGTGAAACTGGAGACCTTCAGAATGCAGCAGCACGTGCAGAGGTCTGTGAGCGCTTCCCAGTCCCGGGGCATGTGCTGCTGCTGCTGCTGATCCTGCAGCTTTGCTGGGAAATACAGGTAACTGTTGAACAGCAAATGTCCTTGTGTTACAGCCCTGCAAGGAGGAATGCAAGTTGCTGTTTTCCCTGCATTATGCTCTGAAACTGGATAATAACAAGGCCATATTTCTGTGACAGAAAATCCAGAACTGGTCCTTGCTCTCTTGCAGTCATTTCTGCAGAGACTTGCTATGACAGACATGCAGCAGCTGCACAGGGCACAGAGTTGTTTGTGCTTTTTAAGTGTAGTTGTCTCCTGCCTTTGGAAAGTGATGTCCTAGATTAAGCTGAGCTAGGGACTAGTACCACTACCTGAAGACTTGTGAGTGCTTCACCTGCACTGTTTACTCCCCCCAGTTTGAGTCTGGTGGTTTTCCACTTCTTGAAATATTTATATATATCTTCTCCTTAGTGCTGTGTATGTAATGTTAAGTAGGCAGGTATTTTCCAGAGGTGATACATCTAGGAAAAAAAGAAGTGGCCAGTTAAAAATCTTTTTCTGAAATAGTGGTCAAAATACATCAGTAAATAGCAGTGTTAAAGTCAGAAAGAAGAGTGAATTTTTAATTGTAGAGTCTATCAAAATGCTCATTTTAAACTTGATTCCACTGATGAAAAAAGACAAGGAAGGGGTAAATGCCTTTTTTTTAATGTGGTGCTTCAGGTATAAATTTTTAAAGGCAGAAATTTCAAAGAAGCCAAGTGTTGGTTTACTATTCGTAAGCTGCATCTATCTCTTTTAAAATCCCTAGTATTGGGGAGTATTGTAGGAAACAGTAAAGAAATCAGTTGTAGGATTCTGCTTGATTACAAAAGCCTGAAATATCCAAATTATTAAGATGTGTTCTACAAGGAGTATGAACAGTCTAAATGATTGTCCTGTAGCAGAATCCATCATGGCTGTTCAGGAAGTTCAGCATTTTTTACCCTCTATGAGCAGTTCCCAATTTGGCGTATCCTTAGAAATGCAGTGTCGAAGAATTCAAAAAATGGTAGAACTGTGTGGACTTTTATAGTTGTTTTTTAAACTCCCTTAAAATTTTAGGGTAAAATCTGGTTTATCTTCTAGTTAGTTTAAAATTACCCCTTGCAAGATGGGTGCTGACAGCCTTTGCTGTTAGTTAACCAGGTCTCTTCAATGTTTATAAGGAGCAGTTCAGCAGTGCTCGGTACCAGGAGTACGTGGGGCCACAGGCTCTGGCCTGACCTGCTCTGTCTCTGGGCAGGCAGCTGTGTTTGAGTGAAACCAGTGCAGAGTCTCTAGATCCATAGGTTGTTACCCTCAGCTCTGTCAGTGGTGATGATGACGATATCGTTTCTTTAGAAGTAGATTCAAGTCAGTTAAGGCGCCAGCTATGTGGTGGCAGCCAAGCAGCCATTGAAAGGATGATCCATTTTGGAAGAGAATTGCAAGCAATGAGTGAGCAGCTAAGAAGAGAATGTGGCAAAAACACAGTGAATAAGAAAATGCTCAAGGTATGTTTAACCTTCTTGTAAAGGTGAATAACTATGCTGCCCAGCAGGAACTTCCCATAGCATGTTGTGCGGGAATACTGTTCTGCTTTAACTTCTGCCATTTTTGGTGTGTCTCAGAGTAGTATTCTGGTCAGCTGTGGTGTAGCACTGTCTTCTTTCTCGTCTGTGTAGCACATGCACAGGGAAGATAATTTAGTGCTGTTACACAATTAAACACAAATTAATTTAGCACTTCCCTTTCTCTCATTTCTGACCACGTAACTTGGCCTCTTGAATCGAAGTGCTGTTTTTGTCTCTAATGATAAATGAACCACAAGGGGATTGGTAGAGATGCCCAAAATGAGCTGTCATTAGTACTACTCTGCATGTTAATTAGTTTGCCTTGATTGGAGACTGCTCTGGAAAAGAATTCCTCTGCCAAAGACAGCATGCGGTTTTCAGTCTGTTTTCTCTTACCCCATTGCTTAGGAAAATAATGCTACCTTTTGCCTTGGGAAAAGACTAAATGGAACAAGTCCTGTCACAATTTCTTTTTATATTTTGTATTGATGGACACTTGACAGTAACTTTTGTGATTCTGAATCAAAATAGTTGAACAAAACAGTCCTTCTTTTCACTAGTAGCTTATAGCTGTAAGATATAATAAAAGCTGTCTTCCCGCAGGATGCATTCAGTTTACTTGCATATTCTGATCCCTGGAGCAGCCCTGTGGGGAATCAGCTTGACCCGATACAAAGAGAACCAGTGTGCTCTGTACTGAATAGTGCAATACTAGGTAAGTGTGGCCTGCTGGCTGCCCAGGGTGCTCGGGGTGCCTCCCCCTTGTCCCACACAGGTGGCCCTGCTGCTCCTCCGTAAGGAAGGATAGCAGTGTAGGGTACACTCTTGTGGGAAGAAGGGGATAGTTTTGGGGTGTACATAAAATAACAGGTACTTTCCTGCTGTTAAATTCAGAGCAAAAATGGGCCTGTTCAAAAATGGTCCTGTGCACGGTCACTTCATTGCTCCTGCTTTGTGTCTTGCTCTAAGAACAAACTTTGCAAATGAATGATTGAAGTAGACTTAAATGTCAAGTTTTCAGTGCATTATTGTGAAATGATTCAGGTATTTTAACTGCCACTGTGATTCTTTTTCAGAGACTCACAATCTGCCAAAGCAACCCCCGCTTGCCCTAGCCATGGGACAGGCGTCACAGTGTCTAGGATTGATGGCCCGGTCAGGAATTGGATCCTGTGCGTTCGCCACAGTGGAAGACTACCTACACTAGCTATGCATTTTGAAGGTCTGAAAGGTGGTGTGGCATATTCAACATGGAAAGTAGACCAGCTCTGCTGACTGGAATTTGGAATTTTAATTATGTACTAAGGACAAGTCTGTCGCTTTATGTTGCTTCCTAGTTTACAGCATGATGCAAATGATTTCTAACTTAGTGTTAGGAGAAAATTTCCATCTTTAAACCTCTTAGACAACTAAGAGTTGAAAATATCACTGGTAACGTCAGACATCCAAATTGACAAGTACCAATCCTTTGAACGATTGTCCAAAACAAACCAAAAATCCTGCTACCTTGTGGTGGGACGGAAGAATAGAAAACATGGATGTATTAGCATGTGGGTGATGTAAACGTCAAGCAGGATGACTTGCCAACCTCCACCCCCATTGTTACATAGTTCAATCAGTGTAATTTGCAAAATGCAAATGGTTTGGATATATAGTGTTGATGGGAAGAAATGATATTTTTTAATGTGTACTGTAAAACTTGAATTACTCAGGAGCTGAGTGAATATGTTTGTTGCTACTTACAATCCCAACCTGTTGATCTTAGTAGTTTTTTGTTTTAACATGGTCTTTTCAACTTTGTTTCCTTGTTTAACTACAGACAGCTTCTGTTGTGTAGGCTCACCAGTTTAACTGTTGTATTATAACAGTATTACATGTCAACACAGTGTGGTTATGACCTATTTATATAAAAACCAAATATTTAGTCAATTTACAGTCTTAATTTAATCTTTGTACACCTTGCATTTTTAAAAGTGCTTAAATAGTACTATATTGCAATAAAATGTAGTGATACCATAATTAACCAGCCATTAAAAACTTATGTCTACATCCACGGTAGCATGGACTTGTATGCTACATTTTCTTGTTCTAGAGTTCCATCCTAGAACAGCGATCCTTGCGGAGACCCCCGAGTGGGGTGGCTCATCCCTCAAGCTGGGGCTGCCTCTTCCCTGCTGGAGCGGGGCTGATGGAAGTAAAGGTTTGTCATGTTCTTGCCACACAGTGAGTCCAGCTAACAGCGCAGGAAGCTTACTCAGGACTCCCTGCAGTTGGAGAAAATCCCCTACTGCTTGACAAGTAATCATCAGGCTGGAGAGAAGTCTCCCACTGTGGGAGCTGACTTAACGCTTCTGCTGTTAGGATACAGCCTTTCCTTAGAGATGCAAGTCACTGAAGCAGCAGGACTAATTGCCTGCTGGAAGGAATCCAGCATCCACAACAGCAGGTAAAACATTGCTCATCTTTATTCTCTGCAAAGGCATTACCTCATAGAGGCAGCACAGCAAGCCTGGTCCTAGCACCAGCTGTTCTACAACACTGGCCTGGCTGCTCTGTAGCTTCCCCAATAGCTTCTGAAAGGGGGAGGGCAGAGAACAGGGAAGTCCGATCAGGCACAGCTTGGTGCCTTCTGGTGGCTGGAGCTGAAAGCAAAGGGATGATGAAGGGGCAAAAAAAACACCTCTGTTGTGTAGAGATCAACTGTCAGTACAAGTCCTTAGCAGCATCTTCTGAAAAAGCTGTCTTCAGACTCCATTTTTAATCTGGGTTGCCAGCCAACGTTTCTTGAACCTTGCTGCTTTTTCCTTTTTATCTTGCCCTTAAAAAAAAAAAAAACAAACCAGCTGTTAAGTTACCATCTTCCTTAGCCCGTGTGATGGAGACGCAGCTTGACTGCTGCAGCATTTCAGAACAGAACCACCACCTCAAACACTGATAAACTTCCTAAGGTATTTTATATGCCCCAGGTGCATTCCCCTGGCCAGGAGTACCAGCTTGCACCAGGCTCCTTCAGGAGGGTGGGGAGCACAGTCGTGCTTTCAGTGATGGAGCACAGATGGAAAGCAGGCCCTGCTTGCTAAGGATCAGTAACTTTTGGCTCTGGTGGTCAAGAGCCTCACACACTGTGTGGGTGTGAGACTGTCCCCATCCATATGGAAATGAAGAGAAATGGGTGCTATTTCCCTGTGCTCACACAGATGTTCTGGGACCTTAGTATCCCTGTTTTTAAGTCTCAGAGGCATCTGAAATGCCGTCCAGCAGCTTGGAGACTGGAGGCTGGAACAACAGCTACTGAAGTATTTATTTCAGTGAGCAGCCCTGGCTCTGGGACAATAGCTGTTTCTTAACATGGCAAAATGAGGTAATTTTTTTTTCAGCTTGTGGCTCCTACACTGTCCCCAGGGCTCTGCTCATGACCCCCACTGAGGCTGCAGTGCCCTGCTGCCCTTCCCTTATGATCCAGGTGCTTGGAGTTAGAGGATCATGAGTCACAACACTCTAGCACGGAAACCCTGATTTTATTCAAGTGTACTTTTAACCACATATGCATTAAATAGTACCTACTCTGACTTTCTGTACTCACCCCAAGACTTGTCCACAAACTGAACTGCGGCTTTTTTCACTGGATCTTTCTTGTTCGCAAGGGAAAAAAACTCATTTGCTGCAATGGAGACAAGTGTTAATCACGGAGTTTAAGCCAGACAAGACTGGATACAGACCCACCCAGGCAGAAGTGCTTACCCTGGACCCGGTTGGTGTGGGGCCCGTAGAGCTGAGCATTGAGAAAGTCTCTGGCGAGGTGCTGGTGGAGGCCTGTTGCACCGTGGTCTTTTAAGCACACAGCCATGTAGTTTCCTTTTGTCCTAGTCAGAGAGGTGTACATGGCGGCAGCGTGGTTACAGAACCCAGAACAACAGACACACTGCTGTCAAGCTTTGCTACTTGAGCACAGCAGCACCCAGTGCTCGTTTCTGATACTCAGATGAGCTTTGTGGCAGTATTAAAAAAATAAAAAACTGGATCAATACTCTCAAGCTGTTGTCATATGCCTTTGTGAGCCCTGAGTCGTTTCTTGGGAGTCTTGAGCTCATCCTAGCAGAAGCTAGGGCAACTCCTCTCTAGGGCCATCAGTGACAAAGAAATAAAGAGGAGAGAGAAAAATAGACTGAAATGCAGGAATGCAGTGCTCAACCACCCCACCTGTAGCAGCACACAACACAATGTGAACTGTTGTGCTTACAACTGCCCAGTTATCTCATAGCAGTTAATACATACAGAATATATAAAAATTATTTATATTACGTATTTTTTAGATATATATATAGATGCACACATATATAAATATGCTAAACCAGAAGATATGAAAGGTGCTTTTAGCACATAAATACACTTTCAATCAGAGGAAGGACAGGGAGAACATGAAGTGCAGAAAAGGGTACAGCCATGCAGTGACACAACAGCTGCTGTGATGCCCCTTCCCACAGGAGGCAAAATCATCTCCTCCTCCTACCTGGCACCCTTGCTTCTCTTGCCTGTCTTCTCCTGCACTTTGGTTTGGCCTTGCGCTTGGGCCTGGCCTTCTTCCAGCTGTGCAGCCTCATCTTCAAGTTCTTCACGGAGAGTAACATGCAAACAAAATCTCTCAAACATTACAAATCAAAACCACTCAGTGAAACATGAACAGGATTTAAAACAAGCAGCATTTTTCAGAAGCACTGACTAGGAAGAACAGCTGTAAGAGGGAGGGGAAGAAATATGCTCAGGGGAGCAACCCAAAGGACTGCTAGCCAGCTTTCCTCTTCCTTGGCATCAACAAAATGGGATTCATCATGTGACAAAAATTCAATGCAACACAGCAGCTATGGGTAACCCATAGAGGGAAATCCAGCTCTGGCTTTAGTCTTGCTTCATTCTCTGCTCATCTCTTTGGTTTGCCAATACAATAGATCTTTTTAAAATAAAAGCAAGAAAAAGTACCAGTTACATCATCCAGCAGCATGTGAAGTTTGGATGAGAGAACTGTTTAAATAAAAGATTTTTTATGAAGTACTTCAAAGTACAGATGAAGCAAGGACAGCAGACATAAACATCCAAGACGCTTGATTTTGTAATTCTGAGTTTGAAAAAAGTTGCTTAATATTTTACAGATGCTATTAAACTCTAGTTTGATATGTAAAGTATTGAGGCAATTTAACAGCTCTACCCAGGAATAGCATTTATAACTTAAAAAAGGGCTAAATATTAATCCACCTTTGCTAATCCTTGCTTTTTCTGCTGTAACACCTGCCCATGATTCCCTTAAACACTTCAGGCTATTTAACTGAAATCACCGTACAGCAAATGACTTCTGTAAAAGGCACAAGAATTAGATTAAATGTGACTTTAGATTTTTCCTCAGATATTTCTTATCCTTGGAAGAAGACAGTCTGTCCAGTCTGTTACTGTTTAAGACTTGGAAAAGGTCTCTTTACCAGAGCTCCCCACTGCAGCTCTGGCACAGGAATGAATCTCTGAAATACCAGATGTGCACGGCGTTAGCAAAGCAAGCTGTAGCGTACCTGGGTCATCTGCCGCAGCCTGCTCTGCGGGCCTGGGGAGCAAAGGGAAGGCAACGGGTTACTCTTCAATTCCCATTCCTTTCGTTTACTCAGAGCCACGAAAGCCCCCGTTTCCAGCCCGGCCTCCCAGGCCCGGACCCGAACGGTCCCCACGGGTGGGAGATGTGGAGACGGGATCCCAACACCCACTGCCGCCTCCTCTGGCCCCCTCACCGTGCGGACACATCCTGCAGCTCCTGCAGCTCCTGCAGCACGGCCTCGGGCAGCAACCTGCGCTTCTGCGGGGGAGAGGGGAGTCAGGCGGGCACGGACACCGCCGGCACAGACACCCCGTGCCCGCCCGCAGCCCGGCGGGGGTAGCGCGGTACCTTCTGCTCCGCGAACAGCTCCTGGTGCCGCCGCCGCTTCTCCTTCAGCAGCTCCCGGTGCCTGCGGGGAGGCGGGAGCCACTGTCAGCATCCCATCGGGCGAGAGGGGGGATTAGGGGCGGGGTAAAGGGGGTGAACGAGGGCTTGGAGCGGCTTGGAAGGGCAAAGGAGGTGGTGAGAGAGGGCCAAGTGGGGGGATAAGGGAGAAGGGACAGGAAGGATGAAAGAGATTTAGAGGCGTGAAGGGGGGTAAGAGGGGTTAAGGGCGGGATAAGGGGGGGAGAAGGGGC
>VZRR01005754.1:565979-634852 GCA_013398015.1 Oreocharis arfaki
AAGAAGGGTGGTGGGGTAAGAAGGGGGGAAAGGAGGCAACGAGGGGGAAAAGGAGGCAACGGGGGGAAATAAGGACGGATAAGGGAGGGAATAAGGGGAAGGTAAGAGCAGGCAAGAGGCGTGAACGGGGGTAAAAAGGGAGATAAGAAGAGGCTAAGAGGGGTGGAGGGGGGTTTAGAGACGTAAGCAAGGGGATAATGGGGAGGTAAGAGAGGTGAGGGGGGAGAAGAGTGAGGCTAAGAGGAGGGAAGCGCTGGTGTGAGAGCCGCGGTTCGAGAGCAGGAGGCCCCGGCGTGTCCGCACCTCCGGGCCGCCTCCCCCACGAGCTGCCGCTCGGCCTCGGCCGCCTCCCTCGCCACGCCGAAGGGCACCTCCTCCGGGGCCTCGTCCGCCTCGTCCTCCGAGGAGGAGGCCGGGCTGGGGAGCGCGGCGGGAACCCTGCGCTTGCCCGCGGCCACCGCCTTTGCCTTCTGCTGCCGCGCCATGGCCGCGACCCCTGCACCGCCCGCCCCGGAACTGCTCCCGCCTTCCGCCGGGGAATGCCGAGCGCCGGGATAGCCCTCCTGGCGTGTTCCGCCCCGCCCCGCCCCGCGGGATGCGCGCACAGACACAGGACATCGGAGGTGGCCCCCGCCACCGCCCCTTTATTGCCATGGGGACCAGTCCCGCCGCCGCCTCCGGCCCGCCCGCCCCGCCCTGGGCCCCGCCGGGCTGGGCCGCTCCCGGCGCTCCGGAGGCGATCCCGGGGCTCAAGAGATGATCCCGGTGCTCAAGAGATGATCTCCGTCTCGTGTCGCGCCAGCGCCGGCGGCAGCGTGGTCCCGCAGGGGCCCGCGAAGTGGAACCTGGAAGGAAGCGACAGATTTAGGGCCTGGGCAGCCACCGGCGCATCCCGCTGCTTTGTTACCTGGCGAGTCTGGCAGGGGGACGGGAGGGAGCGGTTTAGGCCTTGTGGGGCGCAGGGACAGACTTCAGCCTCACCCTTAAACAATACGTTTTGTGTCTTCAGTGAAACTTAATTCCACCATGGAAGAGGAATCATCTTTTCTTACTTATTAACAGAAACTTAGTGTTTTTGAAGCGCTGGGGGGAAAACTAGACCGTATTTGACTAAAAGCAGCGTTTCAGCAGTTGGACGCAAAAGGCAGGATGGAGGGGGCTGGAGGCTCGTTCCTGAGCAGCGTTACCTGAATCTGTTCGTGGCAGGAGTGGGCTCCATGTTGAACTCCGCGACCGGGACTCCTCTGGCAGAGACCTGCGGGGCGAACATGGCCGCGGGATACACCACGGACGAGGTCCCGACCTGCGGGCAACGGGACGAAAGTCACAAGCGTAGGAGGACAGCGCTTAAACAGAGCAAGCCGACCCAGCCCCAAGGTGAGGGCCCTTCTCACAAGGGAGAAGTGCATGAGCACTAAAGCCTGGGATATCCCTAGAGAAATGACACCAAATCAGTAGCTATCTAACACAGCACAGCAATCAGGAATCGTTTCTCTGATGCAGCCCAAAGAAACCAGTTTGTCGATGAAAAAAAATCCCAGAAAAAAAAGGGCACAGTTTTGTCTTCAGGAAAAATAAAAACCCAATGAAACGTTCCTTCTGTTACTTGAGATTTTTCTATAAAGGGAACACAATATTCTGAGCAAGTGTTTTGGTTAGGGATCTGGAACCTACATGGCATGTAAACCGCCTTGCAAAAAAGCAGCACATTGTAACTTTTTTTAAACTAAGTATCAAAATAATTGTAGTTTTCACTGTTTGAGAAATCAGAACCATAGAATGGTTTGAGTTCTGAGGGACTTTAAAGATTGTCTCCTTGCAACCCCTCTGCCATAAGCCTGAACACTTTCCACTAGACCAAGTTGCCCAGAGCCCCATCCAACCTGGCCTCAGACACTCCAGATACTGTGGATACTGTGGGGCACCCACAGCTACTCCAGTGCCTCATTCCCTCACAGTAAAGAATTTCTTCCTATATGTAATCTAAACCCAGTCTCTTTCACTTTAAAGCCATCACTCTTGTTCCTGATGAAGAGTCCCTCTCTGGCTTCCTTCCAGGTCTCGTTAGGTACTGGAAGGCTGCTCTAAGGTCTCCCAACAGCCTTCCCTTCTCCAGGGTGAACAGGCCCACCTGTCAGGCTCTCTTCATAGGGAGGTGCTCCAGTCCCCCTGTCAACTTCATGACCCTCCCTCTGGACTTGCTCCAACAGTTCCATGACATTCTTATGTGGGGGACACCAGAACTGTACACAGTATTCCAGGTAGGGTCTTGCAGGAGCAGAATAGATGGGGAATGAAATTCAACAGCTAAACAACACTGTCCAGCCCCAACTTCTGAGCAGTCTGCGTACATTTTCAAACTGCAAGGTCTTTTAAGGTTTTATGCTGGATGCCACAGAGTCCCTCTGGGGCTTTTAGCTCCCTCAGGGAAGCACAGATGCATCTGCTTTACCCGTGAGGTGCCACCTCCTTAGCGTGGCCTCCCTGCCGGCTCAGAGGACAGGTAAGGAAAGCACCACTCACTACCAAGCAGAGATCACAAATATCCAGCTCCTTCTCCACTGCCGTGAGCACGCCGGGATCCAGGGCTTCTCCAAACCACACGACGTGGGGACGCAGGAGCCCATTGCAGCCGTCCTCCTCACACCTGTTCAAACACCACAAAGGGACAGCGTCACGCTGCTGATGGGGGCGTTTCAGGCTGCAGAACAGCAACGCAGTTTTCATTCTCACTTGGGCATGTCTTACCTGCCATCAATCTCTCTCCTCCTTCACAGCCCTCCCCACACCCTCCTCTACCTCGTGCTGGACAGAAGGCAGCTCATTCCATGCTACACACGTGTCACAAGTGTACGTGTGCTGCCTGGTCCCACAGAAGGGGTTGCTGAACATCTGTTCAGCGCAGACACTTAACTGAGTCTTCCCCTTGCTCAGCTCCTGGAACGCATGAAAGTTAAAACCTCAGCCTCCATCAGCTTTAACAAACTGGCTAACAGGGTTTTAAGGAGAAAATGGACCAAAAGACAGAAGCCTCATGTTAGGCTCTTTTTCCTTAGGAACCAGATGAAAAATGTGGTGGCTTTTTCCATTTTGCAGCTAGCTAAGGCAAAGCTTCAGGCAGTGTAAAAAAGCACCGTGGCACTTTCAGTGCCTGGGAGGGACCCCAGCACAGTATCCCAGAGTAACAGTGGGTGGCACCTGCAAAGTAACAAAACATTTACTGCTGTAGCATTTTCTTGCTGCAGTTCTCCTACTACTTCACTTACTACAAACCCCATGAATTTAGGCACATTTAATCTTAGTGCTGAAGTACACAAATGTTCAATGCCTTCAGCACCATGGTAACTTCTACACACTCCTGATGTCCCTGTAACTTCAGACTCAGTTTTCTGGAGCAAAGTCTCACACATTTCTCTCCTGTGGAATGTCCTTCCAAAATGACATGAACAGTAATGTGAAGCTTTGAGATGCACAAAGCCTGAAGAGTTAACAGCCCAAACAAAGTGGTCCATACATACTGAGGAAGGTCTTCAACTGGAATTGCGGCATCTTCTGTGTCAGGATCTGGAGCCCTGAAGTTACAAAATGGAAATACATATCCAGCTCTACAAAATGCACTTTATATATTAATAAAAATTTAGCATTCTCTAAAAACCTTAGTACTCTCTAAAGCACACCCTCCAATCACTGAATCTGCAACTTCAGCCAACTCCAACACCTACTACAATCCTAAAATACCACATGCAAGGCAGGCAGGAATTTGTCCAGAATTATCCTGGAGCTGAGCAACTGTAATAAGCTGGCCAAGACTGTCAAAGGCACAACAATTATTTATGTAACCATCTAAAGCTCTGGTGAAATGCAAAGGGAAAAAAAATCCCTACATATCTACGAGCATATGCCTGGTTCATCCCCCTGCCCACTTCCTTTTTTTAGTGGTGAAAGAAAGAGGATGGATTACCCCTTCCCAGCCAATGCGGAGCAGATCGGGCTCTTGTAATTCGCAGCTACATTTCCACAGCTGGTGCACCGAGTTTTAAATAAACTACCTGGAACACACGAAGAGGAAACATCAGGGATGAGGCGATGGCTCTGAGGTGTGGCTGTGCAGGCAAGTGGTTGTGTTTATCCCGGGCAGCCTTTATTTACAGACCTTGAAGGCTGCACTTTGTGGGCAACTTACTAGAGGAACATTAAGAGCAAAGACAGTTCCACTGTTTCACCTTGTTCTGCCTCAGGACATGAGTAATACACAGTCCCGTAACATACCTCGGAGGAAAATCAGAATTTAAAATATCACTGAGGGAGATGATTTCTGTTTATTGCTTTTCCTTTTACTTCAGCAACATTTTCATTTAAAAAAGTAAAATATGCTGGTTAACACCATTCTGTTTCATGCAAAACTCCCCACTCCCAAGAGTTCTGTAGCATTACTAACATGCTGTCAAGATGTGCAATATTACCAAGAGTTTAAAATTGTGTCCATTTTGTAAGGAATAAAGATAACCAAAATTAAACTGTTGCCAAAGCTTCATCATTGGGTCCACAACTGCAAAACAGCTTGTGCAGGTCTCCTGTGTCCAAATCACAAAAGCAGCGGTGGGAAATCCCATTTAAACCTTTAGCGATACTCAAGTTTAAAAGCATCACAGTGCCCCCACAGGATGGGCCTTTGTCCTGGGAGACTTCCACCCTGCGGCAGGGCCTGAGGAGTGGAGAAATGAGTAAGGCACCTTCAAGGATGGAGAAGAGCTCTCCACGCCTGTACATTTCCTCAGATCCAAAAGCCCCGCTGACCCCCAGGTGCCCTGTGCTCCTCTGGCACTTTGTGGGAGTCAGGAATGCCTCTGACCACAGGGAAGAGAGGGGGAGGGCCACTGGGTGCAGGAAAGAAAGGTAAGGGAATCTCAGTTGTTTTCTGTCCCTTTGTCCTCCTGTAGCCAAAGACTGCACAGGTGGGGACAGGACGGAACAGGACAGAGGGAAGCACCAGGGCTGGTGAGGCCAGGCTTGCCAATACACCCTTTATTGGTGGCAGCCTGACACCACCACTACCACAATGTGAAAAGTCCTTACGGATTCTTTTCCCCTTTTCTAAGTGAAATCAACCAGGTGTCACAGCCACATGAATTCGAGTGGATCTGCGGAAAACTGTGCAAGAGAGAAGGGAGAACCAGTTCCTGTGTACTGTCAGAATCCATTAAAAACAGGGAGATGACATTCTGTGATTCTAAAGATGAGGAATAAAGAGAGGCTACAAAGTACCTGAAACAACTTCCAAAAGAGAACGGGGTGTTACTGTAAATAACTTTATGCAAGTTATTATAATTTTAAAGACAAAATTCTTTTCTCTCTGTATGTATCCTGCTTTCACTTCTTCCCACTCCCCACCCCGGGTTTCCTGGCCCGTGGCAGAGAGGTGAGCCACTCTTACCGTGAATTTCTAAGAGGTGCTTGGTGCCTGCCTTCCTGTGCAGCTCATCGATGTTCTGCGTGATGACCACCACGCTCCGTCCTTGCTTGCTCAGACGCTTCTCGCACTCCGCAATGGCGATGTGTGCTGGATTGGGATGTTTACTCAGCATCACTTCCCGCCGGTAGTGGTAGAATTCCCACACACGGGAAGGGTTTCGCGCAAAAGCCCCCGGAGTAGCCAGCTCCTGCAAAAGACATAACAGGTCATCCTACAACAAAAGAAGAATCCCCTCCCCAGATGAAGCCTGCTGGATCTCTGCCATGTACACTGCTGCCAGCATCACAAGGTCATCAAAAGCAGATTATTCATAACCAGATGCAGTTGATATCTTATGAACTACATTGTTCCCCAGCCCTTACAAGGGTGACAAGTCAAAGTGTCAGATCAAAAGAGGAAATAACATACAGCAATAGCATGCTACTTGGGTTTACTCTTCACTCCAACCATACTCTGTGCTGCCCTACCAAACTATTAGGAGCTTGGTACAAAGCAATATGAGATATTCCAATACACGTAATTTTTTTGGCACCCACAACCCTCTTTTCCACAGCAGCCATAAAACTCAGCATCATGTGAATGTATTTACTTCGCTAGCAATTTCTTTTCTGCCTTAATTTAAGTGTAACACAAGCCAAATTACACCCATTGTCAAAACCAAAGTCTAATGTCTTGTATTTTGTGTGCAGGTAAAATGGAAGCTGCTTTTCACAGTAACTTTAATTTTGCCTTATCTTTCTTAAAAACAAGGAGCAGCTCAGTCCAGCGCCTCAGTGCACAATTCTGCTGACACAGAAACACTGAACGCAAGTTTCTGATGCAGCAGGACCATGAATTTATACACACACATGCTTTATTTGAATGGGTGGTCACTGAAAGAAAAAAATTAATCTTTAGATTCAAACCAGCTTAAAAAACTCATCTCTCTGACCCTTTTTTAACGTCATCAAATCTTTCAGGAATGCTGTAATTAGAAACCATAAAGAAAGCAGGTGTGATTGCAGCATTTAGGGTAGCAGGTACTGACACCACAACAGCTGCTTGAAACACTTGCAGCAGCAGGCAGGATGAGACTCACAAGGCCCCTGTACAGCTCACACTGGTGATTTCAGCTGCACTCCCAGTGTCTGCTCCCACCTCCTCTCCCACTGCAGTGGCTCCCAGTGCTGGCAAGATCATTCCAGCATGAGGACAGAGCTTGTGGGGGAGTTAAAAAACCTGCCCCCAAATAAAACAAGTCCTAAAGCATTTTTACAGGGTATTATGAAACACCAAGATTAAAAGAAAACAACCAGTCTCTATCGTCAGTTCTTCCTTTGTTATTTTGGTAAAAGGCTCTTAAGAATTTAAAACAGGAAAGGCCCCACAAGGTAGGGGAATGGTGAGGGTGTCAAAAGATGAGCAAACAGCTGAACTGCAGGAAAACAAGGATGTAGAAAGGCCCAGAACTGCCTGCAAGAATGCTGTTTTTTCCAAGCAACTGATAAACTGAAGGACAGAAGCAGACCCCCAAGGGCACAGGGAAGAGCTGCAGAGGCAGCTGTAGGGAGAGCTCCATCCCTGTTGCACTGCCATGGGAGAACTTCCACCCTCTTCCCCCAGCTGTTCCTGACCCTCCACACTCACCTACGTGACGGACAGAGAGGCATGGGCCACCAGTACCTACCTGGGCTTGCCACTTTCTCCAGAAGCCTCCAGCCCCTCTGAAGGTGGGGACGCCGCTCTCGGCACTGACCCCGGCTCCAGTGATGATGGCGATGTGCTTGGCTTTGGCAAACACCTCTCGGAAATCAGCCATGTCTGTGCCAGGGCAGGGAGAACAAGGAGCTGTGCAGGCGCTCACACTTTGGCCTAAGAGGCCACGCTTACACATCCAGAAACAGCTTCCACACACATCTCCCATGACTTTCATTTCAGAACACCAACTGGTTCCTGAGCTCCTGTATGTTGGAATTTAAAGGGCAGCTCCTGGAGATCCTCAAAATACGTGTATGAGCAAGCTCAGTAGGGCAACGTGTGCTAAACGTGGTTATAGTCAAGACTCGAAAAGCAGAGCCTTTAACTAACACTCCACACAGGATGCTACCCCGGTAACAACTGTTGGCACCACCACCCAGGAACAGTTTGCTTCCTAATTGTTAGGTAAGATCCCGAGATGAAAAAAAAAAAGTTTGTTTTGTTGTTCTTGTTGGTTTTGGGATTTTTTCACAAAGTATCACCTTCAAAATTAGGGTAGTTTGGGAAAACATATTTTCTTTTGAGGCATTTTGCCCATTTTCTAGTTTTGCAACTGTATTTTATTTTTTTTAATGTGTTATTCCCTCCATTTTTCTCTGCATGGTAAAATAGTTTGAGAAAAAGATGGAAAATTTCCTTTGCCTTTTTATGTGAGTCAAGACAAGATTAAAAAGGAACAGGTTAGCTACAGAGAGACAAAAAAAAAATCTCTTGTAGTTTACCTCAGATATGAATTTTAAAGCAACACAGGTTAGAATCACAAAATGGCTGAGGTGGGAAGGGACCTCTGGAGATTGTCTTGTTCAAAGCCTCCCCATTCAGGAGAGCAGACTGCCCTGGACAGTATCCTGTGGGGTGGGTTTTGGTATCTCCATGGAGAGAAGCTCCATAAGCATCCTGCACAACTCAATCCATTGTCCGACCACCCTCACAGCAGACAAACACTGTGGGGTGTTTTTATGCATTGAGAAGATGCCCTGGAGCCTTAATTGCTACAAGGGCTCATCACTGGCTTAAAGTCAATGTGGTGCCCACTGGATCCCCAAGGACCTTACTGCCCAGCTGCTCCCCAGCTGGTCACCCCAGCTGCTCCCCAGCTGGTCACCCCAGCCTGTCCTAGCACCCAGGGCTATTTCTCCCCTGGGGCAGGACCCTCTGGAGTATCAACCATTCCTCCCAGCTTTGTATTACCTGGAAACTTGCCAAGGATCCACTCTGGTGCATCAACCAGATCATTAATGAAGGTGTTAAACAATACTGGCCTCAGTACAGACTCCGACAGCACCCCACTAGTGAGCAGCCTCCACCTGAACTTCAAGCTGCTCACCAAACCCTAATCCTCACAAGTTACTATGTGGTCTTTAAAATAAAAAACAAAACAACCTCCCCCCACTCCACACACAAATAAAGCCCACCCAAAAGTAGGTAAATTCCTGTAAGGAGAAACAGTCACTGGAGAAGTCCCAAGACCCACGGCACACAGCTACAGGACTGGGCAGAGAACGCTGCTATTCTGATGCCCCACCTGCTGCTGCAAACCAAACCTCACAAGCCCCGAACGTGTAAAGCTCAGGCCAAAAGCCCTCCCAGCCTGGTCTCTGGCAGCAGCCAAACACTGATGCTCAAGGCAGCAGAAAAAGCAAGTTTGCCTCGGCTACCCGACTACTGGGGAGGTAGTACCCCAGTACCCATTGTACCCATGTTCCCCAACCAAGTTAAGGCACATTCTCAAATTAAAAAACAAACCCAAAATACGCCCCCCTCCCCAACCAAGCAGAAAGAGGACAGCTACAACTGCTAGCCTGAACAGGGCTCCTGGGGTTACCCAGCTCCTGAGCTGTTACAAGTGCTCGAGGCCCATTCTTGTAGAAAGAAATAAGGAATTAGTTTTATTACTCATTAGGATTATGAAAGGGAAGTGCAATTAACAAGTGTATACTCCTGTGCATAAATTATAAACATTAGAAAGACGTTTACGTTGCAACCATGCTGACTGCAACTCTGCAAGGGTTTTTGGAACAATACAGAACGCAGACACGGAAAGGTAATTTTACTAGCTGGAGGACAAAAAAAAGCAACTTCACACTGTTTTAAACATTTTGACTTAAGCCATGGATTTCATCTAGCACAAGAAACATTCCAGCACTTCAAATCCACCTTAGAAACCTGTCCGGGGTGCTAAAGCAAACATATACACGTCTTACTTGAACTAGGACGAGCCATTTCCAAGCAAAACTTCTGCTTCTTTGAAGACGAGGCCTTAAGTCCACAATGCGCTTGGGAAACCAACCTTCTAGCGGTAAATTGAAAGAGACACATCAGGATCCCTCGGTAGTGCTTCACCTGCGGAGAAATAAAACAGCATAAGCGGCCCAGCGAGGGCGCGTATTTCTGCCAGCTTCCCGTGAGGGGCTCTCCTCAAAGAACCAGGTGCAAGTGCTCGTCACGGCTTCCTGCACCTGCAGAACAGGGAATCACCGCCAACCCGAGACCCTCGGGCCGGGATCACCGCTTTTGTTCGGAACCGGCGACATCAGCCCTGCTCCAAAGGCGCCGAGCCCTTTCGTCCGGCACGTCCACTTACGGGACGCTTGCGAATCGCGCTGCTAGCCCGAGGCACCTCCCAGGACGCGGCTGCCCGCCGGCATTTTAAGAAGAACGAGGGAAAGCAAGGCACGGAGCCGCGGCCGGCAGCGAGCCTACGTGCATCTGGCGGCCCGCAGNCTGCCGCCACTCACCCCGTGCGGCCTCGCACGTCACGTCCCGCCCCGCTCTGCGGGCAGGGGCCGGGCCTCGGCGCCACTCCGCCCTCCCGCGGAGAAGGGGCCGCGGTGTTAAGGCGGGGGTGGGTGCGTGTAGTATTAGCTGAAATGATAGGCAAGTAGGTCAGGAAAGCTGGGTTGGCTTTCCAGCGTCATCCCTTGGCGGCGGTCCGCCCTTCAAGGCGTTCACAGTTCACACGTTCACGGATGAAAACTCCGCCGCGCTTGGACAGCACGCAATTTCCACTTTTAAAATTTATTTATTTATTTTTCAATGAGAAAAGCTACTTTTAGCATGTTTTGCTGCTTAAAGAAGGCAGCAGCGCCTGCTTTCATCCAGCCATCTCCTCTCCACCCTTCCCCAACAACCTTAAATCGTTACGGTCCCTTTCAGTCAGAGATTTTGACACATTTTTTTCTCCCTCCCTTTGGAGTCTGTAAATTACCAGCTAAGCAGATGAAGAGGCCCCCAAAACATATACCCGAAGAGAGGAAAGGCTGAAAGGCAAGTCCCACCGTGCTCTTTCAAGTCCACCACCAGCCCCGTCCAGGCCCTTGTCTCCCACTCCTGCTGGCACAGGACGTGTTACCTGAGCGAGTTCATCTGAGGGCAAGGGAGGGAACACCCTGAGGCCGGCAGCCGACGTTTCTCTCATTACACTGCCCCACGGCACTTGTTTGTTGTTTACAGAGTACCAGCACTTCGTACTCTGCCTCCAGCTGCAAACTCGAAGGAAGCCTTTGGTGGGGGAACCTTGAGACAGTGAGCGGTGCTGACTAAACGCTTGTGCTGGTGCTTGCCGGGCTGTGACAGCTGTTCCCTGAGCGCTCCGTGTCTCCATACAGCCATGCATGCTCGGAAAAACAGCACATTATCAACTCAGAAAACCAGGTGAAGGCCAGTGTGATCTTACTTAGCATTCTTACCACCCTGATGGTCAAAATCCAGTAATTCCGTAAGGACTGGGGAAACAAACAGGATGGCAGGTTTGTTGAAGGAGGGATTGGCTCTGCATAATGTTATTCAGTATCATGACTGGTGTTTGTTTGGTTTTTTTGAAATCGACATCTTGCTACGGACTGTACACCATGCTTATTAGGCAGTGCATTCTAGCTGCTAGTTAATACTAAAGAGAATTAAAAAAGCAATTTGCAGTTGCATGATCATCATGATTTTCTTCCACTTGAATCCAAAGTTCAAGACAGCCAATTCCTAGATTACATTGCTAACAGGAAAAAAATGGTTCTGTTTCTGTGCTAGAGTGTTGAGGAGCAGATCAACCGAAGAGCTTTCATTTTCCTATCACATCATTGCACTTGTTAGATGTGCTCCTTCTAAGTTTACATCAACCCAAGGCAGGGCATATTATTAACATGCAAGGTTTGCAACAGTAAAGTTTTTTAATAACAACAGAACTCATGGTAACACAGGTTATGTGAAATGGGTACAGAAGGACATGAGGCTGGCTTGCTTTGGTCTCTCTAGCACATACAGATTGCCTACGCCAAGAGCACAATTATCCCAGTGTTTCTGAAGCAATCAATCATGCATTCTGTACTCTCAGCAGTCTGAAACAATGAAGAGCCCAGCTGATGCTGGCTGATGCTAACCTGCTGTAAATACTGAATGTTTGCCATAAGAAAATGGCCACATTGATTTTCAAAATTGTTTGTAGTGGCCCTGGCCAAATATGTTAATGCAAATGTGTAAGCGGATTTGCGAAAAGGTTTATAAAAAAGATTAAAATTAAAGTGATGTCTAAACTTAACTTCGGGACAGTGGGGTGTTTGGTGTTGATACCTGGCAGTGTTCTACAATCATCTGTGCCTGATAAAACAATTCTGCGTAATTTTTTTTCTATTACAGTAGTTTCCTCCAGCAGCAGTGTCATTACTGCAGTGAGAGCAACTCTAGGTAGACAGCAGAAGCATGAACTGCTCTGTAAAGATATGCATTTCACCAAAATCTTGGAAGAGACAAAAGCCGTGTCAAGGGCAAGTGCACTGCACTTCACAGCCCCTCCTTTCACTGCCTCCCCGCAGCACACTGCCCTCCCAGCTGCCAACCGTGCTGCAGGCAGCTGAGGCCTTTACACATTTAGCAATGATCCTCTCTTGTCTGTCTTCCAGGAATTTGTCCCATCTCCCCTTGACCCACATGACACTGTTCTCTGGCAGGCGTTCCCCAGCTCCGCTCCCCTCCTGGGAGGGACGAGGAAAGCAGAAGGTGAGGAATGTGTATCCACAGCGGGGGGCTGCTATTCTCCTCTGAGGCTCAGTGGTAAGATGGGTTAATACCATCTAGTCTTCCACCCCAACCACACTGTCCTTCAGCGTTTTTACCAAGTCCTTTGCATCTGAGCAGCACCAGAGCTAGAGACAGCTCCCTCTTTGAGCATGAAGCCTAATTGCACCAAACACAAGCAAACATTTTTCTTTTAAATCCCAAGTAAACAGTCTGTATTCTAACACACAATAGGTCTGCACCAATTAAATACAGTATGGCAGTATATAAATTACAGTTCTTTACAGTAAATAGTAAAATACGAGAGTCCGCTTACTGTACACAACAATCAAAGAAAGAACAGCAGCTTTTCAGTAAGGTCCCAGGTATCTCAATCATTCACTTGCTAAGGAACAAAGAAAAGATACAGCAGGCCATTCACTTCACTCATTTTTTACCATGTTGCTTTACAAATATCCAGAACGCTTGTACAGGCATCTACAGTATCTACATGTGGAACAACCTTCTTAGGAATTCATGAGCACCAGACATAAATCCCTCCATCATTCCCATTATTAAAATAAACTTTACAGATTAAAATTACTTTAGCAGGTTCTATTTCATCTTGATAATAACCAGCAAGTGCAAAGTTTGCAGTCATGATCCATTTACTGCTTCTTTATTTCCCATTTCTCCCCCCACCCCCACACCTAAAAAACCCAAAACCCCCTAAAAAACCCAAAATGTTGTCCTCTCACACCCTTGCAGTAATACTGTTTCTGCAGTCAAACTGCCCGACTGGCTTATGCTAACATGTGAAATGCCAGACTCATAGCTTCAGGCATCATCAGTCATTCCAATGCCAAGTCAGCACAGTGGCAGGCCTCTAGGAAGACAAAACATACGAAGCAGTTGGATATTTCAGTGTGCATAAACACGGAACATAAGGCTGCACGGTGCCCAGTGACTGAAAGAAGCATGGCACCAAGTTACCAGTTAAAACATTTACAATAGAAAGATATAAACAGCAAATATGTCAGTCTAAAACAAGTTCTTTGGTAATTAAGAACAGCAAACCATAGTGGTTGGGGGTTTTTTTCCAAATATGGATTTTTCATCCTGGTTTTTCCTCAATAAAATATCTTTTGTTGTTTAAAATATATCTCCCAAGTTGTTGCATAACAAATAGTCCAGTACCTCAGTTATCTACAGATCAGCTTTAACTGTTTTAGTGTGCAGCCGTATCTGCCCACTGGCAGACAAACTATAGATACACATTCATATATATATAATATATATATTATTTATAAAAAATTAGAGAATTAAGTCAAGGACTCTAGAGAATACACATTCCATATGGACAGGTTAAAATGTACAATAGCTTCAAAAATCCGTAAAGTTTTCTACACAGTGATGCGTGTAGTAAGTGCAAAAATACTGCAGTTTAGTTAATCCAAGATTTCCTGTTTTCCTGTTTCCTAGAAAAAGCAGAAGCTGCTGCATCTCCTGAATGGCAGAGAACATCTCCTCCTGTCTTGGGAGTGACTGATGAGCCGTGAAGCACAGAACTTTTCCGTTTCTCTGAAGTGGAAGATGCCTGAGACCGGGAAGTGCTACTTGATTTCCTCGCGGGAGCTGGTGCTTTGCTGAGGCGCCCGGGACGAACGAAAACACCGTGTCGAGGTTTGCAGTGGAAGTACTCTCTGCCCTTCACAATTCCATCGTGCTTCCCTTCAAGGGAAAGAAATGCACAGGATTAAATGCTGGTACTGCCATTAGCACATACAACTGAGGCACTGAAGTGTGAATACTTGACTGTTTGGTTATCTGTCAAACAGCGAAGACTGTTCCTGCTGAGTGAGGAGCCAGATGCTCACCATACACTAGGGAGAACAAAACCTGGAAAGGAGGGCTTGAAATGTGACCAAAAACATGATTTTCTAAAATATTGCTTTAGCTAACAGTGTAAAAAGTCAAGCGTACATTTTGCAAAATAAACTGTCCTCAAAACCAATTGCTTGCAAAGCTTAAAAACTAGCTGGAGACAAACTTCTGGCATGTGTGATATTATCTATTAAACTACTAAAAACATCTTTTTAAATGACCTGAAGCATTTCTATAGAAGTCTCTTAACACTTGCAGAGCACTGACTTTTCCTGACCCCTCTGAAGTGAAGTTAAAGAAAACCTGTGCTCTGGAATTCATCTTTCCCCAGTGGAAAGCAACAATAAATCTCTAAAAGCCACTGACAGCAAACCTATCTGACAAGTGATGCACACTGTTAGTACTGTTCATGAATGTGTGCACACCGATTTTAAAAAAATTCTGCCAATTTTAGGCTTTGCTTGTTTCTCTGATCTGTAAAAACAGATGGGTACCAACGAGGAACTACCACAGCATGCAAAAGCAGGGCTTTCAGACAGTTAAAAATGGATCAGAGCATCCCTATAACCAAGAAGACAAGAATTGGGTGTACCAGATACCAAGCTTCATGAAACTGGAGGTACTTGCCAGGACTGAACGATTGTACTGAGACTTTAAAAATTGGTCACACTAGCTGCATAGATAACCCAGAACACATTTAGTCTTACCCAGCTGAACATTGAGTTCAACTCCAACCCAGATTCCAGCTGAAAAATCCACCGTTCCAACATATCTCACTGTGCCCATCTTATTACTTCCAACACAGACTTGCTCGCCCACAGCCACCCAGCTCGGCAAGACGTGGCCTTGATCTGCAGAAGCACTTTCTTCACAATCAGAACCATCCAAGTGGTCCTTCATAATAAAATTGTCCACGGAAGCATCGGGATAAGTCTCAGGGTCTGAAGTGTCTTTCACCAGTCCAGAACCAAAAGGGCTTTCCACAGCATCCGCAAGCCGGTCACCTGCTGCTGCTGCAGAGCTCTGCTGGCCTGTGCACATGCTCTGCCCCTTGCCGGGGCCTCGGGGTGACTCCGAGGCGCTCACTCCGTTAGAGGACAGAAGGGAACACGACTGTGGAGCTGTTGAATGGTCAAAGTCCTTCCCATCTTCAACGCCCATGAACTCAGTAAAGGAGTGATCTTCCAGAACATCCGTCGTGTGCTCAACTGTCACCTCGCGTGCTGAAAATTCAATGGTGTTTTTGCCATCCAAGGAACTTAGAGCTGAGAGGGATCCAGCTCTGGGTAACTGCTGAGAGTCTCTGTCAGTGGCACTGAATGACAGTGGTACTTGCTCTGTTAAGGCACTGTTTTCTTTCAGTGGTAACACAGGTAACTTCTCTCTTGCTAACTCCTTCTCTGACTCTTGACATTCCTTGTTCAAAGAAGATCTTAAATCATGTGCAAGGGATGATCCTGAGGGATCATTAGAGTCCAGCTCCTTGGTGTGACTGGCTAGCTGGTCTGTGCTATCACTACAGGGAACAAGCATGTCAGACAGGGTGGCGTTAGAGGCACTGTGGGAAAAGTAGCCACTAGTGATGCTGCTAGTGGTGGGGCTGCGGGATACCTCTTTCTCAAGAACACGTGAGCTCATGAAGTCTGATTTAGAGGAAAACCACTCCCTGTTCTCCAGGCTAGCATTGTAAATACTGAAGTCAGCAAACTCCTCCGGTACATAAGGCCGGAAATTTTGAAAACTTTGTGGACTTATCAGTTTCTTATTAATGGCCTCCAATTCACTGTCTTCCTCCTCAGAGTCCTGCAAATGAAGAGAGAAATTAGGATTAGGAACCTGTGACAGTGAGGTTTTCAAAATAAACTAAGCATTCTTGATTTTTTCCTTTCTGAGCATGGAGAAATATATACCTTTAATATTCTTTAACTGAAGAATGGAAGACATCATCGAAAAGAGTTGCTGGGAACATATCCTATCTACACTGAGCTATTCAATTTTTAGAAAATAAATTATAAACAGTTCAGAAAATATGAAGCAATAAAAGGAAAGTTATATGTTTTCATCCACAAACTTTTTTCTGCCATGATTTAGACTAATTAAACCTACTGAAGGTATTGTATAGAGTTAATTCACCACCTAACAAGATAAATGTAAATATGAATGGAAAAGGTCTTACAGAGTCACTGCTGCAATACAGATTATTAAAAACTTTGCACAATGGGGTTTTCTATTAACCTGATATCAGCGAGGCTAAATAATTCTGCTTACCCCTGGCTATCCCACCTGAACATATTCAGGATGTTTGAACATACAAGCAAAAAGATCAAGTATTACAGTGAATCTTCAAGGAAGCATTTGGATGCATACATGTACGTGTTTGGAGGGAAATAAGCAATACTAATCAACCTGGCAGAATTTAGAGGTGCCTCCCTGAATTTCCCCTCGGTGATAAGTGGGGATGCATCATGACCAGATCACAGATGTGGCTTTCACAGAGTCCATCCGAAGCTGAGGACTTCAGTCTGTAAAGATGCATCTGAGAAAGAATCCAGCAACATGGTAGGGCTGCTCCCCCAAGATAAAATACTGCAGGCAGGATTCCACATGGATGCTTTTTTAAGTACTTCCTTTTTTATATAAACGTATGTCTTCATTTATACATACATATGCAGGTATAAACATATGCATATGCACACATAAATATTAAAAATGGTTAGTTTACAGCAAATTTCTAGTACTTTAAAGAAACTCAAGCACCCATTAGTTCTCAGTTCCTTTATCTGCATCACAGATTTCAAATACTAATCAAGGCAGATCTGTGCGATATCTGAAGTAGCTGGATGCTTTCAGGCACCTTAATTCACCAGTGTCAAAGGCAAAGCAGAACAGTTAACCAGATGACCACAGAGCACCAACACATCAGGATAAGCATCCTCTTGAAAGTGTTTCCTACACTTTGTAATGGCCACCACTGCTCAAATAACTGTATAACAAAACTTCAAAAGCCCAGACAGGAAACAGATTTGCTCAGTTTGCCCATGTCAGAATAACCACAGAATTGTTTAGATTGGAAGGCACCTCTTGAAGTCAATTAGCCCAATCTCCCTCTGCTCAAGCCAGGTCAGCCAGAGCAGGCTGCCCAAGACCGTGTCCAGTTGGGTGGGTTTGAGACCTCTAACTTTCCTGCACAACTCATTCCAGTGTTTGACCCCCATCACAGTAGACAAAGTGTTTTCTTGTTCCATCTTGTGATCATATGGAATAATTTCATGTGCTTTGATCTACCTCATGTTCTGTCAGTGGGCACTGCTGAGAAGAGTCTGCCTTGGCCCATCAGGTGTTTCTATACATTGGTAAGATGCCCCTGTAACTGGTCTCCTAAAGACGGAACAGCTCCAGATATTCCAGCCTCTCGCCAGAGGTCAGACAGCCCTTGCCTGTAACAAGGTCTCATTTCCATTCCTACCATGTTCAAACTTGTAGCAGATACAATTCAGTATTACCCATGCAGAATGGCCTCTTAAGATGACTCAAGATTTTCAATAATATTAATTTTTTGTTGGCACAGCTATCAGTATCTGAACAGGATGTCTCTACTTCTCTAAGTATATCTGTCAAATCCAACCACATTTCAGATTATTAATACTAGCTCAAGTAAAGGCTTGGCATCCTCTGCTGACTAATTTTTAGAGCACAGCTTCAGAGTTATTTCTCATACAGAATTTGGATGAAGGCTTTAGTTTGCAATTATTTATTTCTCTGAAGAGGAGAAATAGTGTTAGAAATGTCATTATTGAGTATTATGTATACTAATGAAAATCTTGCTACTTACATCTGAAATCCACAGTTCCTTTAGATGTAAAGGAAAAAATTAATACCCGCTTTATTGAGACTAAGAATACCCTTCGAAGCACTAAAGCCTTATGCAAAGCATCTTTTTTGCATATTGCAGGATACCAGTTGCTCATCTCTGAGGGATGTTTTCTCAATCACTCTGCTTACTTCTTTCCTTTTGCCCTTTTTACTTGTGCAAAACTGAATTTTGTTCTATGCAGAACACCTTATAGTTTTGGGGTTTTTTAAAACACATTAAAAACTAAGAGTTTATCAAATACACTTTTTCAAGTTGCAGATTATATATGAACTCCAAACTAACAAACATTTAACAAAGGAAGTATTTCTAGGCGATACTAGCTAAATGTCCCCTTGAGACCAAAAGGTATTTTTATAACAGAGTTTTTTGTGTCTCCTTTGAAACTTACAGGATTCCTCATCTGACTGAAAAAAACCCACCTTGGTGATGTCCCTGTTCAGAATCACACTGGGTAAGAGGCTGTAACTGAGAAATGGCTCTACAGACACACAGACATTGGTGACTTGATTAGGAAAGGTCAAACAAGTAACCACAGTGTCAGTCATGTGCTGTTTCAGGGTTTTCTGTCATCATAAGTACAAAAGCTAAGGTACAGAGAACCAGTCTCCTTACTAGGACATGGGCTGTGAAGAGTGCTGCGAATAGGTGCTGCGACACCACCTTGGGACAGACAAAAGATGCCCCTGGTGGGGACAAGACATATTTCCTTTCAGAGCTCCTCTTAAGTTTTCTGATAGGGAAATTCCAGAAACAAAGCAATTTCAGAGTTCTTCAAATTTCTGTGGATGTGAGATGTTGGGAAATAGAGAAAGAAGATGTACTGCTCAGGCTATTGGTATAAATAAAGATAAAATCTTTGAAAAACTGGTCAAGAAACTCCAGCAACTTCCCTGGGATGTAACAGAATGACTATAAGGAAAAGCAGATTTAAGAACTGGTAACAGAAAGACCTTGACAGCAAGAACTAAGGAGACAAGACTATACATCAAGTTCTAGCAGTAAAGAAGCAAAACAAGCAAGAGCACAGAGCAGCTTCCCTACACCTGCTTTGTAACAAAGATACTGTCTCATTAAAAGTTAAAGCATCTGAGCTTTCAAATCCCTAAATTACACCTCTCAAGTAACTTCAACAAGTTAGTTCCCATTTTACTAATTTAAAAATCAGTAATACTTATTTAGTGGTTGCACCACTGGTGCTTCAATTTTTACTGCCTGCTAGGAGGGTTTCCTCTTAGCCAACCCCTCCCCCCTTAGACATGTTAATTACTGGCAGTATTACTGGCAGTGTCTGACCTTAACATAAGCCACTGTACTCCTGTATTATATAGAACAGGCCCCTATATCATGCTGTTTTCATATAGCTGCATTATCAAGCATGTGTAAGTACTCTCTGAAATGTCAGGTTGAATGCTCTATTTCAGGCCAACTGAATAAAAATATTTTTTGTTAACTGCCTTTTTTTCCCCCCTTCCTTTGACAGATGTGTTTTGAATATTGGAATACTCCCTCCTAGTTAAAACATAAGAAAAACAGCAGCTCTGAAAAATGGGGTAGCCTGGGAAGCTTACACCCTATAAAGGCTTCTTTCCTAAAGAGATAAAACCCCCCAGAAGCATCATTTGCTAAACACAACACCATAGGCTGGCAGGCCTATGCAAAGTAGCTGTGCCAACCTCCTCCCCACTAGCGGCTGCTACTTCTTGCCTGTCTCCCCGGGACCCACTCAAGGATCCTTAAGGTCATCAGACAGAGGACTAGATCCAAATGAAATATAACTCCATGGTAATCAAGCCATCAAGTGCATGGATCAGTTCCCTTGATCTGACTTCCTATGCAACCAAACAAAAAGCTGTGTTGATACAAGGGAGAAGTCAGCAGGAGCAAGCGGCTGAGAACTGAAAAGAACAGCTCTTTCCATGGTCCTGCTGGCTACAGCACGTTTACAGTGTTCAGTGAATTAGTTCCCTTCTAGCTGGAAAAGCCTGGTGGCAGGATGTTGCCCTTTTCTAGCTCTGAAAGCTTCTGTGTATCTGTGGAAAGCAGCACAGGCAAGTGCCTGGGTTAATTCAGGGCATGCATGGGGTGGGACTTTGTTTTTACTCAAGGGATTAAAATTGCCCTCAAGTTGCTATGCAAAGTTTTGTAACAATTTATTTTCCAAGGGATGTTTTTTCAACCCACTAGATTTTTATTTCCAAATACCTTCATGCTATTTGTATCAGTGACTCAGTGCGAGTCAGCACATCAGCTACCTCATGGAAAATTAACATGATCAAGAATGAAACAGCTGCCACCCAAACCCAGCAGCCAAGTTTCAAATATACACAACAGAATACTTGGGATACTTTGGTCTGACAACCTACAAAATAGCACTAGAAATTCAGAACAGGTTTTTTAATGGCTTGGCTATATGGTAGGAATGAAAATAACTGCTTAATAGGAAGAACCCATCCCTGGCATTTTGTGGAAAGGTAGCCTATAACACTTACAGGAAATAATTTGAAGGTTCTGAATTTTAAATCTAAAGCTCTGATTAAAGCAAGTATTTGCAGCCATATTCCACAGCCCCAAAACCAGAACCATCATACAGCAGAACTGATGATACACCTTTTGTTGAAGCAGCAGTGAGAAAAGAATTTAGCAGGTGAAGATTAAAACAGAAGCCCTCCACCTCAATTTCCACCTGAATTATGATGAAGACAGGCTGCAGGTTAATTAAGAGCGGCAATCTTATTTTAGTCACATTACTTCCACGTCAGGCAATTACAAGCTTTTTACAGTGTACCCACACCTAAATGCACAGTTACTTACACCAAATGGGATCATTCCATTTACTCTGGGGTATAGTCACAAAATCTAGGTAACATACAAGGTATATTAGAGTGACAACAGCATGGCTCACTAACCCATCCTTTACCTGATTGTTTGTGCCCTGGAAACACTACAGCCTCCCCTCTCCCCCCTGCCCCACAAGACAAATGACATATAAACATTAAAACCCAAAACAAAACAAAAACAAAACACAAAACCCCAGTGGAGTTAGTTCCAATGACAGAGTGCATTTGCAAGCCAGGCAAGCAACTGTTATAACCATAACCTACAATCAGTCACAAGTGGTTATATCCACATCACAACTTCTTTTTCCTGCTGCAGTAGCATGAGTGCCTCAAGCCCACCACCAAATGGCCCTGAGCCCACCACCAGGCCTCAAGACAGAAAGTGGTACAAAACTTACAATCTTCTCCTCAGGCATGCTGCTGGCACTGCTTCCTGCAGGCACAGCACAGCCAGCACAGTGCACCTGAGATGGAGGCATGCTCTGCAAAGGTTGAGACACACAACACATGACACAAACCACAGCTCTGACCACGGTGCTAAATGGGTGCCAAGTTAGAAAGGTGTGAGATTTGATGAAAGTGAAACACCCATGCTGGCCATATAGACATCACACTTCAATTAATGGGTAGGGAAACTCATGCGCTCCTCCCAGTTTGAGAGAATTAAAGGCCAGAATTATAACCACCCCAGAATAGCTTCATAGAATTATGTTTGCTCTATTAAGAAAACCACACCAACATCTTACTGAAGAATAAAAAAAAAAGGTAGGTTACTGCTACTTTAAAATCGAAGTATCCTGTAAAAGAGAATACTTACCAAGAAGTACAAAAACCCCAAAACCCACAAACCCAGTATTCAGGTAAAAAACAAACAGCAAAACACCACCACATTTAAAGAGTGGCCTGAATAATTTTACCAGAGAATTACAAAATTCTGTTGCAACAGATGCAAATGATTTGCCAAGTACACAAAATCACTCCATCTCCTTTAAAAGAGCAGGTGGTTTTCAAAGATTACCTCTTGACTAAGCAGAGGTCGGCTTTCAAGTGGGGTCTTCCTTTTATGTTCCTCTTTCACTGGCATTAAGGGCTTGAAAAACTTTGGTGGCTGGGGAGAAAACGCTTTAAAAGGGCTGGCCATTAAAGCATGGGAATTCTCTGCTATAACACCTAGGCAAAAAAGCAAAAATAGTGTATTTCAGTTCTTCATATCCTAACTGCAAAAGCATATTTCAAAATAACTTGCTGGCTACAGAAAAATGTCAATATTTTAGTACTTAACCACTGGCCTAGGCATGAAATAATGCAGAGCTCAGTGAGATCCTCACAGAAGTCTCGAAACTGAGGAAAAGCAGGTAACAGCAGTATCTGCCCCCTCCACTCGAAGGCTCCAACATATCTCCTTTTCATCTTGGTCATAAAAACAGTGGGAAGTGTCCTTGAAACTGGAACTGACAAGCTCTTTGCTTCCTGTGCCTCACCTGACCTCTGCCCACAACACTGCAAACCTGCCCTGTAACCAAGCCAGCCATCCTGCACAGCCAGGATGATCAAAAAGGAAATTATAAGCAAGGAAGAGATGAATAAGCCCTCAGTCCCACTTTATTGCAGCGGTTATTTCTACCTGCACTGCCTGGTCAAGAAGAGCATGCTACAGTGTGACCTGAAGGAAACAAGGCACCTGTGGCATACTGACATGTAGGCACAGCCAATATCCACATATCATGTAAAGAACCTAAGGACACTTCCCACTTCAAAAAAAGCATCTTCATTTTAAAAATCCTAAAATAACAGCAGCTACTTTTTGTTCTTTTGTGTGTGTGTGGTTTTTTGTTTTGTTTTGGGTGGGTTTTTTCTTCTTCTTTCTTCTACAGATTTGATTTATATTTAGCACATTCTTCTGCCCTCCTCTTGGTTTTCTGGATACCCTCAACTTTACACCCTTTCCTGGATATCTTATGCATTTCTCCCTTTCTCCCCTATTTCTGGATTACATTTAGCTCCTTAAGTAGAAGCTGGATAACGCATTTAGTAGGAAAAGAGCATTGGGAATTTTATTTTCAGTTTAATGTAGTAAATAAAAATCCACCAGCACTGTCATTACGTATATGAAGTCTCACCACTGCCATCTTTGCTCTTGCGAGGTGACTCCCTGGGTAAAGTACCATAGCATGACACATCTTGATAACTGGAACAACAGTCAGATATATCTAGATGACTTTCAGACCAACCCTAAAAAAACCAAAAAGACATAAATCTGTGTGATGATGCAGGCAAATGTGGAAAAAATATGAGGTAAACTTAGGTATTCGGGTTTTTTTAAAAGTCAACCAAACCCCACATACCAAGGGTATGTCAATTACTGACTTCAGACAATTTTCCTGTCACACAAAAATGGATTGTTTAAAAGCTAATTAGCTGGTCAATGAAGCACTTAGAGTTTTGCTCTCTTCCTTAAATATGAGTTTATATAATTCTGATATGAAAAGCAGAGAAAGAGAATAAGGTTTAATGCAAAATTATATGTAATTGGTGCAGAACTTTGAAGATATATTATGTAAATCAACTGCTTTAAATACTATTAAAGGAAAATACTATTTCTGTTTTCCTTTCCCCCCCCCCCCATTTCTCAAACACATCTTGCTTCTGGCGGGGGTGGGAAATCTGGGAATATGAGCTGTTTGTTGCTAGGTTTCCATACCTTGTCATCTTCATCGCAGGCAGAAAGATCCAGTCGGCTACAGGACACCTACGGAACACCAACAGACAGAATGACAAAATGCCTACCTTTTATTTACGAAATATAATATTTTGAGGAAACACTGTGATCATTTAGTCCTAACAGCTGTTTTGTTCCCTCTTTTCAGTCTAGATAATGTAAAAAGACTTCTACGTTTCTGCTGTATGAGTGGGTGAGAGGAGAACACATAAAATGCACACAAAATGGAAACTACCCCTTTATACTATGAAAAAAGTTAAAGGGACTTGGAGGTAATAGTAATCTGAATCAGGGCACTTGTTATCCTAAACTGCTTCCTAAATGGACACCCTTATAAAAGGAGAAGAGTTTCAACCAACCCTCCCATTTCTCTGTTAACTTTGTTATCTCCTAGGACAGACAATTGTGGGGAGGGGTTTCACTTCAGGACCACTTTCCACAGGCTGGTTAGTCCCAGCACCGAGTAATCGTTACCATATCTCGTTGTGCAAGCATTACACGAGCACACAGCCCCCTGCCCCATCAGTGCTAATGCACTGGGTGATGAAGGGTCCTTACGTTGTGCACGTTCGGAGTGCTGATGCTCCTGCGGATGTTCCTGGCTTTGGTGGAGAGAGCCTCTTTGACGGTGACTGCCTGTGTAAAGAGAGCAAAACACTAACAGCAGTGCCACGGTCTCCTCAGGAGAACTGAGCTAGCAGGATAGGGACTTTTTTTCGGTGTAGCTAACAGCAGCAATCAGGGCTTGCATTCACAAATCTTAATTTGCACACACAACCACCAAAGCTTCTGTCCAAAATTCATTCTTTGGTCCTTGCCTGTTCAGGTTCTGAGTCCTACATCATTGCCAGCTTTAATTACTACATCCACCACCACTGGAAATTTCCATTTCACAGAAGTAACTTAGTCTTACATTTATCTGTCCAACAATATCAAAAAACAAACCCAACTGAAAAAAAAAAGTAACACAGTATTTTTAAAAGATCAATCATCTCTTCTTGAATTCTCAAAATCCAGCGCAAAGGGTACAAGAAATGCCTTTTCCTTGCCTGTCTTAGTCGTTCAAGGCTCAGAATGTTCTCCACTTGCAGCACACCACGCGTGTATTTCTCAATGTAGGTTTCGCCATCAGATGTGCCCTCGTTCTCACTCCTTGCAGCCATCAGCGCTAAGGTCTCACGATCCTCAATTTCTTCTGTAGCCTAAAGTAGAAGTTACACCATTGAAGGTTTTAAAAAGTAAAGCCCATTGTGTTAGTTCACTTTTTTAGACCAGTTCAATCCAAAAATTAATTTGAATTGGGCACCTTCAACTTAATCAGCAAACCTAATTACAGTCAACGATCCAGGGCTTTTCAACAGAGATGCAAATGATCCTGAAGAGATCAAGCTTAGGAGAAGTTTTGAGCATTTACTGTAGTAAATGCACTTCCAGAAATAATGCATATATAACCTGAAATTGTGTGTGTTAAGGCTCAACTAATGACAACTTCCTAGGCAAGGAAATGCAATTTCCTTCCCAAATCTTAAAATATTCTGTGATTTCCCTAGAGTTTAAAATTTAAGTAGTACTGCAACAAAGTGACAATTACACGGTGACAAGACTATTTATGTTTTCATTTGTCCAGTTTGTTTACCCTTAAAATAGATTCTACCCTTAAAATAGATTTTGTATGAGCTTTTTCTATAAAAAGTAATTTATATTCCCGTGAACTCAGCTTCCCAGCTATTCTGTTTTCACAGACCTGAACGTTCCTCTGAGTATCCTCTATATTTTCCCTGTAGACACTAATGGGCTTTCAAAAATAACTCTATTACAAAATCTCAGTTAAACACAGTGGAAGAGAAAATAAAATCCCCAGAGTTTTCAACTGTTTAAAGACAAACATGATCTCACACTGAACTTCAGCATATCCACTAAGCTGCCTCATATCATAGAAGCAAGACATTTACTTTCTAATCAGTATCACCCACTACAGCAGGTCAATTCCGCTGGTTTCTGTGAATTTGCCAGAGAAATACGGTATAATTTACCTTTGGTATATTGGATACTATTTCATAGGTCACTCCACAGGCATAATATATATTTTTCAAGGATATTCTCCTTTTCAGGCTCTGGGTAAAACTCTAGAAAGAAAGTAATTTTCAGTTACTGTTTTGATAGTTGTTATTTATGACATCCTAAGAAATAAAAAGGTGCAATGCAAAATCTGATTACAAAGGCAATCAGAACCATAATTTATTACATTACTTTTTTTAGCATTTATGACATTTTAAGCACTCTTTACAGCACTGTGCTCGGTATACAACACTACTAAGTCCAATCAGTTGAAAAATGGACAGTTCAAAGAAATATACCAGCACACAGCTTCACTGCAACCTATAAAAACCTAGTTTTCATTTCCCTCTTGTAAGACTTACAGAATGAAGCAAGCAGCTAAGAAAACACATTCATTAAATTAAGAATATGAAACAAAACAAGGAATAAAAGAATATATAAACTTATTACCTGCTTGTTATAAATGTTGGCTGCAATCCTTTTGCGTAACACCAGTTCCATTGCAGCAGGGTGACTGAGCTGCACAGTAGTCTTCACTATTAAGTAAATTCTCTCATTTTGAGGAGTTACCCTATTCAGGTGCACTGAATCATGGACAGAAGAGTCCCAGGCAGCAGTGGCTGAAACCTATGCAGACAAATTAAAGGGAGGAAGGAAAGGGAAATCAAAGATTCTATTACTCTAATGACAGGTATCATTTGCAATGATTTAACATGAAGTAAAACAATTCCTTAATGAGAGAAAAATCAGCATCATTGAACAAAGTGGAGTCAAACTTCCTTTTCATAGTAAGGTATTTATCAGAAGAAGCAAAAAAGAGGTGTTAAGATACTGGGGAAAACAATCATGACCACAATCCCTGCACTGTGCAAACCCTGCCCCCCAAAAAAAGTCTTCGCACGACTGGAGACAGAAAGGAAAGCAGAAACAAGACTGGATGAAGGAATACAAATCCTACTGCTACTATATTGGAAGTATACTAATTTCAATGTAAACTCTTCCATCTGTGTTGGATTAGGTTGTAACAGCCCCCACAGAATAAACCTGCATCCCTTCTGCAGAATGGGCTTTTTTTCCCTGCCTCTGCCTTCTCCCCAACTTCGCTGTCCCCAGAAAAGGTCCCAAACAGTGACCTGAGTAGGTGCAGAACACGGAAGGAATCAGTTAAGAAAACCAAAACGGATTCAGAACCATTAATTTCCAACAATTCCCAAGCCGTATATTTAAAAAACAGTAATTCTGTGCTACAAATGAAAAGAAGTTTTATTTAAGTAGTAAGCTTTGCCTAGTGTGCTCAACAAATCAAGCAGTTTTTTCTGAAGAATTAAGAATCTGCAAGAGGAATGATGAAGGGGCGAGGAAAGCAGGAAAAGGGATTTTGAGTCAGGCAGTTGAATTATTCTCTTGCCAAGAGCTAAGACTTGCCATCCCTGAATTAAGGCAAAAGAGCTAACAAGTCATATCCTCTTAAATTCTAAATAAATAGGCCAGAAAATAAAGGCAGCACTAGACACAGATGGTACTTCTAAGACAAAAAGGTAATAATAATAATGATTAAATTCATAGAAGTAGGAAATAAAACATAAGAAGAAAGCATTAACAAACTGCAGTTGTCAAGAAGGAGGCTTGCTAACAATTTACCTCATCATCACTGTGTTTTATGATCGGCAGATAAAAGAATGGGCTCCCATGCTCCTTTGGTAGTATTGAGTTAACTCCTGATGCATGGGGACCTATAAGTTGTTCATTGGCACTGAGGTCATCAGCTAATGAAACAAATGTGCAAAGAATGACATAGTTTTATACCAAAGGATATGAATATATAGAGGCAAAGTTGTAATACAAAGTCCTAATAAAGGCCTAGCCATAATTTGTAACACATTTAATCCTACTTAATCTTATTACTATGCAGCATTTTGAAAATGATTTCAGCACACAAAAGAAATTAAGAATAGCAGTTCTTGCTACAATAGGCTTTTAGCTAAACAAACAAACTAAAAAAAAGCTATGCAATGACACAAACAACATGTTTAAATATCCTATTTGATCTTTTGTCTGCTAATCTCTACTGATAGCAAAAAAAAAAAAAAAAAACCCAAATAAAAACATTCCTTGTGAGCACAGATGAAGGAAGAGGGTACTGCATTTTCCAAAAGCATATGCTAAAGCAGGTATTGATGCATTGCCTATATAAATATGTGTAGTAGCCCACTTCATTGCTGGATGTGATACGGACTGTGGATCCTCTTCTACTTTATGTTTAAAATTAGACTTGCTTCCTAAACATTCCTTAAATGTGGAGCTACCTCTTCTCTTGTTACTTACACTGTGTATCTGTGTCTTAAGAATATATATCAATATTCTTCTCACATTTAGAACTAAATACCTTCAAAGGGTCGAATACTTAGATTCTCATTATAGCTCTAACAGAGTCTTCATTAAACGAGCTGTTTAAGACTCTACAGTAGATACATCAGTGGAAGGAGCTTTGAAAGCATTGGGAGATTCTCCATCAGTGCTTTAATGACATGTGAATTTGTACATCAAAATGCTTACAGGATTTCCTCATCTGCTGTTTGATTCAAACTAAGCTTGCTTTCTTACGCTATTTTCTGTTTGTATTGCTGTACTCCTGTGCTCCCTGACTTTTATCTTTATTCTAAAATAGTTGTGCTTAATTATGCCAACATACACAACCAGAAGAAAAAGCACTTTACAAGCCATATCAGACAGTGTCATTGCCAGGACTTGTTTGATTTCTTACTCCTTTCAGGTTCATTCTTCCATTTAACAATTTATTGACCCAAACTAATCCCCCATCTGCCCCCCCACAAATTTCTTAATCTGCTTTTACAACATACCATTCAGATCAAGGAACAGGACAGGTATATGTGTTTCCATTCCTGCAGGTGGAATCCTGAAACAAAACAAACTGCTGGCAACAAACAAGGCAAATTCATACCTAAGCTAATTTGGGCAAACAGATCTTCATACAATATTCATTAACTGTAACCAATGGCTAAAGCTGTCAGCATTTTGATGGCTACTCTGAATGCCTGTGTGGCACAGACAGCATTTCATTTATCTACACAAAGAGCTAAATGTAGAGCTTTGCCAAAACTCAATTCACACCACACAGCACGTGGCAGTTGCTGTGAGGACCAGAGTTTCAAACATCCTGTTCTGTTCCTTATGAAGTTAACTAGTTGTAGTCATCTCATATATAAAGGTCAGCAACCCTTCAAACAACTGAATATGTAACTACTGGCAGTCTTTATATCCATAAACACACTTTTAGCTGTATGACCACAGCACACTTCAGGTGGATAAGGGGAAAAACAGCGAGAAAAGAGTATTGCTACATTATTCCCCAAGTACTATTGCAGACATTAGTGTACACTTGAGGAGTATTTCTTGTCCATACTTTCCCAAACCTAACATGTTGCATTCCTCATTTTTGCATGTCAGCTCCAAAGATCTTAGTTAAAACACAGATTTAAATGAAGCTAAAGAGAAATATACCACAAATTCAGATGAAACAGAGAACACATCCTTTGAAATCAGAGCTTCTTCCCTCTCTACCCTTTATCAATGATGTTATCATGTTTTCTACCATTTGTCTTTCAAGCACTCAATTTCTGAGAGGAATCAAACTACTGGATAATTTTCTCAATTGTATAAAGTTGTAAAATACTATATTGTATTCAAAGGTGATTTTCAAACCTTGAAAACTATTTCAAAGCCCCTCTATGCAGTGTCTTTGCTAAGCAAATCTTTCTTACACTCGGAATAGCACCTGACCTTCTAAGCCTTCTGCCAGCTGAATGCAGTTTGTAGTATTACAGGAAAACATAGGAAGCTCCAAAACATCCTTAGATTTTTTTACCTTGCAGCATAAAGTTTATGTACAAAAACCTGACAACTCCAGTGGCTTTTCTGAACATACCAATTTGCGGGGGCACCGGGAATTCCACTGCCTGGTGCTGGAACAAACACTGCATTCCTCTCTTCCGTCAGCCCTACCCACTGTTCCACCAGCCGGGCTTCCCGTTCTATATCATCCTCAGATTTTTCTACAGTGGAAGAGATTAGGATTAGACATGAGACACACTTTTTGTGGTATAGGGCATAAAGTGGTGGTATGAGACAGAGACTTCAAGCAAACCTTGTTTGTTACTGATCTTTTGGATCTGCTCATCTAAGTATTCTCTGCGTTTTATTAATGCATCAGACCACCTTTCTCGTACACAGTTTAAATCTTCTTCCTAACATGGAAAGAGAGAAGAAAGTCACTAGACTATGTGGGTAAGATTAAAGAGCAGTGAATTTTGTGGCAATTTAATCCGAATTTATATTAAATGGCTTGCACAATGCAGAAAACTTTTTTCCCCTGAACGACATGCACACTGATTAAGTACCTCTACACCCATGAATGGAAGTTTATTTGCATTCAAGTCTCAAATTCCAACAGGAGAAAAGAAAATGTGACTGCCTCTGCTGCTGAACAGATTATACACCATGAGCTAATTACTCACAGAAGCAGCAATCAAACTTTTGAATAGCATATGGAAGAGGAAAACCCGGTATCATCAGCTGATTGTAAATTCTCTTGAAGATTAGACAGGTCAGTACGCCCTCAAACCTGCACAAAATTCCATTGCTAGCAGCTGCTATCAGTGCAATTAAAAGATTTCTCATGCAAACAAAACCCATCATGCAATCATGCTTTGTGGTATCACAGAAAATCTGGTTGGTTCTTCTCTGTGATATGTCAGGAAGCGCATATACAGCCCGCAAGAAGTTAGTACCTTTAAATTATATTTTTGAGAGTGCTAGGAAACCTAACACATCATTTTAAGGGATGTCAGCATTCTCACCTAACTGGTTTTACTTCTTAATGACTGCCTATTAGAAAAAAGTCTTCCATGTAGAAATCTGAAATTTATTTTACTTTGAGGGGAATATCTTCTTCTGCTCTTTGTCACCTTTTAAAATGAGTCTTCTGTTATACTGTCTAAATTGCGACTTAATCACACACAAAAACAGGGTCAAGGCTGGGTTTTGTGCAAATAAAACAAAATTGCTTCACTGAAGATTCTGCATCTACCCCCCATTCGCATTCTCCACTCTCTCTCTCACTCAAGCATTTCAGAAAACTGCACAACTTAAAAGGTTATGATATTTTCTTTAGAAAACAAACAAAATATCCTATGCTGCATAATTTGCCTGGAAAAGATGCCTGCAGCTGCTGGCTCTTTTCCCTGTGATATTCACCGGAAACTGCTTTCAGTTAAAGTTTGAAATTAAAGTTTCAAAGCTTTTATTCCCATAGCAATTCATGTAGCCAGTTAGGAGAGCTGACTGCAGAGTACTAGAGAAGAGAAGACACTGTAAGAGTATGAAGTCACAAGATAAACTGAAATAGCAGTGTTTTATAGCCCAGGTAGCCTCTAAAATGCACAGCACGTGTATTTCAAAGCCGCTTTTGCTTGTTCATTTGAGAGTTGCTGGCCATTAGCATTAGCTGTGCCCCATGCCGCAGGATTGACAGCAACAGCAGCAATACCTGGTAACTATCCATATCACCACCATCATCCTCCTCCTTCTGGTAGGAGAAAATACATTTTGTAAAACACAAAAACCCATGCATTTAGCTTAACAGAAATTCACAGAAATAACCCAAAACACAAATACAAACATTTCTGCCGCAAACCCGTAAAATGTTCAAATCACAACACTCAAATAACTAGTCTTATTAATAGGTAGAAAGATTTTTTTTTCATTACAGACTGTAGCAGCTCAGCCATGATTTGAGTATTAGTGAACATGTTTATTAAGAAATATCCAAGGTTAGAATTATTCGTGGAACTGAATGCAAACCTTCTGACAAAAGGCACCTTGCTTCCCTGGGTGGCCCATTCCACTTGTTCTTTGCCATCACTATTAAAATCATGCTTTATTTCCAATATGAATTTGTCTGGTATCAGCTGAAATAATTTATGCTTAAGGACTTTCTTGGCTATGTGGAATAGCCCTTTCACATTCTGTGATGACTGTTTTGATTCTTATCAAATAACAACTTGGTGCTTTTCGAAAAGCTGAATAGTATCTCACTACATTTTCTCTACTAAATTTTTTTTTTTCTGTTTTTCCTCAGCTATCACCATCCCTAGAAGGCAGAGAAACTAACAGCATTAGGAATCTAGTATTAATCACCTCTACACACAAAGGTAAAAACAATTTCCATATTCCTTCTGTCCTGCCACACTTGGTACTTTATCAGTCAAACATTGAGTTATAAGCAAAAAAAGAAGCCGGTTTAGCACCACATGCTCACATTATATGTATTAACCTCAAACACGTGTAAAACTGCAAATCATGTACCAGTGTGCTGAGATCCCTTTTGGAATTATGTTGGGCTGGGTCTAGAACAGCAGAACCACACCAAAATGAGAAATTACTGCCTTACCTGGTAGCTGTCCAAGCCCCTTTGCAGTTTGGTTGATCTGGCAGTCACCCCACCTACAGAGACTGAAAGAATTGCTTCTACCATGAGAGGCAAAGTTCCCGAATGCTGCACGGGTTTCACCGTCACCTGAACTCTGCGAGAATGACCCTAAGCAGGAAATGGAGGTAGAGAGAAACTAAGAATAAAATTTAAAAATCAATTTAAGCATAAATAAAATGGCAAGGCAAAGATATGTACCTGCCTAAGCTGGAAAATTCCCCCTGTGTTTACATCTTTTGCCTGATGGAGTTCAACTGCCGTGTATTCACCCATCTCATTCAATTCTTGTATGGAAATCCACATCTCTATTCTTCGAGTTACTTCGTTCCATCTAAAAAGACATCCCCATAAAAACTCATGGTTGCCTCAAAGTATTTTGTGCACCACAGGTATTAAAAAACTTTTAGAAAGTTGATGGAAGCATTCATTTGTAATTTATTTGTACCTGTCTCTCAGTGTCCTAGTTTTTGCATGAAGAGAATCAACTTCCCAAACAGAGCTGCCATTGCCAGTACATCTGTGACCCCACACCTCAATAGCAAGAGCTCCTTCTGAAATGAACTCCAAAAACTCCTCTGTGACATTCACCACATAATCCTAGCAATGAGAAAAACAAATCACATTCAACCATATTAAATAATTGTTATCTCCTCGACTTGCTTGCAAAGACACACCAAACAACTAAATTCCTGCCTGATAAAACCATACAGTTTGCATCACAAAGCTCGACTCTGCATATGGAAGTTGTAAAACCTCATCATCTCAGAAATTCATTCTTCTGCATACCATATTTCATACTTTGAAAATTTCCACAGAAGTGATGTCTCAGCTCCAACGATCTCTTTTAAGCTACTGAGCTTGCCAAAAAAGTATATAATCAGTTGTCACTATATAAACGATAGCTTTCTCCACACATTAAAGATGACATCTGAATTTAGAAGACCACTAATTAAAAGATCTTTTCCTTTTGCTACATTTTGAAGAAGAGACAAAGTGAAATATTATGGCATTCTTAAGCATAGTCGAAAGTCATTAGTTACATGACTTGACTCCCTCCTTCTTCTTCCCCCAGCAAAACAGGGCTCAGACTCTAAACAGTTTCTCTCAAACGTATGATCTTCCTGGTAACACTATTTCATAATAAAGATACTTACCTTACAGTGAGAGAAGGTCACTGTAAAATGAGCATCTTTGCTCTGAGGTGAAGGCACATCTGGATCTACCACTGGTGCTGCTACTGTTGACTCGCACTGATCCCAAAATGTGTATTGACAAAAGACAAAGTTGGAGAGATTAGGTGGCAGTCCGGTTGCTTCTTTTATTTTTACCTGAGGAGACAAAACAGATGTTGTCATGAATATGATTGTTTCTTCTTCAACTGAAAATTGAAGACCAACAGCCAAGAAGAAGTTTTAAAGGACAGTAAGGATGTTCCCATTTTGGAAATCTTATTTTGCATATACAGCAATGTAGATGTAAGGACCTCACCTGTGTACGTGTTTTCTTTGAGGAAGCTGATAAACTCGAGTGGAGAATGAAATGCTTTATCGCAGAAGAAATTAAATCCATACACCACCCATAGATACTACCTTAGACGATCAAACTACAGGGGGTAGTTACAGGGAAAAACTGTTTCACCTTCTGTGTCTGCAAAGAACAGTCCTTGTAACACCAGTACTTATGATGCATATGTGCATCTACCAGAAACTAATACAAATCAAATTAGCCATCGGCAACCACTGACTGGCCTACCCTGAGCTGGAATAAGAGAAGTCTCTCCTTTAGGAGACTTTTCAGCAATCAATAGTCTACATAGCTTAGTACTTTACATCAGACTGACTACATAGTTACAGAGGCCTGAAACTGTGAAGTTCATCAGGTGTTCTCACCCTACAGGAGAGCTTTTTTGCTCTGTGAATAATTTCTCCGTTGTTATCCATGACTTCCAGACTCCCACTCTCACTGGAGTTCTCAGACGAGTCATCTCCTTCTACCACACGTTCCGGGACAGAGCCAGTGACACGCATTACTTCAACGTGCAGCCGCCCTGCAACCTGAAGGCAAACAAAGAGAACATAGATGGCCATTTGAAGAACACTTATTCACTGTGAAACAGCAGGCACCTGCAGGCTTGTTAAAGCCCTGGTGCACAGGGATCCTCCCAGCACAAAGAGCCTCGCAGGAGCGCTCAGCATGCCCAGCCCGGCCCTACCTCGCCCTGCTGGCTGATGATGGGCACGGCATACTGCAGCTTCACGTCGTAGAAAAGGCACTCCAGAAACACGTTGGCAACGCCGATCAAGTTGTGGTTCTCCTGCGCTTCATAGAAAGGATCACCTCTCTTGCCAATCAGCTTCCTTATCTGGTTCAGAGATATTGAAAGAGATGTCACAAAACCGCCAGCATGGAACAGGAGATCAAATAACCTCATAGTATTAAAAGATCATGGCACAAAAATGACTTCACTAGCCATCTTTTCTGTTCCTTCCTGTTACAGAAGCAGAAAGAGACTAGAATCATATTACAAATTTGAATTGAAATCTTTGAGATGAGACATTAGAAAATCCCTTCTTTACTAAGGGATATAATAATATGATGACCTGCATATTTTAGCAATGTCAAGGCAAAGCAGACTTTACCGTGAGCAATCACAGGAGCCATTGATTTCAAGATGTTTCACCTTTTCTGCTCTGTTTATACTTCCTAAATGAGAGGTCAAACCATCCTCAGGTTGTGCTGGTCTGGCTGCTGGCTACCACTACAAGGGCAAAGGGAAGGTGCAGGATGACTCCTACTTAAGCCTACAAGTGTTCTTATGACTCCCATAGAGCTGAGATCACACCTGCAGCATTCCCCATACAGCCACAAAGGATTCATGCAGATTCCTAGCACGATATGCACTCCTCAGTGAATTTGTTAGTTCCTTCCCTTCTTCTCCTCTTTCGTCTTCAACACATGCATTTGACCTACGTGTTTCTATGTAGCACATAGAACACATGCATTATGGACGACATAGGTCATGGAAAGGATGATCCTGGCTCAGGCAGACATAATGTATTCAAATATGTGCTATCAGTTCTTACTAAAGTCAGCAGCAAAATCATCGTTGTCTTCAATGGGCACAGATGAAGTGCTTGACCTCCCCTGTGTTATGATTTTAGAGATTCCCATTGTCCCGTCCAAAGCATGTAACAAAGGCACAAGAGTTGTTCAAACATATTTGAGAAGGATTCCTGATACAAGTAATTTAGGTGCTTCCTATCAGCCACAAGACAGTAAGATACACTTCCTATGCACTTCTACCTGGATAGTTAGATGGTGCCTTCTGGAATACCAGATGTCACGTCTCTTTCCAATAAACAAGCAAGCTTTTGACAAATCTCATGCTTATCTGCCAAGGCTAATGTGCTACTTAAATTCTCATAAAACACCACTTGGTTTTGATGGAAATACTGATGTAGACTAAGTGTCTTCAATTGACTTCTTCACTGCTTTAAGGCTGGGGAATATACAAATGAAATTAAAGAATATTTCACAGTTTAAAATCAAGTTTTATTCCACTAGTATGTTCTGCACTTTAAGTGTATCTAAGCAGCATCCTCGTTAGCTTTGACACTGACTGCAATTTAATAATTTTATTTCTAATGCAGCTTGCTGCTTCCATTCAGAGCTGGTGGTCACCTGCATGCCAGGTAAACATATGCTCTTAGTGGCATTGTGAGTCACTGCCTCAGCACAATTGTATCTGATCTCAGCACCCTTAACATCTGAGAACACAAGTGAGATAGGACATACCTGTGTTTTATTATGCATGGGCATTTTGAATATTTAGTATTAGTCATGCTGACTTTGTTCTGGGCTTGTTTGGTTTGGTTTTTAAAAATAAAATATAGTACCCTAACCTTTCATATACAAAGCCATTGCACTTGCTCTCTACAACATATTAAAAGGGATTTAAAGAAAAACTCAATCTTTGATCCATTTTGAAAATATATTAAATACCTCAGGAATTTTCTCTTTCCATTCTTGATAGAGGTCTCTCATGTCAACCAATTTGTTCTCTAGTTTCTCAATAGTCCACACTTGCGTACCTTTTCCTTTTCTTCTCACTTGAATTGCAGGCTCGCTTACTATTGCACCCCTCTAAATCAGAAGGAAAAACAATCAGTGCAGGAAAGGTGCGTGTAAGTAGTTTAACTCTTCACTGAAACTGCATTCCTAGAAAGGAATAAAATACAGAACATGCAGTTTCTCTCTGCATGCCAGTCATGCTGCTTCTGCCCTGAGACACGGCATGGCCTACACATCTCTGAGGATCCAGATCTCTTTATCTTTCTCAAACAATGACCATTCCCACAGGAACATTAACATACTCAGTCAAAGCCCTTAGGACAAGAATATTATCCTAATTGCTATTATATTTACAACAGCACTGTAAAACCCTTTAAGACACAGAATTGTAGGAAACTGTAACAAAACCCAATAATTTCTGTAGACATAACTAAAATGCAGGTTCTGCAGCAACAGAACACAAATGTCTGTTCATAACCTGCATGCTCATATGGTGACTGTACACATGAAAACAGCACAAGCCACACTTAATGCTCAGTTGCAATTTTTACCTAATTACTCACTTCCAATATATTAGTCAGGTAGTACGTCTATTTTGCCTATGCATAATCTAACAAAAGTAACATTTTATGGGCTCAAGCTGGATGAATGTTATATATGTCTACATAGTTTAGTCACAAAGCTACATTTTCCAGCATTCTTTATTATCATTACCTTTTTGTTGGCACTGAGGTTTTCAGCAGGGATCTGAAGTGTTACTTGATAATCTGTTAGCTTACTCATTTCTTCTGCTAAGAAGTTTGCTTCTCTCACCAGAGTATTTGCCTTTACTATTTGCTCTCGAAGTTTAGCCAGGCTCTGTCGAAACAATTCATCCCTGTGGTGCAGTAGGTAACATGAAAAATACACAGAAACCTATTTCTACTATTGGAAAGCTGCAAATAGAGGTGCTAATTAAGACTTTTCTGAAACAAGTTTAAGAGGAAATTCTGCATAGCACTGTGTCAGGGAACACAAAACACTGACAATTTAATTGAGGAAAAGCAGTGATCACATATTAAACAAACAAATTACTGTTGAGGCACGTCTAGTACGGTGATGCCCAAATAAAAGGACACAGTAATATGGGAGCTGGTACAGTGATTTGTTTAAAGCCCTGAGGAAATTTCAAACTTTCAAGAAATGAAATAATTGCAGCTGTCTTTGTCTTTAATCTGGAGTCCTGTTCCACAGAATCTACCAGTCCCAACATGTGAGACTTCATCTTGATAAAATCTGCTCTTCCTCAGATCATGATGTTAGAACCTGCAACCACTGCAGGCCACAGCTTTGTATCACACCAAGGGCTTTGCAGTGTTACAGACCACAGACCTTCCCCCACTTACTGAAGTGTAGACATTAAAAAAATACAAATTAAAAAATCTTAAATCCTATTTACCCAAGGCATCTTTTAAGTAACAGATGAATGAGCACAGGTTAAAGCCTGTGCACTCAGTTTCTGGACAAATTCCCAAGAGGTTTCTCAGGCCTGTCTGAGCAAATCTACTCTAACGTAACACCTGGCAAACCTGCTATGACACATACTATACATACACCTGTGTACTCAGATATGCCCTCACCTGGGATTCTCATCTTTAAATTACCTTTTAAAATTATCAAGATTATCCTCTGAGCAAAGCTCATTCTGCCTTTCTTTGTCATCTCAACAGTACTTACTGTGTCTCATCACCTTTAATAAAACTCATGGTCAAACTTTTGACTGACTTTGGTTTCAGTCACCAGCTCTCCCTGTAGGATTTTTTTAGCCTTTCTATGCAAAGTCCTACTTAAATGTGGTACACGTTGAGCACATACACTTTTTATTTCTACAAAACACCTTACATTGTACACAGTTGTAGGAGAAATAAGGGCCTTCCTATGAATACAGGCAAAGTTTGCCTGCTGCTACCATGCCTCTCAGTGACCAACAGAATTCCACTTGAGTGGTTATCTTTTTCCAAAAAATCCCAAAGAATGGCTAATTCAAGCTGCACTCTGACAGTCCTCTGATACCACAACCAAAGTGGTACACAACCAGCAGTGTTAGCTAGCAGCCCTGAATTTTAGTGCCTTCAACATGCTGAAACACGTGGCTTTGTCTCTCTCCCCTATCCAGCCCAGGTTTGCAACAGTGGTGGATTTTACTGGATCTTAAATAGCTGCTAGTGTCAGTGAATTTTTAGTAACTTCCTCCATATCTCCTCCCAGCATTAGATGGAAAATTCCTTTTCATCTGCCTCTTGCTTCTGTTATCCAGGCTATTAAAATTAAATAAGCAATTCCAGACCATGTGAGTGACACATTCCATAGACAGCTATAATTTTGGACTCACACAGAGAATAAGGTGGTAAAGAATTAATCACAAGAAAGTATCTGATACTGAGAGTGCACTACACCTACAGCCACTGCAAGACAACTGCCTCACTTGAGAAACAGAAGGCAGCTTTGATCTGTCTGTAAGTGCTGTAAGAGCCACTGGATCCAGCTACAGCCAGTCGCTTCCTTGATCTGGGACACCAGCATCCAAAAAGCTTTTTGAGAGGCTCCCACACCAATCTTGGCTATTCTTTTCTTGAGAAAGGAATGGTTTAAGACTGTAAGGAGAACTAACAAGTAACTCAACCAATTATTATGGGTAGTTCGTATAACAGTTGTGTTTTTCCAGATACAGCTGTGCCAGAACCCTTCCAGAAAGTTAAGCCAAAAAACCAGAAAGTTTCAGATAGGATTTCTCAATTCTTATTACATTAAACACATGACAAGCTCCACTAGGGTATTAACTTGACCAAATACTCATTGAACATGAAATCCTGAAACAGTCATTTAAGCCAGACAAGGAGAAACAACTGACGTTCAAGAGGCATCATTGCAAGTCTCCGGGGTTCCCAATGCTAGACACAGGATATGCTGGACTAAACCCCTGCTCCAGTACACCACCACCCCGACAAATTAAATTTGTTCAAAGTTACAATGGGTTAACTTTATGCCAACAGGATTTAACATCAGGCCAGGTATCATCTGTCCTTCCACAGTCAGCAGAAAGCTGGAATAACCTCTGTGCAATGTGTTCCAGCTGATCTGACAGATACGTGCCCACATCTGATACCTATCAAATTCATTTTGCTGGCTGATCCAGTAGAGCTCAACTTCATTTGCAACAGCAACAGAGAGATAGCTAAAACTGCACCAATCAAATTCCCTGCAATCCAGACTCTCGGAACTTTTGCAGATTTTTCACATCTAGTCTTCCCATTCTTCCCTAGATTTCTTGCCCTCTGGCCAGTTGGCTGGTTAACATCTTCTCAGCAACATGTTGCCATGCTTTTACAGCAGAAACCACTCAAAGATTTTTTTTCTGGCTTCTTATTTAAGAAGATTAATTTTTTTTCCTCTTTTTTCAGCAGCTGAAACCTCTTCTAGAACTATAAATAAGTAAAAAGTGTACCTAAGAGGATCTTCTGGAAGACAGGAAACTGATGATGAGTTCTTCCAGAAAACTGCTTATTCAATGGCAGTTCCACTAAAACATTTCCAGACTCCTCATGGATCACTCTAAAGAGAATCCATTCTCCTCTTTTTTTACAACGCAGCAAAATACAGGCTTCAAGCAGTTCAACAGTTATACAGAGTAAAGCATTCACCCATGAAATTCAGAGGCAAAACTTCTTGTTCTCCTCAGAGACATCTAACATCTACTGAGAAGTAAAAGCTGATAGAACACTTAGCCTTGATATCACTCCAAATTCTCCTTTTTCATGTTATTACATAGTTATGATGGTTAATTTGAAGCAAATCAATTACCATTTTTTCTTCTCAGCTCTCAAGGACAGGCAAGTTGTCTGCTACTTCCTTTTCCCTTCTGCTGCATCTTTTTAGAGGTACTGCCTCCCTCGCCAGTAAGCCCAGTTCTCTTCCCTGCCACTTGAGTGCATTATCAATGATTTCTTGATGGCCTTGCTGTGCTCAAAGCAGTTCTGAATAGAAAGGACTCCACCTGACACGTTTCTCACTATGCACTCCATGTGCAGCTCTAAAAGAGCCATCAAATCCCAGCCATGACTGCAACATACTACATTCAGCTCCCAATGATTCTGTTTTTAGCTTTTACAGGGGCAAACAATTATTTTAATTAATGTTGAATCATAGAACTACTTCTCCCTGCACTTGCCATGAAAAACATTCTAGTCATTGCTGGTCAACAGTTAGCTATTTGTTTAGGTTTTTTTCCCAGGCTAAACTGGGCAGAAATTACAAAACAAAATCTTGCACAAAAACTAAACCAAGATCTGTTCTGTTCTATTTCTAACACTCTCAACTCGAAAGCTGCAAAACAGTCTTGACTATCTTGGTTTAGATCCCTCTTGTAAATGGATTTGGTTTTTTAATGGTGAAGAACAAAGCAAAAATAATTACATAGAAACGAGCACTCAAACTCACTACATATAGAAAAAAAATACTGAGTGAAGAAGGAAGCTTCTGTTTTAAAAGAAACAAATGAAAGAAATTTACAAGAAACTTGTTAGAACATCTAAGCATTCTTCCTGCTGAATTAGCCTCATGACAGAATACTCACTGGTATCCATAAAACTTAAACCATCTTGGTTGCTGCCCCTTGAACTTTTCTCCATGGAGCTGGCAACCTTCTCTCCTCAATGATACGAAGAGTAAGCTTCTCCCATTGTCAAAATGCAAACGCTCTGCTAACATCTTCCTAGGCTGCATTTTAAGTCTCCCAGCAAACCCCATGATGGTCTTTCACCAAGGCTGCATTCAGGTGCCATGCTATTCCTTTGCAAAGAGGCCAGTTCATCTCATGGCAAGCCTTTAATTTCCCAAGCAGCTCAACCAGAGCAATCCTCTTCTAAAGCTGGGCTTACAATTAGAAACACATACATGTAACACATACAGATCCCCATTCTCTGTAATTTTTATCGTTTTTTAATTGCAAAATATTATACTCTCATAGCATACTTGCAAAACACAATACTCCTTACTGGACTCCTTAGTCTTAGTTGTCAAATTTACCTTTCTGCACTATTCTTTCCTTTTATTCAAGAACTAAAACAATAATTGGTAAACCAAATATTTCCTACACAGTTTTCAACTTAAAAAAAAAAAAAAAAAAAGAAAACCAAAAACCCCCACAGAAAACCGACCTTTAATACTACTCAAAAAAGAAGCTAAATTTTTATGTCTTTTGTGAGTTAAATCTTGCACACGTTACACATCAGAACTCAACCCTAAACAAAATGCTAACGCTTCGGTGGAAGCGCAGATCTTGTTCTGCACATCAACTCCACAAAAAGCGTTATCGGTTTTGGATGGCAGCTTCAAGCCCCGTCTTTCACCCTTTGTAATTCTTATTAATTGGTCTGTTTTAACTCCAGTATTCTCACCTCTCCTCTGTCCAGAGATTCACTTTCTGCTGTGCAGCCTGAGCAGTGTAGGAGAGCCTGTCGCTGCCGTGCTGGTGCTGCCTTTCTGGGGAGAGCTGCTGCCGCAGCAGCTCCAACTCGCGCTCGTACATCACCCGCTGCTCCTCCAGGGCGCTCCGCTTCTCCTCCAAGTACTGCTTCTCCAAGATCTGCACCACATTTTGTACTGGGTCTAAAAAGAAGGGAAGGAAAAGAAACAGAGAAAAAAAATCCAGGAAATGTGAGAAAACCACCATTTCAGCATTACAGGACACCCATTATTTAGTCAGTAACAGCAATCAACATACCCCAGAGTCTTTACAAACACAAACTGCACCCCAAAACAAAAGCCAAATTATTAAATATTACATTAAATAGATAAGTCCAAACAAAAAAATAAAAAAAACAAATGGCATGCAAAAGGCTAGAACAATGGTTAAGATCCTTGTCCATTGCATATTTAAGTGCTGTATAGTTGTAATACATTCCAGAATCCCAGTAGGAAAAAAAGAATAGATGGAAAAGGAAACAAATTAATAAGAAAACAAAGCAAAACACAAGGGAAGATGATATTAACCAGAGGAGGAAACGACTTAAGGAAGTAAAAAGCAATTTACTTTCTCTGTTTTGGCACAGAATGAAACACATTGGAGAGCTGTAGATGAAAACTGAGACAAACAAATGGTCTGACTGGTCACACATCACACTGCATTAATGCGCTGCACAGCACTGAGGCAGACAAAATATGTCCTGGGGCGGGGGGTTCCTCTGCATTTAGCTTTACAAACCACATTTCATCTCGGTATCAACACAGAACAAATATCTGTTTGGATATTCTATCCTGAAAAAACTGCTTGTGTCAACCAGCTAGGGATAAATCTGAAGTGCATTCAAATTAATGAAACATTACTCTGTCTGTTCCCAGGGTTAGGTCCAATGCCACCCTGTGCCTCTGAAAGAGACATTTAATAGAGTAAGCTCTCTGTACTACCAGTATATATACGTGTTTCATGAACACAACTCTGAAAGCTCAAATACAACAAAAAAAGTGGTTTGCAAGAAGACCAATCTAGATGACTGAGTGACAGCACACCACAGAACAGACTGATGATTCTGTACACCACAAGAGGACGGGAGAGGAGCTCCAAAGCTGGAGTGGTGGACTATTAGGGGGAGCAGTACTGCTGCTCTGGGACATGCCAGGATTTTCAAATGCAAAAAACTTCAGCTCTGAAGTATCTGTTTGTGATATCTCTTCCATTTCATTAATATACTTAAAAAAAAAAAAAAAAAGTAAAAAGAGCTGCTACTACTTTTAAGGATGCTAGTCTGTCACAAAGAAGGGAGAGAAATAAACCTAGATTTAATTACACTGTCCCACTTTGGAACTAGAGGTGTGCCACTCAAAAAACCCCACAAAACCAAAAAAACAAATCTGTGTGATTTAGTTATAAACCACATTCCTTTCGCTTTTTGCAAACACTTCTGCAAGTTGCTTCTGTGGCCCTGGCCTTATTCATGGAAGAAATCACTGGCTTCACACAAAGGCATCATAAATACCACCACAATGGTAATTATAAAGCACAAAGTTAAAAATCAGTCAGTATAAATAGCAACCAAATAGCAAACTAGTGATGCATAAAAGTGTCTTAAAATAACCAGAAATATGACTTTTTAGTACATGACATTCTCAGAAAGAAGTTAGCTATTATTAGCTTTTAAACAGACAGTGCAACAAAATCCCCTGACTGAACCAAGTCCTAAAATTCTGGACTACAAACCAAGTTACTACTGTTCATCTGCACCATCATTACCCTCCCAACTCCTCCAGATAATACCAGAACTACCTTAAAATATATAAGCTTTGCTGCATAATCCCCAAACTAATTTCAGTTATATATATAAGAACGTTTGAGAAAATCAAGTATTACGCAGATGATACAGAGAGACATGGAAGAAATTAAAATCCCTCCATTGTGTTTGCAAACACAGGAAATGAATCTAAGGCTGACTCATTAAGATGAGACTTCCCTAAACTGCTCAAAGAACAGCTACGAGTTCAAGGAGCAGATTTCTTTCAGTATAAGTGATCTTTGCAGCCCCCTAGATTTACACGATCACAACCACCACAGGATCAAATCACACCATGAGAAATATTAGGAACAAGATGCAAGAACCTAGTATAAAACTTTCCAATTCCAAGATAATCCTGTACTGCTCGGGAAAAAAAGAAAAAAAGGTGGGTTATGCATGTTTTGTAATGCAAAAGGTAAATCCACAGTTTTAGAAAACTTTTTAATTTAGTTTTTGGAAGAGTTTACAAAGAAAACCCTAAACCTGTCACACGAAAAAAGTAAAACATGGTGTGAGTCATAAACTATCTAGGTAGAATTTGAAGAAATAAACAGTCAAGTTTTTAAAAATTCAAAAGAACTACAATAGTGTTTAAATTAAATTTAAACACCGTGTTCTAAAATTTTAGCTTATTCATGCAAAGTCAAATAAATTAAGGAATATTCTACCCAGTGCCTGCCAAATACAAAGCAAATTCCATACAGTGTTAAAAGTTCCAAGTCCCAATCCTTTACATATTTATGTGACAAGAGTTCAATGACCCTGAAAAAAAAAAATCGCATGCAGTTAATCCCCTGCAAAATCACAGACTAGTAACACTGAGCATAAAGATGTATTTTCTTCATAGGATGAACAGCATTTATTGCCTTGCTACAATGTCACTTAATTCACATCTGGAATCTGTTAATCCAGGGACACTGATGCTGAATAAATTCCTCAAGACTTCTTGCAAGTGTATTTTTCTAAGCAAGCTAGAAGAGGGTTATGACACAGGCTGCTTTGCTAAGTTTTATGAAAATCCTCTCCCTGAGCTGTAACAGTTTTGTTTGCTAAAATGAGGAGCTGCCTAACCCAATCACATTGTTTACTTAACCATTGCACAGTATACAAGAATAAAGTAAACTTCTTTGATGCATTCTGTGTTTGACCAGCATCACAAATAAGCAGTACAATGCTGATCTGACAGAATCCCACAAAGAAGGTTAACATGCTGAAGGAAGGAAAGAATCTGGATGTTTTCTTTACAGCAGTTTTCAAAGTTACACATTTTCCTCAGAGGTTCTTTGGAGCCGGCTGGAGTCTGTGACACTGTTGTACCGGTTACACGCCACAAAAACAAACGTGTTTGCACCCTGGAGAAGCCAGGCTATTTATTTAAAGAGGATTATAATTCTCAAACAAATCCAGGGGGAGGAGAGAACCCAAAAACCAAAACAAAGGAAAACCAAACCCTCTTGCTTTGGGCTGTATCTATACAAGCCTATAAAATAATTATCTAATCAATTTTTTTAAAACACCAGTTCATCCGCCTTTTAGGACTTCTCCAGAGAATATTTAAATTACAATTACTCTTCAGTCATTTAGTTATTTTTATTTCCTTACCCCTATTTTTTTTTCATTTTAAGGAAGAATAAATAAATGGTACTGTAACAAAGCTGCTTTACTTCTTACACCACAAACTGGAAGCCTGTCAGAAAAAAGGTATTTCAGCTATACCATTTAGAAAGTGCTACTAGGTTCTGTGTATCTAACTTCAAATCAAAAGACCAGGCTATGATCCTCACAGTCACTTGTTTTGTTAGCATTTTATTATCATTTCCTACTCCAATCTAGTTAAGCGACACCTATGCGGAAGGGAGCAGAAGCAGCAGAAATTGGGATGGGACACTTCTGTAACAGTGTGACATGTATGACTGCAAAGATTTGCTCTGCAGTAGGGAAGAAAGAGCTTTAAAGAACAGCAAGGTCTGAACTGTTCTTGACCAAAGACATGAAAAGCAACCAACCAAAACAAAAACTGGCCTGGACCACAATCAGAAAAGCTTACTGAACTAAAATGTAAAGACACTGGAATGTTGTGAAGAATCGTTTCAATCAGCTGGATAACAACACATGGAAAACCAAAAAATGTGACCCCCTGTTCAAAGAACACTGACTCATTGTAGACTGATACACTTCTGTCAAATCTCCAGTTAGTAACAAGCAGATCAAGCATCAATTAATGCTTTCAGGCTTTTCCAGCAGCCTCATGCACGAGCCAATTGAGTTCACAACCTTTGTCCCAATTTTGGCACAGATATGGGATGGTTTGAGGCCTTAAAACGGGCAACAGAATCTTCACGAGGGATGACAACACTGAAGACCACCAGGATGGCAGATTCATCTGAAATTAATCTCCTGGTATGAGTGAACCATAATGAGAATATTCCTGTTATCAAACAGCAATTTCATATCAATTTAAGTGACCTGACCATGTAACTCAGACAAGCAATCTCATTAAAAATACAACTGTAAAAAATCCACAAAGCATTGCTGCATTGAACATATGAAACTATCATGCTGTACTCAATGGTAAAACACACAAAGTAAAAGATTAGGAGGAGAAGAAACAAAAAGTGCTGTATTTCAACATGCAAAGCGCAGCAAACAATGGAAACACTGTGAAGATATGAAGAAAGGAGAACAGAAAGCAATGAAACACCATCTACTGTGTCTTCTTCGTCAGGGATCAAACCCTAAGGTACTTGCCTCTCAGATTTTGTGTATTAAAACACCTATACAAAGCTTTCAGTAGTTTACCAAGTTTTTCAGCACTTCTTCATACTCTATTGTATCATATGAACTATGACCTGCCTTCTGGAAATCATGAAAAAGCCATACTGTTTCATATATACCATACCATTATTTTATCTATATTATATCTTACTGTGTTGTTCCAAAAAAAGCATCACAATCTGTTTTAACAAAGATGAAATGAAATATTGAGAGTGATCAAGTGTTGGAAAACAAGCTGGCATTTGCCTATTGGTTTGTTATAATTTCAATGTTTCTCTAATAAGGTTAAAATGGTGTCAGTAATATTTGATACAAAAAGAAGGATTAAACTAACTGAGCCATATATGGTGCACTCCTTTTTTCTGCAGTAACTTGCAAAACCAAGAACTTAGTAAACTTGGATGATGATTTGATGGGCATATGGTTTACGACTCAGCTGCACTATAAAGGAGAGCAGACATACAGATAAAATTGTGTGTCAGGGCACAAACCAACTACTAGTTTGTGTGTGTATTTATACCTAGGCACACTATTTTTTTACATATTATATATAGTTATATATGTTTCATATCTATATATGCACACACTTAACATTGTTTCTTGTAAAGTATCTTATCCTGAAAATCCTCCAAAGGCCCCTTGAACAAGTGTACTGCTTGTTTTACCCAGCAATTGGGTTCCAGGCTGAATTTGTTAGACATTCCAAAAGAACATTTTCATCTGGCGATTGCCTTACCATTACTATTCAGTGTCTTCATAATAACTTCCATTTGTGCAAACTCATAGTTGTAGTCTGGTTCTGAAGAAGCTTCACTAGCTGCATCCAGATCATGCTCTCCTAAGGAAGTTTCTTTCTCAAGGTCTTTCAGCCAATCTCGACGTTTTCTCTTTGGTAAATTGATTCTGAGTAAAAATGTAAATTCAGTTTATACAAAAGTTTATGTGGAACAATGAAAGGAAAAAAAAATAGGCTGAATGTAAAGTGGTTGGAATATAAACATCAACTATTACCTAAAAAAGTGGTTGTTTCCCCATAATATTCTATCTCCATGCCATAACTGAGTGACAGAACACACCAGTGCACCATTTACACAGGACCTGAAAGAAGAAAATACAATTCCAGTGAAATCCTGAAAATAAAAGATTGAAGAGCTACTATTTCTCCTATCTACTGACAGTCATTTGTATCATATGGTAACAAACTTGCTAGGTTCTCATGAAAGGAACAATGGAAAAGTTGCTGGTCTGATTTCTATCTTCAGAATCAGTACCTTTCCCCTCCGCCTCTGGCTGATACAACTCTTCAGTAAACATACAGACAAGGTTGATTTTGATTGCAAAGTTTTCATTAAATGCCTGTTTCTCAAACTGGGTCACTGCCTGTTTCTTATAAACATCCTAAACTTGATGGTATGCAAGTCCTACTGATAGAGCTCTCCAAGACACAACTTAATCAACACTGAGTTTTAAAACACACCCGTTAACAAATCTGGCATTCAAGCGTAAGGAAAGATTCTTAGATCCAAGTTTTATTCTTCCAACAAATGAAGTCTCTGTTATTAACAAGGGTCTATTTTTGTGAGCATCTGGTATACTGCTGTATTTCTTTGTAGGTTTGTTTGTATTTAAGTTTCGATCACAAAATGGGAAAAATTGAGCTGTTGAACTCCTGCATGTGTGAGTCACAAAGCAGACCATTTTATCTGAAAGGGGAAAAAACTTCAGTAAAATGAAAAAGGCCTTTTTAGATGCAGTGCTCTCATTTCAGCTGTCTCACATAAGTCAATACAAACATGTAAGCATTTAATTTTAAGTCAGATCTTTATTTAACTTTTTTCAATGAAATTCTGGTAACTAAATTTCTGTTGATACTATTATCTTAAGAACAGTTACTTAAGCATTGCAGATCAGGGATGAATAAAACAAAATATGTTTTTTCCACTGACATGTGCCCTTGTTCCTGCCAGTCAAAATGACTGATTTCCAGTACAGTAACACTATCTCCACAAGCCTGAATCCCATCTGTTTGAAATTTTGTACTGTAGGCTGCAGAAGAAAAATATAAATGCATTTTACTAAAGGAAGAATGAAAGAAACTGGATTTTTTATGTGTCTCTCAAACTTTAGTTTCTCATTCTGATACTAATCTGTACATTATTTACATACTCAAATTTCAGACAAGCAGCATGACTATTAACAAGGACAAAGACACCACTTATCACATGCCATTGGAGAGCAAGTGACAAAGACATTTACAGTTCCACCCAAGGAGCTGTAGTGACCCCCAGAATGAAAAATAATTAAGATACAGAAGTAGAAACAAAAGGTGAAGCGTGACTTTACACGGCATATTAACTAGACACAACAGTAATTAAGGATTTAGAAAAGAATTCAGATCTTTAAAGCACCTCTTCCTCACAAAATATTGAACTTTACAACAGGAACTACTCATGAGGCACCATTTATTCTCTGCCATCAAGACACAGGCTACTATCCCATCACACAGGCTAGGACAGCCAGCGGCATCTCAGGGATCTTGTTACTACCCAAGATCCAGACAGGCAATGGCCCCTCACTCCTATCAAATACCTTCTTTAGATGGCTTATTCCAAGCCAAAACACTGATAGAATGTTGCCCTGGAGAGCAGGTGAGTGCGTGTTCACTCGTGCAGGGAAATCTTAGTTTTAATCACCGAATTTCCCTCTAAGTATCTGTTTAAGTCAGCTGTATTGAAAATACTCATTGATCAGAACATAAGATACTTCTGTCTGTGTAAAATAAAAATGCATGAAAGTCATCTTCTGTCAAAGAAAAGAGAATTTCCATTTCAATGGAAAGTGCTGCTGATCTTCCTTACCTTGCATTTTCTTTTGGTGTGAGTGTAACTTCTCCATCTAAAGCAATATCAATCTCACAGTGTTCTGGTTGGATTCCTATACCAAAGAGCTGTATATCCTGAGAGGTATCTGCACCAACTCTTGTGTGATCCTAGAAAAGAAGCTGTTACTAAGAGACAAGCAAACTACCACTGTTGACATAACTAAGAAAATAATAGCTGAAGTGCTGAGACTGCACAGTGCGTGTGTCTGTCGAGCAGAAATGGTGTCACAGCAGAACTGAAGACTGCAACAGTCACACACAAACTGTTGTTCTGCCCTGAACTTCATAGTTTTAGCTAAAGCAAAATAAAGCAGTCGACACACAAATTCTGATTTTAAAGTATTCTCATACTATGCCTGCATACATACATTAAACACAAACACCAGAAGAAAACCAGCCATGTCATATAGGCATAATTAAGAAAACAGCATGGATAGTGAAAGAAGGTGCAGAGTTCTCTGTTTTTAAGAAAACAGTTATACAGCAACTCAACTAAACGTACTATTCTCTACATAATTCCAAGTCACATTTTAAGGTCTGCTGAAATAGTTTATTTTGTTACTGTTTGAGAGGTTGTGTTTTATTTGCTACTGTTCAAATGCAGAAGCCCTCCTTCAGCTACCAAAGTAGAAGAGTAGCTATAAAAATAGACAGAATAGTCTTTCATATATTATGGACAAGCAGCTCCTACAAACTTAGGAGGTTTGAATTTGACACTGCTTCACTCTGACATGGGAAATGCTGAACAGAATGGTATGAAAGCTAACGACACAGAGAAAATACATTTTTGTAAATTTTTAACAGTGCTTCTCTTAACCCCCTCTCTCATAAGCTTCCCTGTCATGGAAGGCTATGTTACTCTTACTGATTGGTACTAAACATCATCTTTTTCTGATTAACTCTTTGCATATTTAAAGCAATTCCCAGCTCCCTAACAAAAAGAAGCATCTAACATGAAGCTCTTGCTTCATGTTCAGGCCAGAAGGCAACCCTATGCACATCCTGCCTGGAAAAGCTAGACTTGATCTCAACACTGGCACACGCTGAGTATTTCTCCCACTGTTGGCAATCACAAGATCAATTCAGAAAACAGTGAAGCTGAACTGCAAAGGGAGAACAAAAGCCTAAACAGTGGAGGATGAGGAGGCCTATCCTATTTTGCTGCAGCAAAGAAATCTACATCCCCTCTGGGTAACAAATTAGAGTCAGAAATTCAAACCAGGCGCCCTTCTGTTCTGTGTAAATATCCCACTCACATTCTTACCTTTAAATAATAAACCAAAAGCTCATTGAGCGCAGGGTCTGCATTCAAGTTCACCAGATAACACTTGTCATCCCCAACCTTGATACCTGATGACTCAAGGGAGATTCCCATGCTCTCCAGCTGTCTTTGCCTCTCCTGCAAGCACAAAAATAGGTTAATCTTGCCTGCTGCAATATGTAGGGACAAGCACAGAGGAACTAAAGCTGAAGATGCACATGCTGAGTACGCATTCTGTGTATCACCACCAGACACTGGTCAGCTGCCACAGGGTTAGTAGAATTTAATTTTACACACCAACTACAAAAGTTAGTAATTCTCAAACACTTGCCTCCCCAAAGTGGAGCTTACTTAAGCAGTCATACTAAATTTATTAAACTTACCTGCACAGCTCTGTTGAGTTTATTAAACCTACTTGTAACACAACGTGGCTTTGAATCTTTATGTTAGTAAAAAATGAATGTCAATTCCAATTACTTCAAAGATAATCATAGTCATAGATGATTTAAAAAATAGCATGCCACAGTTTAGGCTTTATTATGCGGTTTTATTATTAATTCAGATAAAGCACTTACTTGATCATGTGTGTCTTTTTTTTGCTACAGTTTGGGTGTTGGGGTTTTTTGTTTGGCTGGTCAGGTTTGAGTTTTCCCCTTGACTTTTTTTTTTCCTAAATTTTTTAACATTTATTTAAACAATGGTTGCAGCAAAACATGCTTTCTGGAACACTAGGACTAGAAAGGGAAACCAATAACATTTATTCTACAAGCTATGGATGGAGGAAATGATGGAAAAGTACACTGGAATCCAGAAGGGGTTTTTTATGTACAATAATAATAATAAAACATTAGTGACTACATGTACATATTTTTCTTTTCTGGTCAGAAATCACTGGAAGCAAAAGGAAAAAATACCACCCACTATACTGATCCTTTCGTAATTCTTCACTTTCTTAGTCACTTCAAGGGAAGTATGTTCTAGATCCCACTGTCCTCTTATAAATAAATAAGCTGCCCAAACATATTTTGATGCTTTACTTAAAAATAAAATACTAGCTTTTATCAATGATCTCATGACACAGTTAGGTTTATGCTAAAAAAATTTATACTTTAAAAAAATAAAAAACAAGAAACAAACAAACAAACCCACCCCAAAACCAGAAACAAGGGGAAATGACAAAAATTCAACATTTCAAACAGCTGGTGGGGAAAACAGCATAGTCCACTAAAGTTCATGAAGTTCAGCTGACTAGTATTATATGAGTATCTGGCTTTCCTTCAAAAATTTTCTGAAGTACCTGTGCAATTTCTTCTGTTTTCCTTAGCTTTTCTTCCCAGGTGACTGTTAGCTCTTTTATTAGTTTTTCAGACTCTTCCAATTTTTCCTTCAGTTCTGGTGCCTTCATGGCCTAAAAGGTAGAAATTAGCAAAAATCCTCAGCTATTCTTACCACTGCTTGCACAAGGAAATTGAACACTGCAACATAAATGCAACAAGTATAGATTTCTACTTTATCTCCAGGTTTTTCATGAAGAAAGTTGAAGAAATTGAAGAAATAGGTCACTTGCAAAGGAAGAGGACAGAAACAACCTATAAAGGGTCCAGATCTGAAATAGCTGAAGATTGACATAGCTCCAGAGCTAATGGAAAAAACAAAAATCTCTGGCCTTGGCCACTCAAACTTCACTGTCTGTATAAAAATATGTGAGTATTTAAAAACTTTTAAGTCCTGTAGTTTAAATCCTACAACTAGGACTTGTAATTGTCTGAAGTACAAGTGCAAAGTCTTTCTTCCAACAGCAGTTTCAAAAACAAATTCCTCTAGACATTTAGCCTTCCATTCTATCTTGGTTTTGTAAGTGTTCCTAGAGTTGCATTAAACCCTGTTGATTACCTTCAAAGGAAGGCATGTTCTGGAGCTAACACAGGCTTCTCATTCCACAACAGGAAACAAAAGCAAAGGGCTTGAATACGTCCAGTGCCAAGTAACAATTGAATAGGCTGGCCTACAACCCTATATAACTGTTTTTAACAGAAGGTTGAAGAAAAAACACTTAACAAAATAATTAGTAAGACTCTGGACACCTTCCTACTCATTGTGTTCAGCCGCAGCCTGCCAACATAATTAACAACATGCTATAATAATATTTTCCGAATTAAAATAAGGGCTTAGAACAGTTTTTTATTTATGAAAAAAGTGAATGGCTCCTTTTCCTTACAGAAGATTTTCTCATTTCGGTCTATAAGGAAGTGTTCATATGAGTAACACTATTCCTTAAATGAGGATGAAATTTAAACACCACACAAATATACCCTCAAACACAGTTCTGTTCCTTTTCCACCAGTATTTTGTTTCTTGCCTGAAAAGATCAAAAATATTTTCCTGTCTGTTAAGTGCCTAATTTGTCCAGATATCCTGGATACCAAATAAACTATCCTACCTGAATATTTTATTCTTCAATTAGAAGTATAAATCTAATATAAGTATCAATCACACAGTCTTAGCTATTAAGGCAGTGAAGCAAATTGTTGATGGTTTTCAGTGTTGCATTTTTGACAATTTTTAATAGATTTTCACACGTCAGAGAAATGTCCCCTAAATTTTGTCACCCAATAATAGACTTATGACTTCTCACACTTTTCCATTTGACATTACATATAGTCCATCAATGCAAAAAAAAAATTCTGCTAATATTCTAACTAATTAGTTATTCTAATAAGTTAGTCTACACAAAGAAGATGTAATCTAGCCCTTATCTGTTCTGCATCAATTATTGCTTGGCCTGAAGTTCCTCAAGAACTGAAAAGTGTCACCATCAGTACAATGTTGCCCTCATTTAAAAGTTATTAAAGATAAGCATACATTATGTTAGATTCAGGAAAGAAGGTTAATTTTTTTTTTAAAAAGGAAAGAAAGAAAAAAGAATGGATGCAAGACTCTTCCTTTCCACATTTTGTAAAAAAGCTAGTCTTCCACACAGAACATGTCATTTCCTTGGGAAACTCATTTTACATTGTACTGCAAATAAGGTTACCTCAGCTTGTGAGAGCTGTTCTTTCAGTTTTTCAACTTCTTCACGTAATTCTCTGATGACCCTAGCATTTGGATCTTCATTCACCACAGCATGATTAACTATTCTTTTGGCTCTGTCTGCGTATCTCAGAGTTGAGAGTGTTTCTTCGTAGTTGTCTGCTGCTGGACTAATTGTGGCTATCATGGCGGTTTGGCTGTTTCCTCCCAAGTTGTCCTGCAGCGCAGCCACAGAAAGTTTGAGAGTTAAAAATTGTTCTGAGTCTTCACAAAGAGACTTAAAATACTTAATAAAGGCACTGAAAGTACTATTTAGGCACTGAAATGTACTCTGGATATAAACTAATCTGCATGTTCCATAAACATTTCTAGCCACCTCTACCACCTTTGATTCCATTACAACTGAAAATAGTCAAGTAGGATTTTACAAAGAATTAACACAAGATACACTTAGCTGTCCAAATTACTTGGAATACCATAGCTGCAAGAGCTCCTTCACTCATTTATTCGAAAAAAGATGAGAAGTCCATGTACACAGAGATCACAATGATCCTACAAATGAGTAAGCTGACATCTTGTAAACTTGGTGAACAAAAAATATAAATTACCTTGAGAAGCCAAGTGAGTACAGAGTCTCTGTAAGGCACAAACTTGTTTTTCCCCTTCCCTGCTGCTTGGTCAGCAAGTGATGATATAACCAAGCCCAGTGTTGAAAGTGATCTATAAATGCAAAACAGCAGAACAGCTTTAACACACATTCCAAATGCAGATTTAATAAAACACAGAAAAAGGGACTGCTCTACAGAGCTTCACATCCAATTTTTAAAATATCATAGAATAATTTAAGCTGGAAATGACCACCAGAGATCAGCTAGCCCATTGCCTTGCTCCAAACAAGGCAGTGTATTTCTTTAAAGTTATACATTTGGAGGAAAAAAATTGGTATCAACAGTGTTTCATCTCAGTTAGTACTAAGACCGTATTTCAGAAAGACTGAGACTATGTTGAAACATTTAGAATAGCTTGAAGAGTGTAAAACAGACTGCTTCAGTATATGAAAAATCACTGCCCTTGATTAGACATCTACCTTTTCTCAGAGGATAAAAATCTTTCTGATTTGGACACTATCTCATGACAATGTTACAAGTCAGTACCGGCAGCACAGCAAGAACCCCTGTCTCTGGGAACAATGTTTTAAGAACGGTGACTCAAACGCCAACTAAAGCGAACAGTTCTCCAGCCATAAGGAGGCATCCTCAGAACAAATCCAGCTATGGCCCAGGAGAACTTGTCTGCGTGGTGAACCAGTGACCAGCCAGCCATCACAAAGCTATAGAAGGCTGCTGATCAGAAGAGGCAGATTAGGAGGTCCCCTGACAAACGGGTTGGGTTATAACTGAGATGGAGCCTCAGCAGCTTCTTCTGGGGGGCATAGACCAAACGATCTCCCAGTTTAAAAAGTGCTTCACAAGCATGAAAGAGAAAAGCCCCCAAAGTGCCTAGCAGACAGCTCTATCCCAAACAACACCCTAAAATCGTGAAGAAAATAGCCAACTTGTCCACTTTGGTACACGTACAACTTCTACCAACAGGTAGAAAGTAACTGTGTCAGCAAGCCATGCAAAGCATGTAAGCGCTATATTATGCAATTCTTATACAACCCTGTGTAAATTTTAAATGACATCAGGGCTCTTGGGGTGAGTATGTTTAAGATAATGAGCTTGCTGAGGAGCCTGAGAACATTAAACAGATGCCTAAAGGGTTTTAAAACAGACATCGCTGAAGCCCAAGAGAATCCTGGGTCTGTCACACTCATGCTCAAATATCCAGCTACTCTCTGTAAGTACCAAGGAAAAAGCTTCAGCAGCATTGCAATTAGATAGTCAAACAAATCTTTAATTATATTGTTCCACTCCACCCTCTTGTGTTTTCTTCTCAAAGTAATACTACTGTGGTTTATAGGCAGCGTTTGCACAGTATTTATAACAGAGCCTCAGTGATGCTTGAAACCGCCGCTGGTTCAGAAATAACACTTAGAAAACGACAAAAATGTTGCAGAAGAGTATTTCAAGGAAGACATCCAAGGGTAAGTTAACAAGAATTGAAGCATTACATGTGCTGCAAAAGGTGTCCCATATTGCATATAAAGATAGCATAGACCTGGGAACAAAATTAAAATAAATTTAAGGAGAGGCTAGGTAATCTGAGTGCACTCTATTTTGTAAATTTGCCTGTAGGATACCTTTCTAATTCACCTCGGAGAAATTCACAGCAAAAATAGAAATTTTAATTTTGTGACCCAAAGAAAAGCCTAATAACCTCTGAATGTTTGTGAGGGGAGGATAGAAAAAGGAGAACTAGCTCTTGCTTCCAGTCTCTGACTTCCACAGAGAGAGATGACAGCACGCTAAACACCCAAGAGCAAATAATAGGATGCTCCATGCTGCTCTGTAGCAACCTCCTCCAGCACAAGCGAAAAGCACCACCAGCACACTCCCAATGGAGTCCAAGGAGTACCCCGGACTACTTTCCCCTAATTTGTCTTTCCCTCTTTTAATGAGGGGAAATGTGAAAACCAAAGCCAAACCCTGAGGGAGGGAGAAGAAACAGACAGCCAGAAGTAGGAAGAACAGGGATTCAAAAAGACCTGTGATTGGAAACTATTTCCCAACTGGGCTGCAACACCAATTTGAGTTGTGGGTACTGTATTTTAATGAAAAAGAAATTATAAGGTACCAATTATTAACATGGGATTAAAAAATGTGGTAATATTACTGTTCCTTATAAATACTGATCTTATTTTAAGAGTAACTGTTAACATCTGCAATAAAAGCCAAATTGGAATAATTTATGTAGCTTGCTTGAGATTTCACAATACAAAGCTGTTTAAGAACTTTAAGGGAAGCAGCAAAAGAAATGGCTGCCCAACAATGTAATTACAGGACTCATCAGCTGCTTTGCTTCATGCCGAATGATGCATCAGAGATCTGTCATTACTCTGATCCTATCTCACGGTACTTATGTAATGAATCAACCAGAAGGCCTAAGCCCCCAGCACACTGCAGGCTGAGTCAGTCCAGAAGAAGCAGAGTGGACTTGCTGCAAGATCGTAGGAAAGTGCCATTTGTGCCTGCTGTCTGTTCTCCTTATCCCTGTTCCTCAGGCACAACCATGGTGTCCTTGCTAGCGGGCAGCGGGAATCCTGCACACTCCCACCACAGGCCTGAGCCAGCAGCATTCAAAAGAAGTGGGACTTCCCCATCGTAGGGAAACAACTCTGTCCCTAAGTGACACTCATTCAAGCTACTTCTGTACAATTTAGAACCAAATTCTTCAATGAGCAGAACCCACTTTTCTATTAGTTAACTCTGAATACGAAAACCCTCAAATCAGCATGGAGCCAGACCTGTCCCAACCCATTCCTTGCCTCTGCCTACATCTTCTTTTTGCATTCTAAAGTTAAAATGACAACAGCTATGATTTTACTAATCAGGGGTAAAACTGCAGACTGCTCACAGAAAGTTTTCTTTTTTTGTAGCCACTAATTGACAGATTGTTTATTCTGCTTCCTCCTACTACTGTGTTCTAGAAGTTCTTTAATTACACCACAAAGAGTTGTTAAGCACCTCCTTTTCTACACGGGTTATGGGAACTAGCACATCCTGGAGAGGAACAAGCACATCCAGCTTTCCTACTAGGTATGGCAAATCTCCCAAAAACCTCCTTTGCAAGGCAACTCTACATCAGCTCTGAGAAAACCGCCAGAAGTCATCTCTATCACAATGTGAGGAAGATGCTGACACAAAATGACACAACTCTCATTTGCTTCAGTAAGTGGGAGAGCAGCCCCCCTCTGCAATATGCTGTCCCCAAGACAGGAAAGTATGTTTTCAACGGGAAAAGCTGTGGGACCAAGGTGGCATCTACCACAGCTCTAGTCAGTTTTCATCAGAAACAAACAGTACAGACACTAAATAAACAGGCACATTACTTCCACATTCTTCTTCAAGGCGATAAAACATAAAACAAGCAGTAAATTTACTTGCCAGCAGCTCCATTTTTTATCTCAATTAACATAACATGTGCTACCAATACATGTTACCGGAGTTTTTGATAAAAGAAACATAATAAGAAAAGGAGCTGACATAGTAAGGTATATGGTTTAAATATACTGTATCATTACAAAAAAAAAAAATTACCTTTTGCTAATGAGTAAGTTACAGCACACCCTAAAGAAGATTGCACACAATGTTCTCCAAAAAACTAGTCTGATTAAACATATACGTCAATTTTGAGGCTTAAAAAAGTCAGACTCCATTAAAGCTCCAACAGCAAAACTCTTAACAGAAGACACCAAGCACAGCACTAAGAATTCTGTTTCACCTATCAGTTCCAAAAGACATTTCAAATAGAGGAGGTTAAATAAATGGACTTAATAATACAGATTTATATCATATAAGAATTTAATTGAATGGAAAATGTAGAGCTGTCCAGTTTTCTTCTTAAAATATCTTTTACAGAAATGTTTGATACTTTTATTTGAAGTTCTCTACTGTCAAAGAGGTTCAGCATGGGCAAAACAACCCTCTCCTACTGCACTGATACCATACAAGTTTAACACTGAATAAATATCCTAAAAGGAAAAAAAAAATCGAAGTCTTTCCGTATCTATAGTTATATTTGCCATTTGTTAATAGCTGTTGGGAGAGTTGGCATTTGAATTTTTCCCCCAAAATTAGAAAGAAACATTTAATTTCACCTCTGTTTATGCAAAATACAAATACAGTTTCTGGTAAAACCAATCTGAATTTAACTAGGAACCTGTGGGGTAACACTACAGTATCTGCCATTAGGCTAAGACAGCCACATCATTTTGTTTCATAAGAGCTATGCCAATGTGAGTACCAATGTGCTGCATTAAACACAAAGTAGATTAGAAACTAAGCTAGAAAGAGCAAACATGCTCAAATCAAAAAGAGGTAAATTTAAATCACTGTAACTATGCATTCTGTTCACACACACATTGTGCTGGCATTGTTAACTTAAAATACCAAAACATTTTGTAACATTCTAGAATAAATTGAAAAAGCACCAGCTTTTAATGTAACAGACTCCTTCTTTCCCAGAAAATTAGTATATTTAAGATGGCAGTAATGGTGTGATAAATTCTTGCTTTTGGACAATAACACAGTAATTATGGCTAAAAATGTGCTTTGAAACTTGTCACTGCTTGAGCACAAATGCCCAAGGCAACGCTAAACCAACATAGCTTCATTCTGATCCGATTTTCTCAAACTGTGCATTATATCCTTACATATTTTAATACATGTTGGAACAAAGCCATCCAACTCTGCAACTTTGCATTCTTCCTTGAGCAGATGATGAGACAAACACATGAGCCTGGGGACAGGGTGTATAAATGAATCACAAAAGTTATATGCTTAATTAAAGAGCACTGCTGTCACTTTTTCCAGATAAAATTCATATAGCCCTCATCTGAGTCAAGTATGAATCAGGATCCCCATCCCAATGTCAGGAAACACATGCTGCTCAGCACAGAGCAGAGGAAAGAGCTGTATTGGACTGCTTCTGATGAAGCTCACTTGAGCTGACTTGTGACAAGCACATCAAGAGGAGGCCAGAGACCCAACAGTGATTTCTTCAAGATTAGGCTTTGCAGCCTGCGTACGCCAATGTCTTACTTGTTTATGTTGCTGCCTTCCTTCAGGCGCTCTCCTGCAGCTCCCGTTTTGGACACTCTCTCACTCCCAGCCAAATCCACCAGGCTGACCTTGCTGACCTTCTCTCCAGAATTCTGCACAGATGGGACATGGGAGAACAACAGCTAAGAAACACTGGCATGAAGCACCAACACGCCTGACACTGGCACCATGAAACACCGTTCTTCATAATAATGTGGGTTAAAGTATCACATTCATGACATGAGAGAAGAAGGATTTGTCAGAGGTCTTATAGCTCTTTAAAAGTCTATTTTCTAGTAAATTTCCAGTAATTTTCTTTAAAAATCTATTTTCTAGTAAAGGCCTGAAGCACTAAGGAACGAGAATCAGCCATGTGGTAACATCAATCACCTTGTGGCAGAGTAGGCCATTAAAACACATTAACTCCAGCAACAGTTAAGAGCTAAGAAGGTTTCATGGTGCCAATATAAACTTAAGAAGTGATCTAACTGTTTGTTCTATCTGGTGTGCTTCCTCACTCTTCCAGGGTTCTCTCAATCTCCGCTACTGGACTCCATGGCACCAAAAGTCAAAGCACAGCTAAACAGAGGATGTATGTGGAAGAGGAAGGAAGAAGAAGAATCCACCACAACTTCAAGAATTCATGAACAGAAATACATACACCAGAATGCAGGTCATAGAGTGTCTGAGTCACTATAATATTGAACACAGCATGAGAGCGGCTGCTTTCTTCATTCATGTTGGTTGCAGCAACTGTTCGTGATTTGTTTCCCTCTGACATCAGTGACTCAATATCCTAGAGCAAAAAGAGTAAAAAGTGATGCTAGGATAAAAGCAAAGTATTGTGCTTGCTGAACAATATCCCCATCTAGGTGGAAGGGTGTGTACATGTGGGAGAGAGGAAGAAGGGAAGGTAGAAGTAATGAGAAAATTCTTCACACATTTTGAGATGTATTGGTACCAAGGGCATGTGAGTCCACAGAACAATGTTAAATCGTATGTCTGTTTTAAGTGCTGAACTTAAAAGCCCAGCAACTACAGTCAATGCACCTTCTCCTTATTTGCTACTGAAATATGTTAGTGACATCCACATACAAATCATATTGTCTAATGCCAGGAATCCGGCCAGCACAGATTCACTTACACAAGCGATCACAGGGCATCTCTTTACTGAACGGCACTAACACTATCTTCACTTAATTGGCTCAAAAAGTTGGTACCTCACTTCAACCTCTACCTTCCCACACGTGTAAAACAAAGACGACTATGCAGAGCCTGATATACTTCCTGCAGAAGTCTTCCAAAACAATTTCAGAAGTCATCAGCCAAAACTTAAGCATGAACCACTCTTACTAGAATTTGCACAAAGGAGTTGTGCTTTCAAAGTAAGCAATCCACCATAAAGGCTGCAAAAGCAGTTTTTATAACTGTTAAATATGCACAGATGCTGCAGAAAAATAAAAAAACCCATAAAAAAGCAAAACATAACACTAAAGAAAGAATTAGTATTTTCTAAAAAACACTTCCAAATCAGTTTCCTCATAAAAAGAAAGTCCTACACTATTCATAAAACTGCACTGCTTTAATTATTTCCATTGTGTCTGTAGTGGTTCATCAGCTTCCACAACACTAATTTATTTGAAGAATGTGTTTTGGTAAATCAAGTGAGTTTAGATGCTGCTGTGATTTAAGTTATGAATTACCTATATACACACCTGTATAAAACAGAATGTAGTATTCAACAACAAAGTCAAATTCATGCTGGAATACTAATATCCTTATTCTAGAATCCTCATATTTCCTGTGTCAAGCAAACATTGTGTTCACGGCATATACTATATGCAGTGAAAACTGCGAATTATTGAGATACCACTACTATATTTGTAACTAACATAAAGGCAAAACTAGTGCTTCTACATGAAATGAATATTCCTGAAGAATTAGAGAAGATCTTTGCAAGTGCTAGAGACCATAATCACTCAAGAACCAAAATATTTGGATAGGCATTAGTTTACCTCTTCTGAGATTCCTATAGCTCGTGTACATAGGCTTTATTTATAAACTTGTCCCTGGTTTAGATTTACCTCAAAGTTTGTAACAGCCAGCTGAGACAGACCATCCACATATGGACCCAACACCTTGTGCTCTCGAACCTTAAGGGACTGCCGACTCCTATGGAATAAAGTACACTTCATGCACAATCTACTAATTAGCATGGATATCCAAAAATTACTGTAATATGAAATAAGTACCTTTTATATAGCAGAAGTCAATTTATGTCTTTTTTAATTTTAACAGGAAGAAGAAAGTATTCCAGAATTCGTAACTCAGACAATAAAGACTCAAACCAATCTAACCAGTTTTGATCTATATACATGAATTATTTTTAATGCATCCTCCCACCCCAGTATTTGTGGCTGGAACAACACCTGAAATGCCTTAATTGGCAGAAAGAATGCTGAGCAAAAAAAGGAAACTAAAAATCCTCCCCCCAGCAATTTGCTAAATCTTCAATTCTTCTCACATTTTCCATACTTTATCGACACATAGCAAGTCTCAAATCTACCTTTTTAACTAACTTGCATACTTCCTCACCTTCTGCAATTATGTTCAAGAATTGAAATATAAGCCAAATTTATCAATGCTCAGCTGAGAAAGTCCTATCAAACTACTTCCTGTATACACATCTCCAAGCCAGAGCACCTAACCAGTATTTTTGTGTAGACAAAACAGAGAAAGAATTCGTAAGTATATCCTAAGCTGTCACCCTTCCACATTCAAAAAGTTCAACATCTAAACCATAAGGACCAAGGTGTAAATAGGCTTCAAATTTCTTCTAGATGATGAAAATTCCTACACAAATACCGCCTGGATCATCTGGCAAAAATACCCCAGAATTTACTTGTACATGGTCTTGCTTTCTGGTGGTAAAGTACTTCATACAGTATTTGTTTGCATCAGTAGGATGGTATCCTAATATTTAAATTGATCACACCAGTTACTATTTCATATACAAGCTTCATATGATTATTCTCTTTTTTCTGGTGTTTGATATCTAATCCTCTCTAAAGAAGTCACAGAAACATATATTCTGAAAAAGCCTTCTCAGGAACTTCCAAAACCAATTCCTATTTTTAGAGTTTTAAACAAAAATGCAGAAGGCTGTGGGGGACAGTGAATCGACTCACCCTTTTGGGTCAAGCAGATCTCTGACTTTCTCATTGTAGATTTCCATATAGGACACTTCAACTTTAAAAGTATGAGATTCATTTTCTTCTACAGAGATTCTCTGAAATAAAGCACAACAGAGCCGTGGGATCAGACCCAGCTGCTCTGCATTGCCCATCATGGAAAAGGATTTTCCAGAACCTAAAGGAAAAAAAGGAAAGAAAATGGTTTAGAATATATTTTCTGAATTACTCATTTGTTTAAGAAGCACATTTTAATTATCTTTTTATTGCTCCAGAAGCACGTATCAGAACATGACATCCTATTCCTGACAGATAGCTTATTCTTTGGACAAGGCTGAGGTAAACAAAAAGAGAAATTGTTGAACCAGAAGGTTTCTTTCAGCAGGGGCATCACTTGGGACCCCTTAGAACACACTAAAACACTAGAAACTGAATGAGCCTTCCATAGGAACTACTCCTTTCAGGCTTTGAAAGAAGCCCCAACAGGTAGCAACCAGGATCGTACTGACAGAGCTGCTTTCAAGAAATTCACTTGTCACTGGCTATGCTAAATGTATAGGTAATATCATGATATTTCAAAATACAGTTTTAAAATGTTATCTACCTTAATATCTATGTTTTGTTGTTCTCACTTCCCATGTGCACCAGCTGTTCTTCTCCTTTAGGGCACTCACCTGTCTGTCCATAGGCAAAAATACAAGCGTTATATCCCTGAAAGGCCTTTTCAAGAATTCCTTCTCCAAGGCACTTGAACACCACTTCTTGACCTAAAAAATAATTGATTTTGTTTATTTTAAATTGTATAACATAATAAAGTTGACTGAAAACAATAATAAAAAAGGCTTGCACATTATTTTTTACTATTGAGAGCATCAATGAATGAGCACATTCATCATGTACAAAAGCGATAAGATCAAAACTATTGCCTGATCGTAGTGTAACAGCTGCCCTTGTTTAAATACATTGCTGATTATATTGTGAAGGAAGCAGTTCTTCAAAAGGTGTCATATAAGTTGAATGCTTAGAAAATAACACAGATGTCTAAATTTTTTATTATTTTGGTGTAGTTTCTGCAATTAATATGCATTATTTAATCACAAACTATACCCAAAAGAGTTCTGCAACAGAATTTCAATGAAACCCATTGGTGAACTGGGATAGTAGGGGCACATAGGAATACAAGTAGCTGTTCTCTTGGGAACTGGCCTCAAGTTTCACCATAAGCTATTACAATTTACCCTGTGGCAAGGTGATGTTGGAACCAAGATAAAAGCATTCCAATGACATTCAGGGAGAAAATGCATATTAGGAGGCTGTGAGACTTCAACAGAGCTGTTTGAGGACATATTCTGCCAAACCCGTAATTTGAAACGTCAGATGCAGAATTTCATATTCTGAAAATTGTCTCCTTGAGCAGGCAGATTTTAGATGCGTTTCTATCTTTCAGATGTAGCAGATGAAAATAGTCATAGTGGTTGATTTTGTTTGTTTGTTTTTATAATAGGAAAGCCCCAAATTTGTACACCACAAAGAGGGTCAATGTGTTGTCTGCTTCGCATTCTGATCAGACAATTACACCACCTGTGTGTACACCCAAAACAAGAAGAGTTGAGCTAAGGACAGGATTTTTTCACCTTCTGGTGGTATGGTTTTAAATTTGCATTCTCTGCCTGGTGACTTTCTGAACAGCTGTGATCAGCTGCCTCTCTCATCTTGGTATGGGAGTTTCAGCAATTGTCAGTTAGGAGAAATTATTTCCTACAGTGGATGCAGTAGTGACTTCTGTAGTCTCAAAATGGCATATACTGGCATAAAAAATATTCTAGCTACACAATTATTTATGAGAACATCTACATTCCGTAGCCCAGAGAATTCCTGCAGAACCACCTCTGTATATATATAAGAATGTTTTAGAGGCATGTATATAGGACGAGAAAGTATATTACTTTTATTTTCCTTTAATTATAACCTAATTTCTTTTCTCCTGCAAAGAAAAAACTACTGCAGCAATGCACTATCAAATGGTCTCTGTGTATCTTTCTAGCTGAATTTCTAAAATTCCAAGGAGTCACTGGACTTGGATCAACACAGTTCAGAAATGCCGAATATAGGAACTAAAACCAGAGGAAAATCTGCTGTATTCTGGAGTAACTCCATTTCCTTCACCATGCCCATTCAGTCACTTCTCATTCAACTAGAGGTCATTTGGTCATTTTATAGTAGCTATGCTGAGAGAGCACTGTTCAACAACCTGGAAACAGAGAATGTTCAACTACTGATCAATGAAATATATCAACAGAAGATTTTACTAAGAATGTAGAATAAACAAAAATTTGCTTCCTAACCAGCTCCTGAGGGAGCAATTACCATCTTGCTGAGCAAGAACACAAAATCAAACAGAGCCTGAAGATGAATATAAATATTATTAAAAATATATATATATATACATTAAATAGTGATTGCAAGCAGAGGATAAAACCATTTGTCCACTTCTATCACCCACTTCTGACAAGCAATAAACCACTAACCTCCTCCATGTTTCATAAGGAAAAAAAAGCAAATACCAAAGTGTTTTAAAACTGTGCATGGTCATAATGACCATAGGATGACCTACAGATTGTTTTACTGCTAAATATCAGGGATGGAGTTCACCTTAAATCTCAACAGCAAAGCAGGTTTTATTTTTCAGGAAATACTTAATTTTCAAACCATCATCACAAGCAGAAAATCAATCAGACACTGATATATAATTCTAAAATTATATTTTTATGACATATTTTAAGAGCTCAGCAATACCAACATAGACAAATGGGTCATTAAAGAGTGTTGTTTACAGTAACCAGTCAAATGATCATGGGATAAAGTAAGATTTGGTTTTAAGTGCACTCACAGAAAAGAACACAAAATGCTGAACTTCAATTATGGATATTTTACTAATTTGCAAATGCAGGGCACTGAGGGTAGCAGTATATCATCCATGACATTCTGCTATTTTTCATTACAAATCCTCACTGTTTCCCCCATGAATTTTATTAGTGGGTCTGCAAACTGATTACAAACTCTGTATTATACAGAATTATGTCCATATGCACTTACAGTCAAAAGAAATAATGCAGATCCAGTGCCTACACTGCTGCATTTCTGTTTTGCTAAATAAATCTGTACTGCCTGCAATTCATACTTTTTCTTTTCTTCCACAGATGCCTAGCATTTTAAGAGGTAAGCAGGGGTTTTAACTTATGACTTAATTTTCAGCAAATGAGAGAATTTTTAAAAAAAAATATTATTCAAAGGAGGAGTTCCCCTACACTAACCCTTACTGTCTTTAAGGTGGGAATTCCCAATCTTCCAGTTGGCGAAGACAATATAGCATCTTACAGAGGCAACTAAAGGCCAGAAACATCCATCCTCTCTGCCACCTCCTGCTCAGAACAGGGGCAAGCTGGGGACAGCATGCCCAAGGCTGCCAAGGAGCCCAGGGTAAGCAAATGAGCTGCCAGCTCTCACAGGCCAGGATCTCCCGCCTGCTCATCCTTTTGAGGAAAGGGAAGCAAAGTCTGGTGAATTTTTCTTGCAGACCAGGAACAGCTTCAATGTTAAGTCAAAGCTACAAATAGACAAGACACTTGTGTTGGCTCAAAATGCCCAACTCGTTATCTCTCATGAGGGTAGAAGGGTAGAGTTCTTTAAGCCAATTGCCTGGTTTGCTTCCTTTTAAACAAGAAAGTGCTGCAGACAGCATACATATTTCCTATAAAATTACAGCTCAGCTCAAAGTCAGGTGTATGGCCTTTTAGGACAATACAGTCTGTAGAAACACAGACCTGAGATTTCAGGCCAAACATGATGCAGGTTAGGGAGTTTATGAAAAATCCGCAGGCAAGTTGATAGCGTGTGGGGTCCTAGGAATGGACCTGCTTAAGTGCTGCAGTAGTTTTTTATGCCATCTCTTGAATACTTCCCAAACTGAAGGGTTTCTTTTCTTCCTTTTAAAAATCCACTTCATTAGGCTCTTACTGTTGTGTAGGCTTGTAAAAAGAATTCTTTGTTCTCATGTCTGAGAATTTCTCCATATCCTCCTCTTCACCATAATGCTGAGCAGTTATTTGTCTCTGTGAGCTTTTTGAGGCAAGCAGGTGTGTCCTTTATCCATGAACTGACTCTTCAGCCACTCAAGTCAAGAACAAACGGTAATAAGATATTTTGCTTTCTCTTAAAACACCTCTACTGCAGCCTATAGACAAAGCTCATCCCTCTTTCAGATCTAGGCAAACTCATTCTGTCCTACAACCAAATTCCCCTCACTCCTTAAAAACTACTTCACTGACTTTTTTTCCACCCCTTTCCAATACGGGATCCATATTTTCACCACTCAATTGTCTTCCAAAGAAAAATCATCAGAAAAAAGGTGCAGAAGCTAGCATGTGACGATCAGCACAAACCATTCCTTGCTCGGAATGACACAGACACAAACTGTTCAGAAATGCACAGCACCAATATGCAGTGTAAAAAACAAACAAAAACAAACAAAAAGCCTCCCACACTGAAAGAGTGTAGGCTTAGATGGGATAAATGGAAAAAATTCTTTACTGTGAGGGTGACGAGGCACTGGCACAGGTGGCCCAGAGAAGCTGTGGAGGCCCCATCCCTGGAAGTGTTCCAGGACAGGTTGGACAAGGCTCTCTCTAACACAGGATATCAAGTTGTTAAGAGCCCCCTTATCTTGGGTGACAGAGATCAGAGCATCAGTTCCACAAAGTCTTGTGAAGAGTTTACTTCTATTCTGCACCCCGGACTCCCTGCTGTCTTTATGAGACATAGTCCTGCAAGGACAGCTGCAAAGATGCCCTCTAGAAGTTTTCTGTCACACGAAGGTTACCTTAACTATTTCTGTTGGCGATATCACTGGATCATTTAGAATTTTAGAATGCAGTTTCCATTTCAACAGAAAAAAAATTGCTAAAAAAGCAATTCTGCTGCCAACAGCAATAGTATACCTACGTTTTCAAGTGCTGGAAAGATAAGGTAGGTACTTCCTGAGCATGAGTACTGAAAGAAAATTAGTACAAGGAAAATAAGCCTTATGTTCAGCCAAAAAAGTTGAAGATCTCTCATAAAAGAAAGAGATGGCTAAATACCATTTCAGGGTCAGCCCAGCACCCCTAGAGCCTCAGAATTGTTTTCAGTTACCCATGCAATTAACTTTAGCCAAACAGGAATCTCAGTCTTGAGCAAACAATATTAGTAAGTGCTGGTAGTACCAGAGATTAATCAATAAAGTGAGAAATAAAGCCAGTCTGATCATGTGTGACAGTTTTGAAGATCCTGTAACAAATGTGCACTTCCAGGAGCAGACAAGCTTTGGGTTTGTGGGCATTAAAAATAACAAAAAAGAAGAGTTATCCACATATGTTGCCTGTGGTGCACACCATTCCGTGTATTCTCATGTCCCACCTGTCAATCAGCAAAATCTTTAAAACAGTGTGATACACAACTATGTATCTATTCAACATAATGCAAGATGAGCACATTTTGGCTTTGCACAAAGAGCAATGACTGATAGGGTAGCCTAGTACTTGTTAAACCTTTCACTATATCATCTTCCACTGTATTTCTGTGATAGAGGTAAAAGGATTTTTCAAGGAACTGAATTTGCCGTACATGCCTTTTCTAAGAATTTTACTTCAGCCTAAAGCTCACACACAACTTACATTTTCAAGCACTGTGGACTTAGCTTTCAAGCTTTTCACGAGTTTCTCTTTAATTGTGCAACTAATCCCTGCTCTTGCCAACGATATTAAACTTACACATCCACAGAGAGCTGCTTTGGGCAGAGAGCATTTAATGCACCTAGATTCCAGATTAGCATTCCTTCTGTAGTCCAGCATCCAAGAGATACCAGTTTAGCTCAAAAAGTCAGGTGGTCAGATGGCTTGTTTGGCCTCTAAGATCGTACCAAAGACTGTTACAGAATTAATAGTCTCTGGATGTAAGACAAGATGTGTATTTACAAGGTGCCTAGGACAACGGAGGTTTGTTCCATGAGGCAAAGAAGTTATCAGAAATCCCAACCAAACCCAGCTACCGTAATTTTTTTGTTGTTAAAAAAAAAGCACAGTCATTGAGGCCAAGCTGTGAAACAGACTTAAGGAGCCTTAATATTAATAATATGTAAAAACTGAAATATTGCCATATCAGCATCTGGTTTGTTAGACCTAAACCAAGAAATGCTACTGTTGTATAGGATAGCATCGGCTCATGCACAAGCAGGTGAACAGGCCACCTACCCAGTAACTTAGGCCTGAAACACTTTGGGTTTGTTTTAATTACTTTTATTTTGATATTGAATCAAATTCATTATGTTCTAGAACATAAGGGCTGGCAGTCACTCACAAGATAGCTTCAAGACCATATAACAAACACAACAACAACAAAATCAGTGAAATCATTGTTCTTTGTATGCAAGTCTTTAAGCTCACATTCTTAGCATATTTCTAAAAAGAAAAAAAAACCACTACCAAAGCCTCCCACGCAGCCTTCCACTAAGAAAAAAAACCACCAACAAACACCACAACCCCC